>OY757545.1:23962930-24031698 GCA_963584105.1 Alviniconcha strummeri | reverse complement strand
AATCCAGCGGAGGACATGGGTGACTGCTTCCACCTCTATTTTCAAACTGGAGGTTTAGACCGTATAGACTGCACTCTCTTCAAGGATGGTGATCGCGCTCTGATTGACAATGAAGCCTCACCCTGACTGCTCTTTGGTGACTGGGCCATCAGTGTACACTATCGGATCTTGGGGTTCGATGTTTTCTTGAATGAGCTGCTTGAGATCTGACTCTGTTTTGCCTGCTGGCCATTCTTGACAGTGTTTTCCCAGGTTTTCTGGCAGAAGTTACATCTCACCGAGGTGTAGGTGCCAGAATCGGCTTGGGTACCTTTGCCAGTCCTTAGTTTGCTTCAGCGTTGTCAGCTGCCATACTTGCAGTATTGAGACCTCTGCTTGACCCATCCAAAACTTGCCCAGTCCCAGTCTGCATCCCTTTGTGTCTTTCGCAGCTTCATGGAGTGGGTGGTGGGGATTTTCGACGGCACTTCAGTATGTTTTGACATGCTCCACACTTTTTCTGGATGGCATTGGTGGGGCGTCTGGCATGAATCTCATGGTCTCAGTGGGTGTGTTCTTGGTGGTTGCCAGTATGACTCGCATTGCCTCGTTCTGCACTCTGTCCGGCTTTAGCACATTTGTCGGCGCCATTGTTGTGAGGCCTAGTCCGTAGTCAATGACACTGAGCAGCACACATCGATGCAGTAGGAAGAGGTGGAATTCTTCAGTACCCATTGCATATGCAGCCATAGCCTTCAGGACTGACAAACCTTTCTTGCCTTTCAGCGCTGTTGTTTCCACATGTCTGTGGTCACATTCGGTCGAACTGGATCCCAAGGTATCTCAGACGATTTGTCCGTTCGACCACAGCTCCACCAAACATGATGTACTACTGCATCGTTTTGCCTGCTGCACTGTTGTCAACAGCGCACCGCATGGTTGTGCCTTTGGATTAACGAGAGATCTGGTGTCATGGCATAAGTTATGCAGCTGTTGTTGCACTGCTTTGGCTGCCTCCTGGTTCTCACTTAATGCTTTAGATGAGCCCATCATATGCTGGTGTGAGTAACTTGCTGGTTCCATTTTGGCTCAAATCTGTCAGTCCCTTGGTGTATTAGTATAGATTGTAGAGGAGTGGCACGGTGAAAGTTATCCTTGATGTTTAATGCCGTGATAGCTCCGCAGTATGAAAGATGGGAGACTGCCTTGCGATGAATGGCACAGAAAATCCTTTAACGCTTTGCTTGGACAGTCTCAGTTCAACTATTTGCGATTTATATTTTGGCATATGAGATGAGAAGAATCCGAAGCAAACTGGTCAACCCTTCACAAACTGCAGTTAAATAACACACACACACACACACACACACACACACACACACACAAAATCGGTATTATACAGAACGGAAAAAGACGAGTTTTTAGTTGTGAGCTAAAGGAGAAACTGACGGAGAATCTGCCTTTTGGAAGTGGGTCCCAGAATAATATTTGCTAATGAAAATATCGCATGAAAAAGAGAGCCTTAACCAAAGGGTAATCTGAGAGTGGACACAACACAGCTAAAAGGTGCAGACCCAGTCTAACTCACAATAATACATCCATATCAGTCTTAAAAACCCCCATCGTGTGCAGGTTCACAAACTGCAGACAGAATGGTAACATCGAGGTGGCAGAGAAGGAGAACAAAATCACAATAGCCACGCACCCACATGCTGTTGCAGCTGCTCTTGTTGTTGTGCCCAGTACTGACTAGGAGAGGGTCGGTCCATGATGTTGTTGTAGATGTGTCCTAAAATTTCCTCCGTGACCTAAAGTGAAAAAGAAAGCACACAAGACAAGAAAAAATGAGAGGCACGGATGGTGGTTCTCATGAACATGGGAGAATCCAAATACTTACACTTTTCAAAAGTATACCTTGGTTGCACTTTGTCACAGCTAAATCATATGGTCAGCAAAGAAAGATAAAACATAGGCAGAGGGCTGAAGTTGCTCCAAAAAGCAATTCTGAGCTTGCCAATTTGCATGAAAGAGCACTTTTGACACCACACAGTGGGTAACATATGGCAATGACAGCTTTCCCAATGGATTTCCAAGCAGGGTTTATCACAGTCTTTGCACTTATTTTTTTCTAAGCAGCTCTGACTCTTACTTTTAAAGTTACAGGGTCTTAAAGTTGGCAAAATCTTCAATTTGCACAGCGGAAAAAAACACAAATATGTGGGCTGCCACACTTTAACTGGTAATAACTTGAAAACCACTACAGATACAGCAATGAAACTTGGCATGTACATTAAACTAAGTGTGAAGTACACTTGCAGCAACATTTGCAGTTATTTTGAGAGTGATAGATCTTAAAGCCTGCAAAAACTTCACTTTTCACAGTGGAAAAAAAGGACAAATCTAATGGTTTTCATACTTTAACTCATAACTTGAAAACTACTACAGATACAGCAATGAAACTTTGCATGTACATTAAACTAAGTGTGAAGTACATTTGCAGCAGCATTTGCACTTATTTTGAGTGTTAGTCTTAAAGTCTGCAAAATCTTCACTTTTCACAGCAGAAAAAGGACGTGTATGCTAAAGAAAACATGGTACAGCAGTATCACCTTTATCATCCATAAACACACAGGCCTACAAGGCTGTGATTTGGAGTCAGTTGGCACGGTCTACAGGTGATTTCACTGTAAATAGCATCTGAGTGCTTGATATCTGCCAAATAAATTCCTGCGAGATTCAACAAAGAACGAACATCCCTGGAGACAATGATGAAGGTGCAAGTTGGCAAACACAACTGCGGAGGAGATTTGAGTGTAATCTTCAGAGCATGGCCACCTGTACACAACAACTCCATCTTTACTGCCGCCTTCTCCAAGAAATTGACTATTGCCTATTCCTCACTGATGATCCTGGTGACTTTGCTGAAAAAGAAATCTTCTACATTGTAGACTGCCACAATGTCACCCGTTCAACAAAGAACGAACATCCCTGGAGACAATGATGAAGGTGCAAGTTGGCAAACACAACTGCGGAGGAGATTTGAGTGTAATCTTCAGAGCATGGCCACCTGTACACAACAACTCCATCTTTACTGCCGCCTTCTCCAAGAAATTGACTATTGCCTATTCCTCACTGATGATCCTGGTGACTTTGCTGAAAAAGAAATCTTCTACATTGTAGACTGCCACAATGTCACCCTCCTGTTGAAATCTGAAGCTGGTTTCAAACTCAGGTTCATCAGGTTCTGATTCATCATTTGGTTCAGTCGACATCTCCTGGGTCAGATTCCTCTTCCACTTGTTGACATCGCTGCTGGCAGCTGCCATGGCCGTGAAAAGGTGGAAGTTCTGGAAGTGGCTCGCCTCCAAACAGCTCCATCAGTCTGTTGACCATAAATACCGCAGATGAGAAAGCAGCACTGTCTTGACCAGATCTGGTTTGAGAAGTTGCTGGAAGAATGCAGTCTCATCCAAAGTCTTGGATCCCTCATCTTTCGGGAGAAGCAGCTGCACTAACAGTCGGTTGTCCACTTCAACGAGAGGAAGGTCTTGCCGGCATCCTCTCCCAGTTGCCAGGAAAACAGCCTTCAGTTTGGAAAACTGGTCATCATCTGCAGGAAAACAACAACACAGTTTTGTTGTTTCTGTTGATCTTCATTGACAGAATGATCTACGGCCTACAGCATAATTAATAATAATCATTATCACTCAGGCCTTAACTCTTATCTGTTATGATTTTATCATCACTTATGATCTTATCACAATATTAGACTGGCTACCGTTAGCAAAGCAGAAATCCACTTATAATTTTGAACTAGAAATGCTGGTCAACATACTATTAAAGTTTGAGAATTTAATTACGATCGTTGAAAAACGAAAAAGACTTTTAACAGAGTTCAAGTGCAGAAGTTATTATGAAGTCGACTGTTTTCTCAGCATCTTAGTTACCTCCCCTGATGAAGAATTTTGATCACGAAAACAGCCATCGCCACGAATTTACGTCAAAGGTTCGTCCCCTCCAAATAATACTGTTCCAGAAGACATCAGAGAATGTATTTCAATGACTATTTTTGTGAAACTTTGGCGTATTTTGGCAATATTTAGGAGAACAAGCGAGTGATCGACAACTTCCGGTTAGTCGTATTTGTAAACAAAGACAGAACTATGAGTCGGTCGAGAAAATCGTAAGATTTTAGGCAAATCCTGCAAGAATGAATCAAAATATCATATAAAAATGCTAAATTATGAGATAAACTATCACCAAATTCAGTAAACTGGAGCCAAGTGAAGAGAATACTCACGAATCCTGTGCCAAAACTCGGCAATCGAGTCACAAAAACTCCACGCGGTCGATGCCATCTTGGATGAACTCAATTTGAAAAAAGCGCCTTTATTGCGGTCTTTTATTGGCTTGTGAAAGACCCACAGGTCATCAATCCATTAGCCCCATACCTCAATCGAAAGGGTACGGATTCAGCTTCATTTTGTGGGGGATATTTTAGACATTTGAGGGAGTTTTGTGGTTTAAAATTATATTTTTTTGCGAGTTTCCGACTAAAATGCGTTCTAGCGACCAGAGATGTTTGTAAACGACCACGGCGTTTACACCACTGGAATCGGCATTCAATTTCCGATCCAGTGATACCACATATTGCTGTGTAGAACGCGTATCGCTTTGTCACCGAGCGGATAAACACATCGACTGTTTTCGTTCAAGTCTCGGACCGCGTGATCGGCACCGGACAAACGGCAAATACCTCCCGTAGAAAATCAACTGGCGATTTTTCGAGGTACATTGCATGCAAACATAAAAACAACCATAAGAATGCGAAGAAAACGTTCCTTTTATTCATATAATTTCCAAGAGGATACATTCAGAGACTGTGGAGAAATTAGTGACTGAAATACAGTAAAATTGAGCAAAGTTCCGATGTTCCCGCATAGGCGATGAGAGTGTTCCTGTAGCACAGATCAATGATGGAGTCTCCACACGTGTTACAGGTGACATACTGGCGGTAGTTTGGCAGGGCCTTGGTTGAAGTCACCCGCGATGAGACGGACAGACTCGGGACACTGGGTCTCCTGCTTCTGCACAGCACGTCTGATCACCCCAGCAGCCACCCTGACATCAGCCTTCGGGTGAATGTAAACAACAGTCACAAAAATTTGAGAAACTCCCTGGATAAGTCGAAAGGGTGCAGGGCTAGTCAGGAGCTCAACATCTGCGCAGCAGTGCTGTTCTTTCAGAGTCACATTTGAACACCACCTCTCATTTACAAGGACGCAGCCCCCCTTGACCTATCACAGCGCATTAGTGTGAAGCCTGGAAGTTGTGGTTCAGGATCTAGATCACTGAACCACGTCTCTGTCAAGCAAAGCAGACTGGCTTCCTTGAACTCGTGCAGGTACCTAACACATGTTTCAAGTTCATCAGGCTTATTCCTTTGAGACTGGACATTCCCCATGATACTACTAGGGAGAGCTGGCTTAAAACGTCGCCTTCTCGCTCGTTCATTCACACCGCTGCTTCGTTCGACGGCGAATGTTCATCCAAACATCGTCTGCTATGCGAGGGGGGTCAAAGGTCACAGCTTTGACTCGCGCAGCCTGAAGGAAAGCAGGGGAATACTGGATCATAGCTGTGTGATTTGCAAAGCGACAATGACTGTTTAAAAGTTCACAGATCACTCGATGGTCAAGGAGCACAACGATTCTGATACGAGACTGGGGAAAGCCTACTGTCTTCGAACAAGTCGTGTCATAGAAGAATAGTGTCGGAGGACAAAAGTTAAACTATCCAAAATCGAAAACAGTTCAGTCGTGAGCAAAAATGTCACAAATATCACAGAAACACCTTCAAACGTCAAAAAAAATCACTGTCACCTCCACAGATACAGTCCAGACGCATTCATAAACCGGCACGCGCAGTCATATCCAGCTTACAGTCCAGAGACTCAGATAATCAACAAAATAGACACTAGAGCAGTCGCTGAGACTGAGGCTCCGACTGTGTCGCGCCCCGGAAGTTGTCACAGAACATAGGAATAATAATACAGAGGATTTCTAGAGCGCCCATCTACCGTACAAGGTGGGATCCCAGGGCGCTTTACAATAACAATCACACACACACACACACACACACACACACACACACACGCCGGCACGCACGCGCCCGCCCGACCGCCGGCCCGACAGGCGGCACGGCTGTGAAAAACAGTTTAGAAATAATTATTAAATTGGCGTGTCTTGAGGGCGGCTTTAAAAGCAGAACTATCAGAGTGGAGGAGTGTTTGAGGTAAATTGTTCCAAACGGCTGGTGCGCCATTAAAAAACGATCTTTCACCAAATGTTTTTGTATTTACACGAGAGATGACAAACTTGAGGTTCGTGTGTCGGATGCGCGGGACTATGATCGTAATTGTCTTGCTGGAGTATAAGGTTGAAGGAGATTGGAGAGATACGTGGGGCTGTTCCAGAGATGGAACTGAAGCAGATAGTTGAAATTTTGTATTGGATGCGATGTGTTAGTGGTAGCCAATGCAGAGTTTCAAGAATAGGATGGACATGATGTGGTCAGATTTCTTAGCTTTACACACAAGCCTTGCAGCTGCATTCTGAACTTTTTGAAGTTTGTCCAGTATGTACCGAGGGTAACCTGAAAGTAAAGAGTTACAGCGAGAGCGGACAAGACAGCATACAAGTGTTTGGGTTGCTTGAGTGGTGAGCAGGTGTCGTATGGAACTTATATGCCTGATCTGTATGTATGCGGCTTTGCACGTGTTGTTTATGTGTTGAGACATGCTGAGACTTGAATCCAGGGTTACACCGAGGTTTTTAACAGATGACACAGTTGGGACATCGGGTTCTCCGATGTGAATGACAGACGGCAAAGGACTGTGGACAGACATTCTATTTGAAAGTATGATCATGGCTTCGGTTTTGTTGTCATTTATTTGGAGTTTGTTTGCGGTCATCCAAGACTTGACATTTGTAGCGCAGTTTCGGAGGGTTTCTATTGACTGGTGAATTGTGTCTAATGTACTAATCTTGTAGAGCTGGTTGTCATCTGCGAAAGCATGGTGACTGACTGCGTGCTAGGTTAAAGAGAGGCTAGGTGTAGAGTATGTAAAGCACAGGGCCCAGTACAGAAACCTAGGGAACACTATAATAGAGCGTGGTATGCTGAAACTGCAGACTATTTATGGTGACTGCATGTGTTCTGTTACAAAGATGAGACGAAAACCAAGACACAGCTGAGCCAGAAATGCCAAAAGAGTCGGGTAAGGAGAATTTGGTGAGCTATTGTATCGAAGGCTGCGGAGAGATCCAAGAGTCTCAGAATGCATATCTCGTTGTTATCCATAGTTGTTAGAAGGTCGGTAACGATCCTGAGCAGGGCAGTTTCAGTGCTGTGGATGGGTCTGTAGACTGACTGGAGAGGACTGAGAAGGTTGTTGTGGTTCAGTTGTTCATTTAGCTGAGACAGAACTATTCTTTCTAAAAATTTGACAGTCAGAAAACATAAATTTTACACAGAACGGTAGTTCTTTAAATCATTGGGGTCAAGGGATATCTTTTTCAAAAGGGGTTTAACTAGAGCAGACCTGTAGACATATGGGAAAACACCAGGTACCAAGTTGTTGAATACAGCTGTAATGCAAGGTAACAAAGAGTCAAGGCAGTCAAGTAAAAGAGGGGTAAGAAACGCATCAAGCTCACATGTTTTATATCTATCTTGACCATTAAAGTACACAGTTCAGGTTGTTTGCAAGTGAGCTGTTGCTGTTTGTGAGGCTGGTTCTAATAAATGTACTATTTGGAATTTCAAATCGCGATGACAGTCACTTAGCGACTTATTCGTTATGAATAAAAAAAAAGACGTTTCCACTTAGTATTTTATTGTTTCAAAAATTTGATGGCAGTGTGGCAACTTTCCGTTGATCTCTGTTTTAAATGTGGTCCTGTAGTGGATTATTGCAGACGCAGAAATAATATCACCTCTATTAAAACAAAAAAACACAAAAACACACAGCTGACACGTGTTCTCACTTAAAAGCCTGGAGTGTGTTAGAACAGAGCCATGTATGCTTCGTCACAACTAGAAATTTCTTTCTTGTCCTGATTTCCACCTCCGCGGTCCATTCACCTTCATTTATTTCAAATCCTCTCCCTACTGTTTAAATGCATTAGTTTAAACCGTAATTCTATTTATAGCCAGGTTGTTCATCCCCCTTCGCACAGTCTTAGTGAGTGTCATTTCTCTGGTACACGCGTATGTGGATTTGAGAGAGTCACCAAAGAAACTGTGTTGAAATTCATGAAGCAAATGTCTCATAAAACATGTGTGCTTGACCCAATTCCAACGTCCTTACTGTTCGAGTGTTCTGACGAGATTGCTCAACACTCACTGCCATTGTAAAAGAGTCCTTGTCAGCCGCCATTTTCTTTCCTGTATGAAAGCAGCCATAGTTTAACCCCCTTTGAAAAAGACCTCCCTTGAACCATATGTGCTTGAAAACTTTAGGCCTGTTTCAAATATGTCCTTCGTGTCCAAACTTATTGACAAAATTATTCTTGACCTGCTTCTTTGTCATCTGTTTCAAAATAATCTTTGGCACACCTTCCAGTCAGCTTATCGCCCAAAATGCAGCACTGAGACAGTTCTCCTTCGTGTTTTCAATGACCTCCTGACTGCTTCAGACTCTGGTTCTATCTACATTCTGACTCTTCTGAATCTAAGCGCTGCCTTCGACACTATCGACTCGAAAACACTTTTGGTATTTGTGATCTTGTTTTATCCTTCTTCGGTTCTTACCTGCAAGGTAGGACACAACTAGTAACAGTAAATGAAGTAAAATCCTCTCCTTCGCTTCCGACTTGTAGGATTCCCCAGGGCTCTGTCCTGGGACCAGTTCTTTTCATTTCGTATACTCAGCCTCTTTCTGATGTAATCAGTCACCACCTGTCTCTCATCACATGTTTGCGGATGATACTGCACTGTATAAATCTGATTCTCGGTCTGAAACATTCACTCTTGCACGGACCATCGAATCCTGCATTTCAGATGTGAAGGTCTGGGTCGTTCAGAATAAATTTAGGTTAAATGACGACAAAAAAGAGATTCTTCTGATACGCTCTGCTCCTGGAACTGATCTTCCTTCTTCACTATGCGTGGGTCAGAGTGACCTCCCATTTTCCCGTGGAATCCGCAACCTTGGTGTCATTTTTGAACAAACTTTGTCAACTTCGAGATCAAGCGGATCGGCTCAATTTGACCTTCCTTTTTTTTTCTTTTTTTCTTTTTCTTTTTTCTTCTTCTTTTAAACCACCAAAACTCTTCTTTACTCTCCTGTTCTCTCTAGGTCTGATTATTGTAATGTTCTCCTTGTTGGCTCTCCTCAGATTCTCTTTCATAAAATTCAAACAGTAATCAAATGCTCAGCTCGCCTAATCTTCAAAGCTACTATATTTAACATCACTCCTTTACTTTACGACCTCCAATGGCTATCAATCAGCAGCCAGATTCAAAACAAAATAGCTCTCATCTGCTTCCACACTGTCTGTGATACAGCTCTGCGATTTAGTTCATCTCTACTCTCCTTCTCGCTCTCTTCGCTCAGCCTCGGATGCTCGGATCTTCCGTGTTCCTAGGATGGGCAAGAGGACCCCGGGAGAGAGATCCTTTCAATACACCGGACCTGTGATCTGAAAAACTCTCTTCCTCTCTCTAACAGACATTCGTATTAACTCTCTTCTTTTAAGCCAAAACTGAAAACCCATCACTTCTCTTCTGCATATTGATCTGCCGTTTTCTTCTCATTGTACCAAGCCATCACCAATAGTGCAGGTATTTGTAGTGTGTGTGTGTGTGTGTGTGTGTGTGCGGGGGGCGGGGGGGGGTGAGTGCGTGCGTGCGTGCGTGCGTGTGTGTGGGGTGTGTGTGTGTGTGTGTGTGTGTGTGTGTGTGTGTGTGTGTGAGAGAGAGAGAGAGAGAGAGAGAGAGAGAGAGAGAGAGAGAGAGACACTGACACTGACATATTTAATTGAACAGGCCAACAGCCCCTTTCAATGGGGGAACAAGAGACTCACAGAACCCAAGACAAACATTCAATGGCATCTTCATCCAAAGTCTCCAATGGGATAATTCAATCTCTACCAATACTTATACATTCATTACAATGTGCACATAAGCACACACGTTTGCAGAGCGGCTCCATGGACATCCACATAGGGTGATACTCAAGTATTCGCATCCAACTTAGATGACCTTAGATTAAATGCACACACTAGGAATTTTGCAACATTTATAATTTCCTCCTGAGAGCTACTATTCATGAGGATGATGAGATGTTTTCTGGGGTCGCGTACATTAATTATGTAAGGCAGGTACTTGCTTCTTAATTGATTATACACTGGACATTGGAATACAAAATGTATTTCAGTTTCTTGTTGGGTGGCACAAAATGGACATGTTGTATTATCTGTTATTGTTGAAAACCGGTGTCTATGGAGATTTATCTGCGATACTCCCATTCTAAACTGTGCGAGACAGTTCCTGTATACCTCCATCCAAAGAACATCCACATATCTCTCCCTTTGAAAGCAATGTTTGTAGCTATTGTACACTGACAACCTTTCGCTTGTGTCTAGATGATTACACCATCTGTGGCAGAATGAACTACGCAGTCTTTCTTCCAACTCCTTGATAAAGGGTTTAGCATTTCCGCAACCAAAAAGCCACACTTGTTCGAATCCATTGGTACATAACACTAATTTTACATGTGACACCCAGGTTGTTTTGCCTCTGTTGTGTAAAGCAAGTAACATTTTGTATGCTTTTCTGGAATAGAAGTTGTCCTGTTGCATGAGTAATTTCAGCCAATACTTAATAAACCTAACTGTAGCTGTAATAAACAACGGATAGCGACCTAGTTCTCCATAAACAACATCATTTGGAGTCTTATTACGCACATGCAAAAATTTCTTACAAGCAAAAAGGTGCACACGTTCAATTTGTTCATAGTTTCTGTAGCCCCAGATTTCTGCAGCATACAGCAATGTGGGTACAATCTGTGCATCAAAGAGCTTAAAAAAATACTTCTGGGGAATTACAACTGATCTTTTTCAGCGCTCTCAGTACTTCTAGCGTGTTTTTCTTTGCTCTTATTGACGTGTCCTCCATTGCCGCAGCGAAACTGTGTCCTGTGGAAAAAGTCAGCCCTAGATATTTATATTTATTCACCACCTCTAGTACTGCACCACCCAAGAACCATTTTTCTTTTGCCGCCAAAAAGCCACCTTTTCTAAACACTATCACCTTGGACTTGTCCAAATTCACGGTTAAACACAGTCTCTCTGCAGCTACAGACAACACATTCAGCTGATTCTGTAACCCAATTACAGTTGATGCCAGCAAGGTCAAGTCATCAGCAAAAAGTAACAGGAATAGTGAGAGAGAGAGAGAGAGAGAGAGGGAGGGAGAGAGTGAGGGGAGAGAGAGAGAGAGTGAATGAGGGCGTGTGTGTGATGAAATGAGCGAATCATTATGTCTTTGTAAGCGCTCTGGGCTCCTACGAGATGGGGCGCCATAAATAATCCATTATTATTATTATTATCATAAAGGGAAAATAGCATTATGCGCAAGGTCGTCTACGTGAGTGTAATAACCGGATAAGAACGTACTGTGAAATATAAAAACCAATAATGATGCTGACTGTCAGAGCTCTGTCAGTTTTGCACTGGCTACCATAAACACAACTCCCAAAACTACAACTCCCCCCCCCCCCCCCCCCCCACCACCACCACCACACACACACAAAACTTTTTTTTTTTTTTTTTTTTTTTTTTTTCGAATTTGTTTTTGGAAATTGTTACTTCAGCGGTAAGTGGTCACTATCACCCTTTACTCGGCTAACTAGTCAGCAGACGACAGCTCTGGGTGGGCATCTGTGAAAAGCTTCTTTCCTGTCAGTGCGTGTGGCCTCTCTATCATTGGATATTTGTACACGGCTGTAACAGTAAGTAGCTGTGAAGTTTGTTATCAAATCAACAACGCAAAACATTGCTCGCTGTCCTTGCTGAAGCAATACTAGAGCTGGTAGGGAAAACTCCTAAATGTCCGCTGGTAAAGCTTTGAAACAGGTGAGGCAGTCTCTCTTTATTCTGTCGACCATAAATATGTTTAAAGGTTTGTTGAATGTACGTCACTGAGTGGGTGGAGGTTTTTCTCTCTTGGCGACACGTTAATACCTTCTGCCAGTTGTCCGAGGCGTTGCGTTGCACGTGCCGCTGTCTACGTCTAGCGCTAGGTGCAGGTGGAGGTGGGAAGAGGCTGGCGTCACGAATGCAGCACCCCAGTCGTTCATATCTCTCCACCAGATGGCGCCATACCTCGTCACATCTCAGTAACTCCACGTTGCCTGACAAGAGAGAGCAGAACTGTGCAAAGACATAACGGTAAGAGACATATACACATTACAACGCAGCTCCAAGCGACCAATGGGAATTTATTATGTCCTGTCTTTTGTGTTAGATTTACGAATGAAGGACAGGTTTACTGAGGCATAAACCCACTTCTCCTCCGGCATACTCACCTGCCGTTCACAAATCTGAAACGAGGGTGACAGCTAGCGTTCTAAAACAAGATCCAAACACATAAACAGTTAAAAAGAACACGAATTTAATATCACAACACACAACATGCTGGAATACGCCAACATTTTTCCAGATACTCCTGGCATTCAACACACCGCAACCGGATAAGTACAATAATTATTTTGATTTATCACCGTTTAACAGCTGTTCTGTGGATTTGAAAAAATGAGCTTACCTGAAAATTCGCGCAAGTTTTGTATCGTCATATTAAATTAGCGACCTTTGATCTTGTCTTTGACTGCATCTAAATTTGAAAGTCTCAGAATTTGCGGTAATATTCTCATTCAGCGAGGTGTCAGTATTACTCAAACTTTCATCTTTCCCTGTCTCCAATCAGTGTGTATGTATGTGTGTGTGTGTGTGTGTGTGTGTGAGAGAGAGAGAGAGAGAGAGAGAGAGAGAGAGAGAGAGAGAGAGAGAGAGAGAGAGAGAGAGAGAGAATGAATGAATAAACTTTATTTTACGAGGGTAGTGGAGTAGACACAGGGTCTTTTTACATCCAGCCCTCGCCCATGAGGGACTAATTCTACTAATACTACACATACACACGCATTTCAGATACAACAAAACTAAAAAATACATCGAAAGGGTACAGGATATTAGTTCATATACGTTTAGGGCGAAAAGTGGGGGGGAAATCGAACAAACAAAGCAACAACAAAATTAAGACATGTCTAACAACTAGGCTTTCCTAAGCTACACATTAAAAAAAAAAAAAAAAAGGGCGGGGGGGGGGGGGGGGGGGGGGGGAGCGAGCACTGAACATATATATATTACAAGGTACAAAAACTTTTTTTTTTTTTTTTTTTTTTAACACACGCTGACACTGACGTTCATGTCACATAAAAATAAGCGGGGGAGGGAGGGAACATAACAAAATAAAACAATAGTACACCTTAACATAAATGGGGTTGGGGGGTGGGGGGGGTGGGGGGGAGGAGAGCAAAAGAGGGAGAAAAAAGAAAAGAAAAAAAGAAGAAAGGACAGAATATCTATAATCAAATACACTACATTTATATAAAATGAGGGGGAAAAAATAAATGCAAACAAACAAAAAACAACAACTGATTAACAAGTAATAGAGTATAAATGTGGAGCATATACAGGGGGCATAATGCATTAAAAGTAAAGCTTTAATAATAATGGAAAAACAGCCTGTACTTTTAAGAAAAATGGAGCATTAAAGTAATACTTCCTCCTTATTTTAAGTTGTACCTAGAGAAGTTAACATATGTGTCGACAGTCGATGTTTAAAGACCGACACTGTACTTGGTTCTGTCAGTGCAACAGGTAGTGAATTCCAGAGAGTCGGTCCAGAATACATTAGGCTTGATTTAAATAAATCTAATCTAGGCATGGGTACATTAAGCTTTCTTGAGTAATTTCTGGAATAAAGGTTGATAGACACTCTTTTTACGAGATAAGTGGGTGCTTTACCCGAGAGGATTTTGTGCATAAAGCGAGCTTTATTATACATCAGTCTGTGTTTGAGGGGAAGGATTGTAGTTTTCTTGTAGTCATCGTTTGTAAGGCTAGTGTTTTTTTAGCAATATTATCTTGACTGCTCTTCTGTGTAAAGATTTTAAAGGCTTTAATAGAGACTCACTTGCGGAGTCCCAGAGAGTTGAAGCATAGTCTATACGTGACTGGATATGGGCTTGGAAAAATGTTTTCCGCGCATAAAAGCTGAGGAAGTTTTTTATTTTTGCTGATTGATAAACCCTTTTCGCTACTGATTTGCATAGATAACGTATGTGTGGGCCCCATGTGAGATTGTTATTGATAATGACACCTAAAAGTTTGTGTTCACTAACTTCGTGTAGTTGCTTGTTACCGACCAATAACTGGACGGGCGGCGTGCTTAATATTTGACGTTTCTGACGCGTTGTTCATATCATGTAATTAGTCTTGGATGGATTAAGAGACATATGATTGATATGGGTCCATTCAGTAATGTCCGAAACGCATGACTGGAGTGTAGCAACTATTGAGGGGATATCTCTCCCAGAAGTGTGGATTGTTGTGTCATCGGCTAGCATATCACACCTTCCAGATGATATATGCAGAGGGAGATCATTAATATAGATTGAGAATAAGAGAGGCCCTAAAACAGATCCTTGTGGAACACCAAATACAACTGGCTTGACTTCTGATTGCTTATTTTTAACAGAAACTACTTGATGGCGGTCAGACAAGAATGACTTGATCAAGTTAAGCGTGTCAGTTGTTAGCCCATAAAGGTTCATCTTCTTTAATAGTAAGTTATGGCTGATTACATCAAACGCCTTAGCAAAATCAATAAACAAAGCACCACAAATCTTGTTTAAATTTACATCGGACAGCCAGGCATCTATGAGTTCTGTTAAGGCTGTGTGACAAGAATGGTTTGGCCGAAACCCAGACTGGTTTTTATGGAGCAAGTCATTGGTCAGAAAATATTTCATAATATGTTCATTTATATGCTTTTCTACAGGTTTTGAGAGAACAGAAAGAATTGAGATAGGCCTGTAATTGGATGGGTCAGATCTTTCGCCGGACTTGTACAATGGTATTACCTTGGCTTCTTTGAATGCCCTTGGGAATTTGTTTTTCTCAATAATAAGGTTATATATGTAGGTAATAGTATCAGTAATGAAAGTTGCAGACAGACGAATTATTTTTCCATCTATTCGATCAGTACCTTTTGTATTAGACTGCTTAAGCTGACATAATGACTTAAAAACTTCACTAACTGCCATAAAAGGGACTCCTTTGGCCCTGTGTATGATTTTATCTTGACAGTACTGTTTCAGTAATATTAAACTGTTATCGGAGGAATTATCTGCTGTAATGACTTTTTTGTACACAGTGCAGAAGTGGTTATTTAATTCATCGGGAGAAATATTCTCACTAATGACAGGACAGGCATGTGAGTTTTTGTTAGTTAAGAGGTTTATTGCTTTCCATGTGCCTTTAGAATCTTTGCTGTTTGTTAGAATTTTTTCAAAGAATTTTTTCTTGGAATCGCGGATCATGTAGGTGACTTTATTCCTGTGTCTTTTATATTCATCAAAGCGATTTAAGCGAAGAAGATAGTCTTTGCGGCGCATGGCATCCCGTATTTCTGGAGTGAGCCATTCTGGCTTAACCTGGTGCTTGGTTCTCTTCATTTTCTGAGGTGCATGCTTGTCTAGTATTTTGTTAAAAATTTAGTACCACGTGTTTAGGGCATCATCAGGGTCAGTGTGGTTGTATACGTCGCTAAATGGAGCATTCCTAAGGTCTCCAATATATTTGTCTTCATCAAATTTAGCAAAGGACCTGTATGTTAGTAATGTGTGCCCTAGTTTGGGTATTTTAACGCCTTTCTTTGACCAGGTACAGCAAACGGGATAATGGTCACTGACACCAAGTACCGGGACACAGACTTCCTGGATGTGCGAGGGAGATGACGAGTAGATGTGATCGATGAGGGTTCTAGATGAAGGGGTAACGCGGGTTGGACTGTGAATAATTTGGGAGAGATTAAAGAGAGAAAATGTTTCTGTCCATGATTTGTTGGCTTTGGATAAATCTATATTGAAGTCGCCCATTAAAATAATTTCTTTGGATTCCAGCCAATCTGAGTCCATCATACAAACAAATTTATCAACCCAGTTTGCAGGTTCTGACGGATTACGATATAAAAAGCCTACAAGGATAGGAGAAGATTTTTTCATTTTTACTTCGAGCCAGACGCATTCTATACCGTATTCTTCGTACCGGGTAAGGCGTTTAAAAGAAACATGCTCATTGATATATACAATGAGGCCTGTTTCTTTCCGATCTAGTGCATCTTTTCTGATAATGTGAAAGCCTGCTATCGAGACTTCTTTATCGTCTATGTGGTCGTTTAGTCTGGACTCAGAAAAGCAGAACATATGAAAAGAAAAGCGCCGGTGCAAGGTCTTTCCAATATCAGGCGCCTTGTGTGTGGAACTCTGTCCCGATACAAACCCGATTGTCTCCATCTCTCACATCTTTTAAATCCAGCCTCAAAACGCACCTCTTCCGCAATGCCTTCACCTGAGTTTCTGAAATTGTCACCTTAGGCATGGGTTGGTGGAGGGGTGGTGGTGGTGGTGGGGGGGGGGGGGCGCTGCAAAGCATGGGACTAACAGGAGAGCCTACTGTTGCCGCCACTGTTTCATCTGCTGGGCGTGTGTGTTTGTGTGTGTGTGTGGGGGGTGTCTTACTATGTGTGGGTGTGTATGTGCGTGTGTGTGTGTGTGTGTGTGTGTGTGTGTGTGTGTGTGTGTGTGTGTGTGTGTGTGTGTGTGCGTGAGTGAGTGTGTGCGCGCGCGCTCGTGTGCTTGTGAGGGGGTGAGTGAGTGTGCAGGTGTCTGTGTGCATTTATATAGTAGGTGGATGTGTGTGAAATGCTTTTTAGTGTTGATGTATGTATTTACAGTATTACTTTTGTGCTTTTCTGATTGTCATGAAAGTACTTGTGCTTTCTGATTGTCATGTTGATAGTAATATATTTTATAGGACTTGTGATTATTTCAGTGTATGTGAAATGCTTTAATATTGATGTACGCATTTACGGTACTTTGCTCATCCTGGCTTTTTTGTCATTTTGATATTGATGTATGCATTTATAGTACTTGTACCTTTTTGATTGTCTAGCGGATTTTGATGTACAACGCCGCGAGCTTGTAAATTTTTACGGGGTATAGCGCTATATAAGAGTTATTATTATTATATGAAAATCTCGGTCAGTGTTCTGACTGTTCTGGACAATTTCTGTAACATCAGCCATTTTGTTCACAATATGGTTAATATTGAGATGTCCAATACGAAAACCGTGCTTCAGTGGCCAGTGATCATTTGATTGAGCCATAATGAACGGCTAAATAATGTCAGAAATGTTTTTCTGTTGTTTTAAATCGAGAAAACAAAATGCAAGGATATACAAATTCAATAAATACTATTAGAAACTATAGCACAGGGGGAAAAACAAAAACAAACCCAAAAACTCTAACCTGAACACACGAAATACGCGTCAGAGCAATTACTACCAATAAGCAACTCAGGCCGGAAATGTTTGTCAGAAATACTGTAAGCGCAAGGGGAATAATACAGAACAATACTGAATGCAGATCACACCAGCGCAGAGGCAGGGCACAATCAACCAGTGTACGCAATAATAAAAGTTGCCGTCCATGAAATCACCAAAAAATGTCACAAATGTCATCATCATAAAATGTCTACCACGGGAGTGATTAAACCTATCTGAAATCACCAAAGAATGTTTTCAGTGTCTAATGTGAATAAACTTTAAAATATGCACACAGTGTTCACGATTTTCTAGCTTATTGCAACGTGCTGAAAGTAGACTGATCACTGAGGTCTGTTGAAGCAACACACAGGCCATGAATATTTGCCGGTAGCACAAAAGAGGTAAGAGCTTAAAATGTGCAAACACATATTTCATCGTGCGGCGCACACACGCATGTACACTAACACACATTGTTGTTTTGATCCATTAAACGAGTGTTTCAGCTGCATACATGTGGGTGATGTGTTGGCGCTGAAAGGCGGAAATAGGGTGGTATATGGGCTGAGCTGTGGACCTATGCCCATCCAGGCGGGGTTCAAAGACATCGTCGGGTGACTGGGTGTCCACACGCCGACGAGGGGGGATACTGTATGGATAGTACGGGGGCGGCGGGTATCCGTTATCAGCGGGAAGGTGATGGTGAGGGGGACAGGAGCTGGCCATAGGGCAATATGGCTGCCGCTGGACATTGGTGTAACCACGCTGCTGGCTTGGTGGCGTCGTCATTGAAGGCAGTCGCCGCGAAACAGACTGCCATGCGTTGGCGCCCTGCTGTCTGGTCTGGAACTGTCCTGGCTGCACGGGAGGGAGAGAGAGAGAGAGAGAGAGAGAGAGAGAGAGAGAGAGAGAGAGAGAGAGAGAGAGAGAGAGAGAGAGACGTACCGACGATGAAGAGTCCCTTGCGAGCTCTGGTGAGTGCCACGTTGACCTGGTTACGGTCGGTGATGAAACCCAGATTGTGACGACACCAGCCGTGTGTGGGGTTGGGCTCTATCTTGTAGCTGGGCAGGGAGCGCACTGTGCTCATGATTACGTAGTCCCACTCCCCGCCTGCAACAGGGATACCTCGTGTAAAGGTCTTCACTGAATGTAGCTATACTGTACTACAGTGTAGTGAGATGTGTAGTCCCACTCCCCGCCTGCAACAGGGATACCTCGAGTAAAGGTCGTCACTTGGTGTAGCTATACTGTACTACAATATAGTGAATTCTGTAGTCCCACTCCCATCTTACTACAGGGAGACTTGGTGAAAATGGTCTTCAGTTTTTGCAGCTATTCTGTAGTGAGATCTTCAGTCCAATATTTTGCCTACAACCAGAGGACTTGTTCGCGAAAATGGTCTTTATTTTCTGCAGCTATACTGTCGCAAATATTATTGGTAGTCTTTGACTGTAGTGAAATCTATAACCCCACTCAGCCACTAATACAACAGGGATACTTCACAGAAATGGTTACCAATTTGTGCAGCTATTTCGTAAATAGCAAAGCTGGGTTCCGTCTTGCAGCTAGGTAGGGAAACATTGGGCGGGCTCCCATTTTCCATCTGAAAATGTGACGCCTCAAGGAAATGGTTTCCATGCCAGTTAGTGTAGATTTAGCCCACTGTGAGTAGTACAGATGGGTTCTGCCTTGTGTCTGTAGTAAAGGCACTAGCAAGCACTGTGTACAAAATCACGTGACCCCCCACCCCCACCCCGGTAATATTTCGGGCCAATGGACTGATTCCGTGATGTTATAAATACGGTCAGAAGTAGTGATCTGTCTTGTAAATGAACCTGGAACACACCATGTCCCGTAGTCCACAGACAGCCTGTTGGCCACATTCTTTTAAAGCAGGTGTGTGTGTGTGTGTGTGTGTGTGTGTGTGTGTGTGTGTGTGTGTGTGTGTGTGTGTGTGTGTGTGTGTGTGTGTGTGATGTGTGCATGCATGCGTTCCAATTTTAAGGTGTTCAGTTCAATTTGATGTTTTATTGTCCATTGAAATGACAATAATTAAAGCCGAAATCTTTCATCAGCTGTATTTTTAGATAAGTAGTTCCATTAACTTAAGAATTAAAAACAAAAGTAAAAAACAAAACAAAAAAACACAGAAGAACAACGGTCATGTTCAATAGATATTCATACCCCCCCCCCCCCTCGCGCGTGCGAACACACAGTGACGTATGTTTGTGCATTTCAAAGTCCTCCATACCTTGGCTCGACACAACAGTGCTGATGTTGACCTTAAACTTGTCGTAGGGTTCAAATATGTCCCTATTTTGGACAACGGTCATCTTCATCTTCTCCTCCAGCAGGTGTCGCTGGGCGTTGTACTGGGTCAAGAGACTGACCTTCTGGAGGTCGACGTTGAACTCTCGTTTCAGGTATGTAAGAATGTCGATCTGTTGATCCCAGAAAAAAAGAAAAAAAAGAAGTTTGTTATCATACTCAGAGAGACTACCTGTTGTTAGTGGCATAATAAAGAGAAGTACATGCTGCAAATAAGTAGAAGAAAAGTAAGTCGTTATGTTTACATATTTTTGACTAATCAAAATCCTAACGAATTATTATATCTTTGTGTTGAACAATCGGTTAGACTATGCGCACCTGGAAACGGATATATATGTAAACAATTAAACCTGGAGCGTTTGTGTAGCATCAACAAAGGGAATGAATTAGCGCTTGAAGGACGTCAAGGGAACTCAACGAAGCCCGAGTCCCAAGGCAGCTCTCACCAGGCATGCAAGTAAATGTAACATATATTCCACATAAAAAGTAACTTAATAGATACAGTTTTTATTCTAACAGTGTTAAGATAATGAGGTCTGTCTGATGATTGGCGCTGACACTCTCTGTGCTCTAGATAAACTTTCTGGCGACCATCAGCTCTTAAACGGTTGATCCTGCACACGTCAGTCAACACTACTTTGACTCGCTGGTCATTCCTAAAGCGCAGGTTGTGTGTGTGGCCCAGGCAATTAAGTCATGCGACACGGCGATGAGGCTGGAGGGCTGGACGAACAGCAGGGCGTCTTGCGCGTAGGCCTTGCTCTCGCAAACGGTTTCGGACAGTGCCAGAACGTATTGTTCTCAGTCCGATGATGGTGCCAGCAGTGACTGTTGCTGGTTGAAATCTGTTCCGCATGTGTGACAGTCCCGCCGCGGGGTCGTTATTGTTGTTGAACGAAATGAGTGGCAAAAGCAAGACAGATTGTCAGTGAACGCTTTCGACGCCATTTTTGTGATCAGCGTGTGAATCTAGAGAAACTGCCAACACAGTTCATAATTTCACACCCCCGGACTTTAAAGACCAGTGAACTGTGATCGTGAATCTAGGTAAGATATGACAAAACCTGCGATTGCCGTAACTGTCAGAAATGCACCAATGTCAAATTACAGCTCAAAAATTAGAAAGATACTAAAACAGGTTGGTTACTTTTTGTGTTCAGCATAACACAATTTATAAATTCTATCAAAAGTATATTCTCAAATGACGTACCTTTTGCGGAGTATATGTACATTTTATTTACGCGCACGCCAGGTAAAATTACCGCAGGCAATTCGGGTCTTTTTTTGTTGTTGTTGTTGTGTTCATGTGACGACTTTCGAACGCCAATTAACTCCCTTTGTTTGTTGATTACATTGAAATAGGTTTTGCTGAGGATTCACGAAAGTATTCAAAATCATCAGATTGTTCTAATGCTATTTTTGCTGGGTACTGTGTTTTGTTTTTAAATCATTTGCTCCTTTTCCTATGCTGAGTTTGTCTTTGTGTGTGTGCCATTTCATTCACATAGAAACACCCAAAACAGGCAAAACTGAAGATTTTTTATATATAATTTAAACGACATTACTTAACAATGGCATTAGCACTATCCGATGATCTTCAATATTTTTTTGAGTCCTCAGCAAATCATCTTTCTTCTGAACGGTTGCGTAAGGCACGCAGCACTCGCCTCAGAACAAAGAAGAAATGAATCAAATGGTAAGTAAACATTGTGCTTAACATCCACAGAAACCATAAGGCTTATTAGGGACGGGGAGAAGGGGACGGGGAGAAGGGGACGGGGTATGGAGCTGGGGGGAGAGGGATTGTGTGTCAGAAAATTTATCAGCTGAACACACCACTTTGTCTGCCTCCGGTCTGTTGGACTTGGACCGTTCGTTGCCCTGGTCAGTGGTGACGGTCAGCGTCTCCTCCTCCCCACGCACGTCCACCAGCAGGTGCGGCACTGTCCGGTCAGGGATCAGCGGGTGGTTCGGCCAGAAGGGAAGCAACTCTCCGCCTCCCAGCGGATGAATATGGGTCGTGAGTTTGTTGTCGTAGAACTCTTCCGACGGAAAGGCGCAGATCTCTTGGTGCTGAATTACGCAGCAGGAACAAGCAATACAAACATTTTCAGATTTTTACTTTATTTTTCACACACGCACGCACGCACGCACCCACGCACGCACGCACGCACGCACGCACGCACACACACACACACACACACACACACACACACACACACACACACACACACACACACACACACACACACACACACACACACACACACATATACATACACAAAGATACATTTACTTTTGTGTGGGTGACAGCAGATAAAAGGGACAGAAGGAAGTGAGCATCCTCACGAATTACAGATCGCCATAGTCACATCAAGGTCTGTTCACGACAACAATTGGTTTGTGCAGTTTGTAACTGCTGAAATCCTATTGACGCTTGAGCAAGGTAAAGTATGCATACAGTGTCATATCTTTCTCCCCTTACTGAATGTGTACCCATCGACCATGTCTGTTATTGGCCAGAATGGCCGGGGCACAGACGACGTACACCTGACGGTTAATGACAAGGATAGATAATCACTCTGTAAAGCACGCCGGGTTCTTACCATCCTGTACTGCTTGTTCAGGAAGGTGGTGTAGCCTGGGAACTTGAGGAAGAGTCTCTCAAAGAGGGATTGGTCCAGCCCCAGCTCGGCGGCAGGCTGACACTTGATGATGGGTCTCAGCTGCTTGTGGTCCCCGATCAGCACCACCTGCTGGGCCCGCGTGGCGATGATGGGAACCATGCTCTGGGGCTCCGGGCTCATGGCGCACTCGTCTATGATCAGCTAAATAATGATATAATCATTGATTACTTATGGTGCCCCATCCTGTAAGAGCCTAGAGCGCTCACAAAAACACAAAGATACACTCATTTCATCACACACACACACACACACACACACACACACACACACACACACACACACACACACACACACACACACACACACACACACACACAGCCGAAGGTATATTCAAGGAATGCCTAATTCCTACATCCATTCCATTAATTATCTTGTATGCATACGTGTACATTTAAACAATTTGAGTCTTTGAGATAATTATACGAAACACAAATACATGTATCGTGAAACTTAAAAGGCCACAGTTTCAGAACTTGAAATGTACGTATTAAAATTATTTTGGCCATATCAAGTACATAACTGAGTTTTAGATGTATTAGAGATACTCAAAGAATGAGACAACCATTATTTACAACAATACATGGATACACAGGGGAAAACAACAAACGTTCGGCACAGAGGTAAAAACACGGGATAAAATACAGCAATGCATACCTGGAAAATTGTGTTCTCAGTGCCTTCAAGAAGCTTTTCAGTTCCACCAACAGCACAGGTGGCCAAGACGACCTCGTAATGCTTCAGTTCTTCCACACTGGCCACGAACAGCAGTTTGCGGTACTTCTTCAGCTGTTTGTTTGACACAATGTACTTGTCAGGCTCCTGGCGACACTTGTCAAAGTTCTTTTCGAAGATTGAGATTTGCTCGGCATGAGGTTTGCCATCTTGTCGGATCAAATGATGGAGAGCAACGTCCTGCAATATACATGGTAACAGCTTCAGGAGAAGCCACAATTGCATACCCTGTTAATCCAATTATTAACCTGCAAAAAAAATAGTCAATATAACGAAATATAACACAATTATAGAACATATCAATACACCGTTCCAACAGTGGATAACATACGTATACAAATGTACAACACATGTTATACATACATAATAGACAAAAAGATACATCCATATAGACATCCATACAGACAAAGAGTTGGACAAAGTACTTCATAGACAGATATTTGCCTTGCACAATGAGTGATTGACTGCCTGTCACATGGGTATATATTCTAAATCTAAAATAACTACATATGCCCTGAGGTCATCCGTTTTCTGTTTTCAAAATAGGCTTATAACAGAGCCAGGTCAAGATAAAGGTGGGCAGTTCGCCGCTGATCTTTCCACTGTATTCATCTATTTTATATTTCAGCATCAGTTGTTGAAGGAAGCAGGAGAGAGTTGGCAAGCACTTGTCGAGTTTGCATTTGTATATAAATTGCTTAGCTTGAAGTATCACTAAGTCAAAGAGTGTGTCAGTTTTGATGTCTATTTCTGTTCCAAACAATACAAGATTTTGTGTAAATTTTACATTTAGCGCTGTCTCACATTTCTCTTTCAGTGTTGTTTCCAGCGAAGTCCAAAAACGTCTGATACAAGCACATTCCCAAAACATATGTTCAATGCTATCTTTTTCGTCATTGCAGAAGCCACACTGAGTGTTAGCAGTGACTCCCATTTTGTTTAATACAATGTTAGTAGCTATTATTCTATGTATAATGCGTATTTGTAACCATTTAAGTTTTACATCTTTAATTTTTTGTACTTTTATGAAAACTGTATTCCAAGAAATATTTGACTTCAGTTTTTCACTCCATTTCAAGCAACAATTTGGCATACAGTTGTCGTTTTACGAGAATGTTGTAATAGAGCCTTGTATCCTTTGGTGCAGAGTAGATTGTACTCAGCGAGATATTTACCTTATTTGCCATGTTATTACTAATAAGTATCGTAGACGTCTTAATATACTGTTTTATTGAACTGGTGCAACTATTAAAAGTCAAGAAATCAACCGTCATGCCAAACTTTGTATTAAATTCTTCAAGAGTGCGAAACCGCCCATTTTCTTTTATAAAATGAGCGATACAGTACACTCCATTGTCAACCCACTGTGTGTATTTGATCATCTTGTTTCCGATCATCATATTCTTGTTATCGAAAACAGGTTCAGAAAGAAGTCGAGTTTGGTTTCACTTTACTAAACAAAATTCCATAAGCTTTGAAGACGTCTGACCAGAAGGAATTATTTTAGACAGTTTGGTTGAAAAAGCAGGGGCCGTAGCACTCTAATTGATGAAGAATTGGGTACAACTCCATCGGAACATCTCTCCATTTATGGTTTGATATCTTTAACTTCTTCTTTTTTATCCATGTGAATTTTAGAGCTAGAATATACCTTTTAATATCTGGAATATTTAGACCTCCACTTTTTACATCTTTCATTGTCGTCTTTCTGGCAGTTCTGTCTTGTTTTCCATTCCAAACAAATTGAAAACATATTTTTTGAAGATCTCTCACAAAGTTATCAGGGGGGTCAGGCAGCAAAATCCACAAATGGATCAGTTTTGACAGAATCAGTGACTCGTCCTAGTGGGGTAATAGTCCCAAGTGACCAAATTTTGAACAGTTTTTTAACTTCGTCGAAATTTTTATTATAGTTTATTGCTACACTCTTTTAAATCCTGGGTAAACCATATACCAAGGATCTTAAACATAGTTGGATTCCATACCGTTTTCAGATGCGGCATATATTTTACTCTTGAATATTTTTTGCTACTTAACCATATGGCCTGTTTTTTGTCCGCATTCAAAAACAGGCCAGATACTTTTCCAAATTTATCAATTGCATCTATTGATTTTTCAAAGGATTTTTTTCTCTCTCCATTGTTCATTAGTTGTGTTTCATCTGCGAACTGAGATATTTTGTGTTCTACTTTGTTTATCCAGATTCCCTTGATATCACTATCTTCTCGAATCATGATTGATAAAATTTCAACACACAAAATAAATATGTATGGTGATATCGGGTCGCCCTGTCGTCAACCACGCTCTACTGTAAACCATTGGGTTGTCTGTCCATTCACTATTACCGTTGATTTCATGTTTTTATAAAAAGTATCTATCCATCTACAAGGGTCTTTTCCAAAACCAAATGCTCGAGGAGCCCTAAACATGAACCGCCAGTCAAGAGAGTCAAACGCTTTCTCAAAGTCGAGGCATAGCAACAATCCAGGCTTATTTTTAGTATTCAGATAGTTTATCAAGTCATAAATCAACCATATATCTGTTGGAAATGAAACCTGTCTGATCATCATCAATTAATGATGGTAATACTCTTTTAATTCTGTTAGCGATACAGGAAGATCCAATTTGTATATGACATTAAGGAGAGAGATTGGTCTCCAGTTTTTAACGTTATCTCTAGGTTTGTCGCCCTTGGGAATACAAGTAATAATGCCTTCCCTTTGAGTGGTGGATAGCTCGCCATCTTCAAATGCCTTATTTAAAGCTCTAACCACAAATGGTCCAAGCTGCTTCCAAAAGCACTTGAAAAATTCTGCCCCAAAACCATCCGTACCAGGGCTTTTTTCATGTTTCATATTTTTCAACGCTGTTCCTGCCTCCTCTATTGTTATTTACCCTTCTAATGATCTTGATTCCTCCTCAGATAGTTTTGGAATTTCCGTTACCAGTTGTTCAATTTCACACTCTTCTAGGTTCTTGGCTTTATACAAATGAGTATATTTAATTTTTTTTTAAACTTCTTTATGTATGTCAAGTGGTTCTTTAATTTCCTCACCTTTTGCGTCAGTTAGTTTTATCATTTGTTTACTAACATAGTGCCTTTTCTCCAGGGCCTTGGCAATTCAAAGACAATATTGTAATGCTATCCATAATCGACAGTATATAAACACAAAGTTATCAACACGTCAGAATTTTGGCAGCTGCTTCGCCAGGTACAGCAGCAGTACAACAGACAATAGGTAAACAGTTCCATCTCCCATTCAATACAACACACCCGAACCACATCTAGAGCGCACTGGATCATCATGTGAAAAAACCGGGAATGACACAAAGGCCAAATATGCTGGTTAGGCAGTAGTTCACACGAAATCTCGTTCACGCACGTGCATTTACACATAACCCCAGTATCAAGCCGAACTATGACTGTCACAAAGTGCGTGAAAACACGGTCACAGCCACATGAAAACACTTTAACACGCACATACGTTTCCAGGCAAAAATGCCAAAAGAAGCAAAAGGGCAGACAAAGAAGGGGTAGATCAGAAAAACATAAAAACATTACCAGTGAACAAAAACAACAAAATACCTGAAGCGCTGAAAAAACAAAAGTAAGACACAGATCACTGTAAGAGATGTAGGACAGAAAGAAAAAACAACAACTGGATTTGTTAGTATACATGAAGACCGACAGTGGGGTAATAGACAATGGAGGGTCAAGTCAATAAACGGGAGTATTTCGTGAGATTAGTCCCTATATGTGTGTGTGTGTGTGTGTGTGTGTGTGTGTGTGTGTGTGTGTGTGTGTGTGTGTGTGTGTGTGAGTGTGTGTGTGTGTGTGTGTGTGTGTGCGTGCGTGCGTGCGTGCGTGCGTGCGCGTGCGCGTGTGCACGCACGCGCGAGTCTTCTCAAATAAGCACTGGACAATAATATCTATATATATACACACATACATATTTGTGTTGTTGTCTTTTGTCCTGATTCAATCCAAGAACATGTTGACCATACCGGGAAAAAGAAAGGTCATGGGAGCGTGAATTTCCTTCTGTCTAGAGTTGGTCCCTTTTGTAAAAGTATTCAGAGCGTGCCAAACTGATGATATATCTTTGTTGTTTTTCACAAGTCTCCTAAAATATAACTTTTTTTCTTTCTTTTTTTCTTTTTTCTAACAATATTGTTTACTTTACTGCGTGCCGTTTTATATTCCGTGAACATTCTTTCTTTCTTTGGTCGATCCCGATCGGACATGGCCTAAATGATATTCTTAATAAACCAGGGTAGCAATTTGGACTGCTTTACTCGTTTATGAGGGATTGGCGCATGCCTGTTGACTACATCCATAAACGGCTTGTACCACACTGCTAGAGCCTCGTTAGGATCCGTCTGTTGATGTATATTACCAAACGGCGTGCAGATAAAATTAGCAAAGAAAACATTCTGGTTAAAATGTTTAAAAGGTCTAAAGGAAATTTGTGTATGTCCTTTGGGTTCTGGTTTTGGCAGTTTGATAGATCTGGTGCAGCTGATACTTCAGTCTGATGGTCACTAATACTTCAGTCTGAGACATCAATAGTAACGACGGCACTAGGGTTGTTCGTATAAATGTGATCTATAAATGACGTCGAAGTGGGCGTTGTTCGTGTGGGTGAAGTGTGGAGGGGGACAATGGAAAGAAAACAAGAATTAATGTATAACACACAAATGAAAAAAGTAAAAAAAAAAAAAAAAAAAAAAAAAAAAAAACGCAACAGGCGTTGCTGTCCCAAGCGTTCAAACTCAGTTTTTATGCAGCTTTCTAATGAGCAGTCAGCTGTAAGATACGACTTGAGTTAAATATCAAAATCAAAAACACATCCGCAGGTTAATTTAGTCAGTAATAATGACCCGGTGTCAGTCTTCACACGTTTTGAGCTATCTCAACAGCTGGGGGACCCTGCATGAACATGGGAAAAAAGGTGGGGGGGGGGGGGGAGGGGGGCGGGGAGGGGGCAGGTGCACAACTGGTCATCCACTACACTCGTACACGATGGTAATTAAACCCTGGGAGATGACACGCTCTTGAGTGCGCCGCCAAGGATCAAATGAGAGCGACGATGTCGGGGCCATGTGCGTTTCAGCGTAAGGAGGCTGCCTGTGGTCGAGACACTGGGTAACCTTGGGGGTAGTACACTGGGGGGTACAGGAGGGTTTTTTGGTACTGGCTGTACCATGGAGGATAGGATCAGGACTATGAGACCTGAAAGGATGGCGGCGTACATCGTGGGTGTTGTCGAGGTTGCTCTTGGCTCTGTGGCTGCCGCCGCTCCTCGGGTTCTCGTTGATGCTGCTCAGGTTGTTGATGACGCCGATTCTGATGTCAGCGGCCATGTCGCGTGGCATATTTCCTGTACAATCGTTTGTACCAATGGCATCCAAGACCTGCTCGACTTGGGGATAGCAGGCGCCTGTGCTGATGATGTTGGTCAGCTCTGCCACAGTTGCACCTCTAAATGTTCTTACATGGGTGTTGCCTGTAGAGTCAATATGTCGTCTGGCGACGTTTTTGAGATTGGAGTCGCCATGCAGTTATCAGTTTTCTGCAAGAGTGGGGCAGACGGAGAGCTGGGGTGGAGAGCAGGCAGGGCCGATTGTTGTGGCTGGCGGGTACAGGATCCTCCTTGTGACCTGTGTCAGGAGGAGGTGTCGGTGCGTGACGGGACGTGGTGGAAGGTGGTAGTGGGTGCTGAATAAAGGGGGTAGTGGTGGTGTATCGGCCATTGTTTATTGTTGTGTGAATGCGCTGACCTGTGGTTGAAGACATGTGGTTTTGGTTGTCGTTGGTCCGTCTGAATGACCATGTCGGACTTGGTGCTCTTCTTGATGCCCTGTCCTCTAAGGCCTGGCATCTTCTCTGGAGTAGTTTTATCTGTCTGTCTTGGGATTCTTTTGCTGCAGATCCGATCCTGTATTTGTTGTTCGTGGACAAGAAGGGTGAGTGAGGCTTGAATTTTGTAGTCTTGGAACTCCTGGTACAATCTGTCCACCGTCTCTTGGATATCTCACTGGGGTACTGAACCAGTGGCGGCAAGGTTGATGTCGGTACCGCTATGTTCGCCAGCAGTGGTGTCGATGTCGTAGGGAGAGCTGGTGAGCATGTCGATGTCACCGCAGTCGGAGGCAGAGCTAGTGGTGGTGCTGGTGGTTATGTGGATGCCGACGTCCCCGCTGTCGGCGGGAGTGGTGGTGCTGGTGGTGGCGTCGACGTCGATGCCACCACAGCCGCAGGTAGAGCTGGTGGTGGTGCTGGTGGTGGCGTCGACTCCGACATCACCGCAGTCGGAGGGGGTGGTGGTGGTGCTGGTTGTGGCATCGACGTCGACGTCACCGCAGCCGGGATGGATGGAGGCTTGGTTACAGACTCCGACATCACCGCAGTCGGAGGGGGTGGTGGTGATGCTGGTGGTGGCATCGACGTCGACGTCACCACAGTCGGGATGGATGGAGGCTTGGTTCCAGGCTGCGGCCGCGTCTGTCGATGTGAGTGACACCGACTCGGCAAGAATGCGAACCACAGCCTGGAGGCGCTTGAACTCGTCCTGTACCCAACTGCGGCATTTTCGGCCCTGGACGAGAATGTTGCCGTTTGTCCAGTACAGGTGCACGACGAGCTGTTTCAGGTCGCCGTGGTGCAGCCTGACCGTCGTCTGGCATAACTGCGCAGGAATGGCAGACACACACGGCGCGCTGTCGTCGTAGTCAAGCGCTACTTCTTGGAGGTGACCATCCACTCTTTCATAGTCAATCCATGTAGTTGTATATTTGTATATTCACCGCTCTCCAGAAAGGGAGAAGTTCGGTCGTCCGAAATGTTACCTCATTAGGATCCTTTTTTTCTCTCTATCACTTCCAGTGAGTGATGAGATTTAGCGTGTGCTCGTGTAATCATACTTCATGGTTGTCAGCAACGCATGATCATGAAATGTAAGCCCTAAGACGGCAGTTAGGTAATTACATGACTGCTTGTCCCCCGTACAATTAGATTGACTGCACATTCTCAAGATGCTCACAGTCACAAATACATAACATTGTTTACCTTGCTCGGTATCTTGAGTCAGTCAGTCACCCAGAGCGTGAAGACTCGAGACCGTGACCATATTGCTTTACGTCCACAGAAGCGAGGATGCTTATTAGGGACGGGGACGGGGGGGGGGGGGGGGGGGGGGGGGGAGGGGATGAAAGAGTGAAGGCTGGACTGCGGATACGCCCGAAAAAGACCGGAGAGACCGTGGACCGCCGCCAGAACAATGAAAGTGTTAAGGCGGTGTCCCCTCGCCATTGCCCAGTGACTGGTGCACTGCACAATTGCTGTTTCAACTGCCGTGCTTGGGCAGAGTCACAAGGACAATGTCCGTTGCACTGCTGTTGAGGGACAGCCCGAAGCGAAAGAAGTCCAACTTTCGCAGCCCAGCTCCATCTCCCTACTCATGATCTCTTCTGGGCTGAGGGTCCAGCTCCACCTCCCTCCTCTTGATCTCACATGGAACCCTGTAGGTGTGTGTGTGCGTGAAGACACGAGGCCGAGGCTGACGCTTATCAGCGGACCATGTTACCGATCACAAACACCTGGAAGCACTTTACACGTTACAACCTCCAGTCAGCCGGCTCTGCAGGAGGCGGTTACGCGTGGTGGTCAGCGACCCGTGTACACAGAGTCCATAACTCAAAAGACGCGATGATTGAAAATTCTTATTAATGTAATGTTGTTGGTTTGCGCGTTGTTGGTTGCTTGTTTTTTGTGTCCCTTCAACCCATTCACGCCAGTCAGACTGAAGTCAAGCAGTCTTCCAAACGGACACTCTATTCCTGTCTTGTCTCTCTTGCCTCTCTCGTCTCTCTCACACACTCCTATCGTAGTATATATATGCTTCATAGCAACTGAGAACAGTTCAGTTTTCAACCTGTGTTGCACGGAGCTCGTGCAACACAATCACATTCATTCCATCCGCTGACCATTCACTCATCCATCCGCCTAACAGATAAATCGACCATCAGAGGTCAGATAAGAATAAAAGTTCCATATGCAGAATCACTAGAAGCTTATCTACATATACGTATGGTTTTTTTTTTATACAGTTATAGCACTGGAGCACTGTGAAAATACACAAAACGTCGGAGCTAAAACTTGTCCCTGTCGACCGGTCAAGAGCACGAGAGAGAGAATGAATGACTGAATGAATAAACTTTATTTTACAAGGGTAGTGGAGAGAGAGAGAGAGAGAGAGAGAGAGAGAGAGAGAGAGAGAGAGAGAGAGAGAGAGAGAGAGAGAGAGAGAGAGAGAGAGAACGCTGAATGTTTTACTGATTAGGCCGTGGGCCCATTTCAGTGGAGGTTTGAACGTGTCAGAGTATACTAAGGTGAATTATACTTGTATACATGTACAAAACATGCCTGCATACTAAAAGCATACGTATACACGTGCATAGTTACGGTAATGAGCCGTGGGACTTATTCAAGGAATTGTAAACGCTTTCATGATATAAATAGCAAGACATAGCTAAAGAACCTTCCTTGTTGTAAAAAGCAGGAGCGCTAACTTGAAGCTGGAATGGCTAGTGAAATATTTCTTGGGTACGTACTGTTCAGAGTGAGAGAGAGAGAGACAGACAGACAGACAGACAGACAGACAGACAGACAGACAGAGAGAGAGAGAGAGAGAGAGAGAGAGAGAGAGAGAGAGAGAGAGAGAGAGAGAGAGAGAGAGAGAGAGAGAGAGAGGAGGCACCAGTGTATATTGAGTTATTACAGTATTTATTTGTTTTTTGTATATTATTGCAAATTCTCGTGCTGCGCTTGTGTTTGTCGCTCTTCGATTGTTTAATTGTACTGTTCCGTGTTGCTTGCACCTGTAAATTTATCCTGGTCATTTTTTTCTCTCTCTCTAAATGATCAGATGTTTCGAGAATTTTAAAACAAATTTAATAATCTGTGTTCTAAAAAGAGAACAAATGATGCCATAGCTCTGATTCACCAAAAGGAATTTCTTGGAAAGTCAGAAATGCAAATTCTTATCAATGATATACATCAAAACAAAATTGGCTTGATGACAGGATCTCGAAGACTGCAGTTTTCAGGCCTCTTTGATCTGCAGATCTGTTTTTCTGTTCATCCCACAACCCTCCTGCTCATTCATACACCACGCGTTCAGTCATCCGCTGGTCCATTCATTAATCCGTAAGTATGAACTCATTTTTGCCCTGATAATAACCTACGCGTTTGACAGGCAAAAAGCAATCAATTATCCATCCATTCATCAACCGAAGGACGTAACAGATTTAGGCTTACCCGTAGGCGGGGGTCGCATATGTGGTCGCGCATGCCCCTTGGGGACCTGAGGTCTCCCCGGGGTACAGGATAGTCCTTGGCCTCGATGGTCGACCCGTACATCCGGACCATCTTGGGACATGAAGCGCCAAGTTTGTATTTCAGCTCTCCTTAAACAAAGAAAAGCACAAATGTGCTGTATCATCAGAGACACAGAAAGTAATGAAACTGTCAGAGCAATTACCTGACTTCACTCTACTCTCTAAGAAATACTAGCAACCATCCAAGCAACGAACCGTTCATCCTCTGCGTCTGTTCATCTCATCAAACCAAGAACCTATTCACCCAGTCAGCTGAATGGCTGGATAATGAAACACCTGAAGAGTAATACCCACATATCAGTCCACACATCCATTCGTTTACCAATAAGATCCATCCAACAATTCAGGCAATGCATCTGATTTTATACAAGACCAGCTCTGAAAAGAATTAACAATTAAAAACAAAAATGTACTTAAAGCTCGCTGAAAAATCGGGATGCCTTACCTTGGTAAGGCATCACCAGCCGCAAAAGCAGTGCCAACACTTTCTACCGGTGTGAGCAGTATTTCTGTGTGTACCAAAAATGATATGACTGCCACTGCTTGCAATTTTCAATGCGCGCACAGATGCTGACGCAAGCGATTGCACACTGGGGCTGTACAATACCACAACTGAATTTGCACTGAAAGTTGACAAAAACAAAAACAAAACAAAAACAAACAAACAAAAACAAACAAACAAACAAAAAACCCAGAACCTTTGCCACATGGGGCTGTAGAATTAAAGTCACATTAGTATATTGTCTGACCTTTTGCTCTGATGCTCTTACAACTGAACCACATACCGCCCCGAGCAGTTCCCGAAAAGACACGACTGCTTGTCTCGGCTTTTAGTTTATTTATTGTTGTCAGTAATATTACTTTATTTTAGCTCCATATTTTATTGAATTGCCAACGGTTTAGTTTAATATTTATACACTGTTTTATATGACGATCAAAATGGCAAATTTATCTGCGCAGAGGTAATACAGTTGTTTTGAAGTTCATATACATGTCATTATATACGAACTGCAAAGAAGATAAAGACTTACTGGCGACGAGGTCGACGGACTTGTTGGAGGGTCCACAGTACAGCACGGTCTTCTTGCCCTTGCCCTCCGCCTCCAGCTGGCGGTTGATCTTACAGAACAGGTACACCAGCTTGATGCCCGTGTTTGTTTTACCAGACCCTACAAATATAGCATCACACAAAGTCAATAAGTTTAATCTCTAAGCTACTTCGCATGGCCAAATGACAGAAGATGTGAATAAAACAAATGTAATATTGTTTGTTTTGAATACAAAAAGCAAGGTTATGATGACTGCGAAGCTGAGTTTGTTTTCTTCTGAAAGTGGTTCTTGGAATATTTTGGCCGATGAACTGAGACAACTTTCTTTTTGAGATCCAGAGATGACTCTGGTACTACGGAGTTTCATCCACAAGGCCTTTTTTAAAACAAGCCAAGTTAAACGGATACCATAAAAATGGCACCTAGATACAGCGAACACACACACACACAAACACACACACACACACACACACATACACACACACACACACACACACACACACACACACACACACACACACACACACACACACACACACACACACCTGGGGGTCCCTGGATGATCGACAAGCTGTGTGTCATGGCTAGCTTGATCGCTTGCTTCTGTGGAGGGTTGTTCCTAGGCAATTTCTTGGGGTTAGGAATGGGCACCTCGTGGTTCGCATCCATCTGGCCAAGCTTTCTGTGGGAAGAATCTGTAAACAGAACCAGGTTTCAGCCATTTCTCCGTCTCTGACTGCGGACCCAGTATACAACTTGTGAAATCGGAAATCAACCATCGAGTATTAGACTTCAACTATACCTGCTGCAGCTGCTGCCCTTATTCCTAAATATAGGCTCGCACTTAAGGACCTGCTGTCGGGGACACGAGTCTTTGCAACACTGGTGTTTTAAGACAACCTCAATGAGTATGAATAACTTGCGTGTACAAATGTTCAGATGTCTGGCAGAGGTTGGAATTTGACGTGTGCAAAGGTATGTTCCACGAAAGCTATGTTCCTGCTGAACGTACGCTGAGAAAATATCCAAGCACTTACCCAGTTCGGGGATCTTTGCGCTGAAGGCAATGGCCTGTGCCAGTTCACAGTTTTTATCCTTCAGCGCAAGGAGCATCTCCTGGACCCGCCTGGAGGAAACAATATCGTAATGGAACTGACCCACATTTCCCTCCACCAAACAACAGAGTACACAGTACAGAACATTTATGGTCTACGTGTGTAGACATGGAAACGGGCCTTTCAGCTGCATATAAAATTACAATATAATACGTAAATATACACGTAACATAGTGAAACGAAGCTTCATACATACCAGCGGCTCATTTAGGCCAGCACTATCAAATAATCGCATACACTCACATTAAAAAATAATGAACATGTAAAATCACAGGCAGCATGCGAAAACACAAGCCATTATAACAGACTGAATAATAACTGCATTAATGGCAAAAGTAAGAATAATCAAATAGGAAATTTACAAAAGACAATACCGTGCAAAGGTTGAACAATTTGGAAATAAACGTCTCGGGTCACCTAAGGACGAACAGTGTAAAAGAAAGATACTGACAAACGTATCTTCTTGCACACACGCACGCACGCTGACAAGGTATCCAAGCACTTATCCAGTTCTCTCTCTCTCTCTCTCTCTCTCTCTCTCTCTCTCTCTCTCTCTCTCTCTCTCTCTCTCTCTCTCTCTCTCTCTCTGCCAGAAGGTATGTATTTCAATATTTTTCCTTTTTCCAATACATATGAAAAAAGACATGTTTATCGTTTTGATGTGATCCTGTACTTTTAAAAGCACACTAAAATCCACTTACTAACTAACCACCACGCCCGTCTTGAGTCTACCCATAGGAAACTCACTTGAACTCAGCCAGCCAAAGGAGCATACCGATACGTCTGGAACAAATTTCTTGCTACATGGATTTTGGTAAGTTGGAGAGACCCCAGCAGAATATAGTAAAACATCTGTACCGATTTTTCAGGATATGAGGTTTAGAAAAATATAAACCTGAACCGGTCCCCGTAGCGCAGTGGTTAGCGCGTCGGACTGCGGGTCGGGAGGTCTGGGGTTCGAATCCCATCAGAGTCATGTGGGATTTTTCAGCAATAGCCGGCTCCTACCCAGAGCTGGGAGTGTATGGGCCTAGTGGGAAGGCTGGAACCACACAGCCGAGCTTCATCCACTTCACGGATGCGTCTTATTACTTGACCAACACTGCAGGTGCCGCAGTTTCCGGGCCTGGTTAACACCGGGAAAATTATGACAGTAAGCGTGGTCTGCGGCCCTGTCAAGTAGTCTCAAACCGAAATGGACTTTCACAGCGTCAACAGCTATCATTCTCATCCTCATCGATCACTGCATAAATAAAAATTAATAGTATCAGCTTCTGTAGCCCTTCATGCCACACTCTCGCGGTGGCCTCAGTCTCGGTGTTGCTCCCTCCTCCCTTGCCTGGGGCAGTTCTGATCAAAGACCTCAACGTCACAGAGTCCACATAGGAGGATTGGTGGAGGGACGTAGCGGCGGTCTGTTCTCTGGGGGGACGCTCACTCAGTCTGACTCCGCGACTTAGATAACATTGTGGTCAGTAGGGGGCACAGTAGGTGGTGTCCTGCGTATGTTCAATCAGAGCAGGCAGTACTGAACAGTACCGAAGTGACTCAGCAGCAGTGCAGTGTTTCCTTCGGATGGCAGCCTACCAACGATCTGACGTCTCCTCCTGTGGACCTCTGGGGGCGGGGCCGCGATGCGGAATGAGCCCTGGGTGTGGCCAGAGGTGGGGGATGCCGGGACGAGCGGCGCGAGAGCAGCGCCTCTGAGGTCGGCACAGATGATGGGACAGCAAAAAACAACAACAACAAAAAACAAAAAAACAAAAACAACAACAACAACAATAACAACTACAACAACAACACCTGAAGCTATTTCAATTTTGCAAAAGTTAAGTGATTTCGCAGAGGAAATATTTACGCGTTCCCTTGTATCAAATGTTTTCTGTTCCGTGCTGCTGTCTTCATCCATCTCAAGTCTCTGTTTGCTGCCCGTTTTAAGATGTGTAAATTAAGCTATATATAGTCAGAATGATTGTGTGTGCGGATACCTGTGTGTGTGTGCGCGCCCGCGCGCGTGCGCGTGAACATGCGTGCATGAGTATGCGCTTAGAACAATCTCTATGGATACGATCTTACGCTTTACAAATACTTTAATTACTGTCATTAAATCATCTCTCACCTGTCGACGTCCGACTTGGGCAGTAGCTCCAGCGTCAGTCTGGCTCCCTCCTTCGTCATCAGCTGAGGCGGTGGCTGAGGACTGGATGGGGACAGGACGAACGTCACCACCAGACGACCCCCGTCCTCTGCCTTGCGATCCTTGTGGGTCACCTGGACAACACTGGCATGGGCCAGCCACGTGAACTGTCTGTCCACTGTCTCGGACACCTCGCTCTGCTTGACCCTCGACACCACGATGTCCGAGCAGTCCATCTTGTAGCGCAGGCACAGATAGTCCAACGGGAACGAGTTGTCGCTCTTGGATTCTTCCTGGTGAATGCTGTTCGCCGATTTCCCGCCAAACTCTATGCAGCGATCATAGCAGAACTTGCCTTCCAGGCTGAAGGTACCTCTGTAGAGGATGTTGCTGGGTGGCCCCTGGGTTTTTATTGTAACGATGATGTTGTCAATGACGATGCCGTCATTACTATCCCCAGCCGCTACAGCTGCTTCCATCTCCATCAGGGGCATCCAGGCTCGCACGTAGTCCTGATAGTTGGAGAAGTTCTGGTCTCGAGTGGCTTGCTTGGCGAAATGAGTGAGAGCCAGCACAGGGTCACTGACATGCGGAGTGCACACGCTGGAGTTGCGTGCCGTGTGCAGAATCTCCACGCGAGGTTTCAGCATCCCTTTCTTGGGCTCCGCCGACATCTGCACCTGGACAACCTGCCCCGCGGTGTAGACTCTCCTGAAGTGCACGGAACGCAGAGACACCGTGCCGTCGCCCTTTTCCGAGGACATGTAGTCCACTTCAGACTTATCTCTGCTTACGGGCTGTGGGATTCTGTCCCAGGCCTGCTGACTGTTGGACACCAACGCCTTCAGTATCTCGGCCCAGTCCTGTTGCCTGACTGACACGCTCAGCTGGTCGGGGCGGAGAGTCATGACGACAGGGGAACTGGACGATCTGCTGCCTGATCTCTCCAGGTGCTTCCAGACGGGGATTAGCTGTCCAGGACAGGTTCCCTTCTCATCGTAGATCCTCCTGTTCCACTGAACCGTGACGCTGTCCTGCCTCAGCATTGTGTCTGTGACGAGTTCCGGCTGACAGCTGACACCCAGCATGCTGAAGGGCAGCTCCTGCTTGCGGTCCGACACTTTGAGCAGAGAAGGCAGACACAGCGTCAGCTGCTCCGTGTCCACGCTCTCCACGAAGGCCCGGAACACCAGCGGCTGACGCTGCAGACTCTCCGCCACCTTCAGCGCCATGCAGCCCTTGGCGAACGCCCTCTGTCGGGACGTGGCGCTGTTGATGTGCTGACACAGCTCCGTGACGTCATCAGGGGTACAGTCGGGGCGTTTTCCGTCCAGGTCGGCGTGGAGAAGACGCTGCACGTGCAGGTCGGCGTACCTGCGGATGGGGGAGGTGAAGTGGGTGTAGACATCCACGTCCAGACCGAAGTGGCGGCGTTCCGGCGTGTTGAGGCCGTAGGAACACTTGTACTGCGCCGTCTCCATCAGGTCCATCCAGTGGTTGGCGGCCAGACACTGCAGCGGGTGCACGGCGTCCATGAAGGCCAGTCTCCGAGCCTCGGTCATCTCCCCTTGCTCCAGGTGGCGACACAGCTTCACCCACACCTCGCTTTGCACCACCACGTTCTGCTGACGTGACGGACCTCCCCGGGTCGTGCTGGTGTCCAGGGACAGCCGTGTGTCGGGGCTGACCTTCTTCCCTTGCAGCTGCATCACCAGGTTGCTGACCGACCCCTCCTTGTCTCGCCACTCTGCCAGCTCCTCGTAGGTCGGGGCTTTGTGGCAGCGCAGCACCATGACGTCGTGCAGCCTGGGCCTTCTGGTCAGACGGGTGGCGATGTAGCAGTTGGTCAGAATCATCAGCTCCTCAATCAGGGAATGCGCGTCCATGTGGTCGTTCATCTTCTCCAGCTCGGGCAGGCGAGGGTCTTCAAAAGGCACAAAAAACATGGACAATTTCTGTCGAATCTCCCGCAGCTTAAATGTGATCTTGTGCAGCTGACGGATGTCGGCCTGCACGGCGGATTCGATGTCCACGCGTGCATCTTCATTGATGACTTTCTGCACCTCTTCATACGTCAGCTGTGCACAGGATTTGATGACCGTTTTCTTCACAACTGGTTCCTCTACCTGACGTCCGTTTTCGTTGAACGTGAAGAAGACAGACAAGGCCTGGCGTTCCTCCCCCGGAAGCAGACTGCACTTTCCGTGACTGAGCGGCTCTGGTAGCATGGGGTGGGGCTTGCGATCAAGGGGGTAGAAAGTGACGGCCCTTCTCCTGGCCTCCAGGTCAACACCACTGCCTTTCTTCACCACCGCCGCCACGTCAGCGATGTGGACCCCAATGACGTAGTGCGGGCCTTCCTTCTTGATGCTCACAGCGTCGTCCAGGTCCTTGGAGCCAGGCGGGTCGATGGTGAAGAGTCGTTGCCCGGTCAGGTCTTCGCGTCCTGTTTTAGTCAGGAGCGTCTGCTGGAGCAGCGTCTTCGTGTTCTCCACTGCATCACGAGGGTAGCGTTTGGGGACACGCTGCTGCATGGACAAGACCCTCAGCCCTCCCGAGTAGTCCCTGCCGCTGATGTAGAAGTCCAGCACCGCTCCCAACGGGTAGATGTTGCGCTGCCTCCAGGCCAAGATGACCACCTTAAAGACGTACTGCTCTCGCTTGTCGGGCTGAACATCGCAGAACCCTCTGTGTTCCACGTTACCGTCAGCAGTAATCCTCTTGAGTTCGATTCTGTGTTTTTCCAGGGCCGGGTACTTGCCTTTGACGGTGTCGTTCATGACGTGAATCTTGGGCACCGTCTTGCATAGCGGCAACATGAGGTGACCCTCCATTTCGTCCAGCGTGCAGAAGAGAACTGGATGCTCAACGTTGGCGAAGTTCACTCTACTCAGAAGCCCAGCAACTTTTCCGTGGGCCATCTTCTCTACGGCTTTATGCTTTCCTGTGGAACTCGCTCCTTTCGCCTGATGCAGACCTCTGTTCTGCCCCGGCTCCGCCAAGATCTCCACCACGACTTCGTCATCCATGTAGGTGCGGCCCGCCTTGGAGCGACCCTCGATGAGAATTTCAGTGTACTTGCTGCCTTTGTCCAGCACCTTGGCGATGGACCTGTGGGCACGTTCAATCTTTAGCTGGCAACGCTTGTACTTGTCAGGGTTGCTCTTCCACAGCTGTTCCGCTTCTTTGATGAAGTCGGAATAAAATGATCTTCCTTCGCCACCTTTTTCAAATCTATCGGCCTGAATGTCTGAGAGTTTGACTTCTCTTTCCTCCTCGTCAGCTTCCAAGCTCGCTATGGCCTCCTCACTCTTTTCAAACCAGTCTGTTTCTTCTACTGCCACAGGTTCAACGTCAAAAGCACCAGCCACACTCAAAGGTTCAGTATCACCCCCACCATAAGCATAATGATTATCATCATCATCAACAACAAAATGGATTTCTCGTTCAACCTCGTCTTCATCTTCTTCTTGGCCGCTGTCATCATCTGAGTAGCATTTGAGATTTTTCTTGAATGAAGTAACAACAGGACTTGGAGATGCATACCTTTCATTGGAGACGTCACTGACACTGGATGACCTGCTGCTCATGGAAGAACTCGAGCTGTATGTGCTGTCCAGTGAAGTGCCTGTTCCAACATTAGCATTTTATCTATACAAAATATTTCGGACTACTGTAACAAGTCAATGCATGCTTTCTGTATGTCCATCAGTACTGTCTAATTTTACCGCATTTTTGGTTTTGTTTAAGATTTTTCAAACCCCATCATTAGGTGTAATTTATTTTCACATTCTTGAATTCACGCTAGGTCACGTGTGTGTGTGTGTGTGTGTGTGTGTGTGTGTGTGTGTGTGTGTGTGTGTGTGTGTGTCTGCGTGTGTGCGTGTGCGTGTGTGTGTGTGTGTGTGTGTGTGTGTGTGTGTGTGTGTGTGTGTGTGAGCGTGCGTGCGTGTGTGTGCGTGCGTGCGTGCGTGCGTGCGTGCGTGCGTGTGTGTGTGTTTGTACGGTGTGTGGAGCAGTAATTACAAGTCGTGAAGGATCGAAGCAGGTCTATCGTGTCATTCTGAAAAGACTTTGTACTGACCACAACCTGAGTTACTGCTCTCTGTTCAGATATATACCAAATAGTGTCCCGTTAAAATATCTCCTTTAATATCATGCACACACAGTATTAAAAATTAATTACAGAGAGAGAAGAAAAACAAAATGCTATCAAGAGTAGCACAACGGTAAGTTCTTTGGACAAGTTAATTCCCGTCATGACTCTATCGGTAAAAGCAAATGTGCAGAAATGTTCTACTTGGCAACACGGAGGAAGCAGCGTTTTTTTTTTTTTTTTTAAACGAATGTCGTATATATATATTTCACTGACGAAACGTTTGCAACTACAGTAGAGAAAGATAATTATTCAGTCGATATGGAGGCTCCTCAAAGATTTGTGTCGAAGAAAGTTTTGGATTAAATGATCAATGATTTTGGTTCGAAAAGAAGAGGGAGATCTACCATATATATTGCTACACAATTAAAAGAGAAAACCGAAAGTGTATCGCGACAAGAAGAACATTGTCGGTGCATTTATCAGGGTCGGTGTCTTTTCACCAAAATAAGAACATCTGTTTGTTCCTGAAGGTGTGTGTCTTGGGGAGAAAGCAGGGCAAGGTACACGACAGGCGCCGCATAGAGGCAATTAACCATGGTGCGTTTAATGTTTTATTTATTTAGGTGATTGATATGTGTATAGATTATATGATGAATATGTGTATAAATTATTATTCCCGTGCGCGCCCTCGCGCGCGCGCGCGCGCGTGTGTGTGTGTGTGTGTGTGTGTGTGTGTGTGTGTGTGTGTGTGTGTGTGTGTGTGTGTGTGTGTGTGTGTGTGTGTGTGTGTGTGTGTGTGTGTGTGTGTGTTGTACTGATAAACTGTAATCATTTAATCCAACGCTGTGCTTTTTTTTTTATGCAGGTACCATTTGCACTATAACTTTACTACACTTTCACAGGTAAGTCTAAAATGGGCTGATATTGAAATGGCTATACCTTCAAATTGTGCAAAATTTGGAAGGATATATGTTGCGTACCGGCTCTTTGGACTGTGTACATTTCTGTTAATAAACCTTAATAAACGTATTTTCTACTTTATACCGGCTTCGCTCCCCATAGTAAACAAGACATACTCACGTCTCCTGTGCTTTCGTTTGTATTGCTGATTTTGCTGGTGTTTTCTTCTCGCTTCTTCTTGCTTCTTGGCGTTCGCCTGCATGAGCGTGAGGTATAGACATTTAACTGGTACGGATTTCCCCGAAGTTTAGAAAGACATTCACCATCAAACACAAAATCGGTCATTTGAGGTTTGAAAAAACAAACAAAAAACAAAACAAAATCACTGACAAAAAAAGAAAATAATATAAAAAAAGAAGAGGATATGTGTTGTGACATAAACCCCAAGTGCAACATATATATAAGTTAATTTCAGTTGACATGTAGTCTTCTAACTCTTAAATATTTCATATGACTGCAAAATTCGACAAGTGAAACCGAAGTGTTCACATTAAGTTCTCCTTTGGGTGTGAACAGTCGACTTTACGGCCAACAGGGAGTAGTTCTGCACTTCAAACAAAGGGAATAGTATTCGTGAAAGTCATTAATGTAAACAATAATTGCAAATACTAACTTTTTGAACAAGTCTATCTTCCTGGTACTGTCAAAAATGAAATTGATGAGGATATTAGCATAACACAAAATGTTGGAAGAAAACTACAAGGTAGCCTAAGCCAGAAACAGAAACAATAATGACGTGCACAGAGCTGCGTAAAACTGCTTTGCACATACCTTTTTCCTGAAATAATTGTTAATGTTTTTGAAATGTATTTTACAATTTGATCGTCCAGGTAAGGAAGTAAAATATTTTGACGCCCAGTCAATCAGGACGGTTATATCAGGGCAATCTGCAGTCCAAATAAAGCATGAAACAATAATTTTTCGTAAATAAACTGCCAAATGACCGTGTCTTTTCTAACAAAACAGCTGTTAAACATACGGTAATTTGTTTTCCACGTCAAATTACAAAATCAATATCGCAAATGAGTGACGTAATGCATGTTTGACATGTAATAATTAACGTATTCATCAAGCGCGCGCGCGCACATACTCACTCACACACACACACACACACACACACACACACACACACACACACACACACACACACACGCACGCACGCACGCACGCACGCACGCACGCACGCACGCACGCACGCACGCACGCACGCACGCACGCACGCACGCACGCACGCACGCACGCACGCACGCACGCACACACACACACACACACACACACACACACACACACACATACACACAGGCAGCCACAACCACGAGCATACTGTCTATACAAAACTTAATTTACACCCAACTTAAAGCGGGCAGCAAACGGACTTCAGACGGATGGAGACAGCAGCACGTAAAACAAGGCCGGTATATTGTTTGGGGAAAAGAAATGTTTTGAGGTTTGATTTAAAGGAAGGAAGGTTATGCCATGTTAGGGACCGAAAACAGAAAGGGCTCAGGAACCAACAGGGGAAAGTCTGGTATGAGGAATCTGGAAGCTGAGAGTATCAAAAGCAGAGCGGAGAGTATGGGAGGGTGTGTAAAGACATTCACAAAAATAAGATGGAGCAGTGCGCATCATATATTTATAACAGAGAGTGTTTATCTTGTACTGGTTTCTTTTTCGTATTGGGAGCCAGTGGAGCAATTGAAACAGAGGAGTTATGAGGTCAGTTAAATGTTCTGTTCAGTATGAGGCGAGCAGCACAGTTGTGTATGCGACGGAGGCTAAGGATAAAGGAAGCAGGCAGGCCAGAAAGGAGAGAACTGCAGTAGTCGAGGATTGACAGAATGAGTGATGTGATCAGCGAAAAAGGTGTTTTACAAAACAAGAGAGAAGCGTTCTTTAGAAAGATGTGTTTTCAGATCATTATTTTTTGAAACAGGAGAGAGATGGAGAGCTGCGGACGTTTGTAGGAAGAGAGTTCCAGATTTTAGCTGCTTGGACGTGGAAAGATCTGTTTCCAGCAGATTTGAGGTTAGTTTTGCGGACTTTCAACGCTTTTTCACTGCTGGACCGAAGAGTTCGAGAGGGTTGGTAGGTGTGAAGCTGTGCTAAAACGTATGGAGGAAGAGAATTCTCAAAGTGCCTGAAAGCTAGTGTGGCAATTTTGTAGTGGATACGGGCCTCAACAGGGAGCCAGTGTAGTTTATCCTGAAGGGGAGTAACGTGGTCCGATTTTCGTTTGCGGAGGACATGTCTGGCAGCATTGTTTTGAACCTTTTGTAGCTTTAGCATGAATTCCGTAAGTGATACTCAGTCTTTTCAACAGAATCTGGTGGTCAAGGGTGTCAAACGCAGCAGAGATCAAGGAAAGCGACTATGGATGCTAACCTGTTGTCAGTGTTAGAAAGCAGGGTGTCAGTGACAGCAAGCAGTGCTGTTTCTGTGCTGTGTTCTTTCCTGTATGCAGGCTGACAGGTCTCAAGCAGACCATTGCCATTGAGACGTTGTTGTACAATGCGGGTAATGAAGGGAACAAGACTGTCGATGCAGGCCTTCAGAAGCCCAGTGGGAATTGGGTCAAGGGCACAACTCTTTGTTGGAGATTTCAGAACAAGATCACGAGCTGTTTCTTCCGATACTGGTCTAAAACATGTCAGAGGAATGCCATTAAAAGGAATGAAGTAATTGTCCATTGGACAGGGGGCTAGTTCACAACGGATGTCCTTGATCTTCTCTGAGAAAAACTTGCAAAATGCTTCGGGAAGTTCGCATAAAAGAGGCGGAAGTCATTCAAAAGGTTACGTCCAGAGATTCTGCAAGCTTCGACTGGCACAGAAGTATGCTAGATTGGAGCAGAGCAAAGCACAAAAATAGAAACTGGACAAAAACAAGGTTCCACCAAACATATTGGTGAGGACACTGATCCAAGTACACCATGTTCAGGACACAAGGCAAAGCAAACACCTATGTCGTACAGGGGAGCCTTGATGGTGTAATGACAGAGATGGAACTGGTGCATCACTGACAGTGATCAGTGAGGAGATTTTGGCCAGTGTCAAGAAAGGTGTTCGTTTCCCACTTAGGAAGTCTACAAAGAATATGAAGACTTACACAGAGGAGGAAATTCCAGTGCTTGGGTTATGTACCGTTTCGGTTCCCCACAAGAACAGTCAGCCAAAATAAAACTGGATACTGTAGTATTGAAGTGAAAGGGTCCTTGCTTGTTAGGAAGAGACTGGCTGAAAGAGATTCAGCTTGATTGGTTAGACATCGTCCTTCTCAATACATCTACCATTAAAGACATTGAGACAACACAGATACCCAGTGAGCTTTCTGAAGTGTTTCAGGATATTAGAGGTAATGTTAAGGGCACTAAAGCGACCATCTACGTAAGAAGGTCAGCAAAGAGCTTGATAGATTAGAAGCAGAAGGAACAGTTGAGAAGGTGCAGTTTTCAGACCAGGCATCTGTAATTGACTGCTGTCAAGCCTCCCGAAAGCATTCGCATTTGTGGAGACTACAAAGTCACAGTGAATGGCGTCTCAAAACTGGACAATTATCCAATTCCAGAGACGGATGATCTCCTTGCAGGCTATGTAGTGGGAAGTACTTCACAAAACTGGACATGACTCGGACCTATCAACAGCCTGAACTGGATAAGTCGTCAAAACAACACACGACCACCAACACACGCCAAGGTCTCTTCCGGTACAACAGACTTCCTTACGGTGAGTCACCAGCACCTGGACGTCTCCAGATGACGATGGAAAACATCCTGCGGGCATTGGCAATGTGCGTGTCAGAGCTGATGATATACTGCTGGCTGGGAAAACTCGTGGTATGTTTGCGAATGCTGCGAGATGTTTTGTGAAAAGGCTGAAAGCTGCAGGAGCGAGGCTGAAGAAAAGGAGTGTATTCTCTAGGCCCCTGAGGTGGTGTACTTGGGTCTGAAGATTTTTCAGAACAGTATTCATGCTGTGCCAGAAAAAAATTAAGGCCAATTAAGAGATGCCTCGACCAGCAGATGTGAACAGCTCTAAGCGTACATACATGGGCATGGTGACCAATTGTTCCAGGTTTCTGTGGAACCTGTCGGTTATCTTGTCCCCTGTACTGCCGGCTACAGAAGGTTTCCTGGTCATGGGACAACGAGCAAGAATGGGCTAGGAAACAAAGTCTATGCTTCTGTCGCCACAAGCGCTAGTTCATTTCGACTCAGAATAATACATAGTTATTTTATGTGATGCATCAGATTGCCGGGTGACAGCCGTAATTTCCCATAGAATGGAAGATGGAAGTAAGAGGGCCATTGGCCTATGCATGCAGAACACACAACATGCTGAAAAGAACTACAGTCAGAAAGAAGGCATGCACGGCCACTGTTTATGTGGTGAAGACATTTCACTAGTAATTGTAGGAACAGAGGTTTGAAATTCGCACTGACCATAAGCTTCTTCTGGGACTGTTCAACTAAGATAGGCAGATGCCAACTATGGCTGCAGCCAGAATACGGAGGTGGGCACTGACCTTGGCAGCTTATGAGCACACTTTAAGTTCAAGTAGGGAAAGATAAACTGCAGTGCTGATAGACTCAGTCGGCTTCCTCTTGAGATCTGTGTGGGAGGCCAGCCAGAACCAGGGAAGACAGCCCTGTTGATGGAAACCATGCCAGTCCTTGCCAAGCAAATCCAGCAGTGGCTTGGATCTGATCCAGCGTTGGCCAGGGTTAGAGACGATGTGGAAAAAGGCTGGCCTGGTGTTAGCAAGTCGGAGGAGATCAAAGCCTACTTTGCCAGGAAGACTGAGCTGAGTGTGCTGGATGGCTGCATACTGTGGGGCGCACGGGTTGTTACTCCACCACAGGCTCGGAAGGTTCTCCTCAGGGATCTCCGTAATAGCCATCCTGGTATCAACAGGATGAAGAGTTTGCCTCGTTCATATTTGTGGTGGCCAAAGAGGGACTCTGATATAGAGGTACCTGTGCACCACTGTGATACTTGTCAGACACACAGGGGTATGCCAAGCGGTGCTCCATTGCACTCACGGAAATGGTCCAGTCGACCATGAAACTATGGTGACAGACAATAGTACCTGTTTCACCAGTGAAGAGTTCAGTGTGTTCATGCGATGTAATGGCATCAAGCACATCAAATCTGCACCTAACCGTCCGACCACAAACTGTCTTGCTGAGGCCGTACAGACGCTAAAACAGGGCTTGAAGAAACTGAAACGACGATGAATTGAAACCAGGGTGTCTCGATTTCTGTCTTCGTGTAGATCCTCACCCCAGTCAAAGACAGGACTGTCATCAACTGAGCTGTTCTGCCGTAAAGTCAGGACACGCTTTGATCTGATTCAAAAACGTGTAGAGAGGCAGGGGGTTCTGATCAGTTGTAGCATAACTTCCTCATGATCTTTCTCCAAGAGGGGAATTTGAAGTTGGTGATTCCGTGTATGTCTGGGAGTTTGCAGTGGGGTAAGTAAGTAAATTGGTGTTTTACGCCCAGTCAACCATTGCGGTTATATCAGGGCGATTTGCAGTGGGAGGCATGTGGATTCCCGCCAATGTGTCAAAAGTGACTGGGTAGTGTCATACACTGTCAGATGACCTGCAGATGGTCGATCCCCCGAAATACATGTCGATCACATACTCTCCAGGAAGAGCAACGCAGAACTGACTGAACAGCAAAGCCAGGGTGAAGACATCAACCCACCGGTCAACACAGTTCCAGCAGTACCACCAGCAACAGAATATTTCATTATTACTTCAAGATGCAACTCCTGAGCTCGAAATTCCGCAGCATTCAGACTTACCTCTTCAGGACCAAGTAGTGTCAGGATCACCAGGGTCGGGTTACCAAGATGTGGGCAGACCCATTAGATAGAAACTTAGGCCAGCAAAGTTCAAAGACTAGGTGATAAAATGGCAGGACTGTGATTTGGAAGATTTCCAACACACCGAAAGTACTATGTGGTGTCTCATACTGAAACTAACTCTGAAAAGAACAATTGTGATTATTTTATTTGTCGTTACAGAAAAAATAAATAAAATAAACAAGGACAGACCACAGTAAACCTCATCATCGCGTTTTGCTTTGCCTTTCAATCGACGCTACAATGAAATAAAACATGCTTCGGTGCTATAACATTTTTCTGGTTCTGGCTCCCTTTCTGATCTACTCAAGATCTACACGCCCTCCAGGCAACTTCCATCTTCTGCAGACAGCCGTATACCGTGCATATCTTCTATCAACACAAAGTCGTACGGTGAACGTTCTTTCTCTTACTGATGAGGTGAGTGAGTGAGTGAGTGAGTGAGTGAGTGAGTGAGTGAGTGAGTGAGTGAGTGAGTGTGTGTGTGTGTGTGTGTGTGTGTGTGTGTGTGTGTGTGTGTGTGTGTGTGTGTGTGTGTGTGTGTGTGTGTGTTGTGTTGTGTTGTGTTGTGTTGTGTGTGTGCGTGATCGTTTTGACTGTCTTTTGGTTCTTGCTTTGTAATGTGCTCTGTGCTCCAATTTGGAGAAATGTCACACGAATACATTGTTATTAACAGGACCATTATTATTATTTTATCTGCTTGGCTCAGTGTGCCTGTGTCGAATGTGTATTATGTAATTATAAATGTTGTTAATGTTGTGAAGGTAATCTCCTGTGGCTCTATACGATTCTTATAGTGTATGTGTGTGTGTGTGTGTGTGTGTGTGTGTGTGTGTGTGTGTGTGTGTGTGTGTGTGTGTGTGTGTGTGTGTGTGTGTGAGAGAGAGAGAGAGAGAGAGAGACAGAGACAGAGACAGAGACAGAGACAGAGACAGAGAGACAGAGAGAGACAGAGACAGAGAGACAGACAGAGAGAGAGAGAGAGAGAGAGAGAGAGAGAGAGAGAGAGAGAGAGAGAGAGAGAGAGAGAGAGAGAGTATGTGTTGTTAGTGTTATTGTAACGGTAGATAGGCGCTGTAGAAATCCCCTTTATCATTGTTATAGTTGATCAACAATGTTGAGAACGGTCTTCGGCTGATTCTTATGGTCGGTACGGAAAAACAACAACGTTTTACGTAGTTCGTGCAACTTAGATTAATACGCACGGACCTAACTGCGTAATTAAACAAATACGCAAAATTGCGCTTCCTCATAGTTCAGGAGCTGTGTGAGAGTCGAGGTGGCCGTCCTGGGCTGTCCGTCCTAAGAGCCTTCTGATTTCCGTGGACGTAAAGAATTATTGAACCATGCTTCGGCATTGGTCACAGCTTGTCCCTAATATGTCAACTGACATCTGAGGACATTAAGCATCACTTCATCATTGTACTTCCGTCAAGCCAATTTAATCTAATATGCTAAGAAGGTGCGTATTAATAGAAATTCGCCATTGTTGCTATTGGGCAAGACATATAATTATATGCTGCGAGAACAGCCATAATCTTCAATACCAGCAGAGCTTCAAGAATTCACCTGGTCAACACACTGTAACGTGATTTGCTGAGAAAAGATTTAACCCTGAGCGTGATCAGGCCATGTACACCACGATCAGTCTGCAAGGTGGTAGTTTGCTTTTGAAACACAATTAACTCCTAGTGCAATTTGACCATGTATGTTAATTAACCTGATCAGCCTGTAGTGATACAGGTAGTTTATGTGTTCAACAGAATTATAAATAACCACCAGCATGACCTGATCGGGAATACACCTATGCTGACCTGACGTTGTTTTCTGTTCTTGTGTAAAACGGAATTAACCATGGGTACGGCCAGGCCATAACAACCCAAGCAAGTTCCAAGGTGACTGTTGACTCACCTGGGGCAATCGAGCGTTGGTTCCTTCCAGCCAGTCTTCATCCGGGGCATTCTTCTTGGGGTGGGTTCTTTTCTCTTTCTGTAAAGAGTCTTTCAGTTCATCGATGAGATTCTCGATTTCCGTTTTGAGATCCCCTCCCTGTAAATCAAGTTATACTCACAGTCATAGTTTAGAAATTTCGGCCAGACATCACCGGTCATAGCGCGCGACTTTCAGTAAAAGTATGTCAAGTAAAAAACAAAGTGTCTGCATATTTGTAAGTTTGATCTAGGAGCATGAAAGATTCTGCTGTTTTGTGAAAGAGAAACCACCGAATATGTTGATATTTTATTTAAATTCTGTTTCAGTATATTTCGATAGGTTAATGTTGTGCTAAAATGATAGCGTCTGACTAAAGCCGTGCTAAGCAGATTCAGATTCAGAATCTTTATTAACCAAGTTTTACAACAAAGAAAGTGTCTTGAAAAGCGTCTGTGTAGCATTAAAACACTACGAAATTGGCAGTTATTTTATTGTTAAAGATTTAACAACATGGCAAATGCATCTGACACTTCACCAAACATCACTATGGGCTATTGAACAGGAGTGATGAAATATAACAGTAACACACGCATGCGCAAACATTCATACATTCATGGGCTCAGTTCAGTTCAAAATAGTATGTATGCGCCCGGAACATCCCCTATGCGCATTGTCTCTCATGTTTCTCAGCGTTGCCTTTAAAACAGCTAAATTATTGGTCTGACTGACTGAAGATGTCCCTTTCTTGTTCTTTTATACACTCGCTATCTCTTTCTGCTCCTCTCTCTACCATGCGATCTCCCTCCTACGACCCACCTCCCGCTTTGAAATGGGCAGATGGCCTAGTTCAACAAACAGTCCGTCCGTCCGTTGGTTCGTTCTCAAACAGGCGATCGATGGTGTTATTCCTGGCGTCTTGGGCTGATTAATTATTGGCTTTGTGCCCGCAGTTAGTTTCAAGCTCCTAAACACTTCACATATTCCGAGACGGAAGCCACTTGTGCTGGTTGTTTTGCCTGGCAGTCTGCCTGCTCGGTCATTTCCCTTCACTCCAGCATGTCCATGGCAGCACAGGTGTCGTCGAAGGTGGTTGTCGAAGGTGGTTGTCGACTATTCACAAACTGCCAGTCTGGGCTTTCTATTCCACTTCTTACTTTTTGTAGCAAGATCAGGAGGGATGCGCTGGATGCGTCAGGATGATGGTATGTGTAGTCTGACTGTAACCTTCAGAAGCAATCCAGCGGAGGGCATAGGCGACTACTTCCATCTCCATTATCAGGCTGGAGGTTCAGACCTTTCTGGCTGCACTGTCCTCGAGGATGGTGGTCGCACCTTGCTTGGCAGTGAAGCCACACTCTGACTGGTCTTTGATGACTGAGCCATCAGTTTACATTATAAAATGAACGCGCACACACACACGCACACACACACACACAAACACACACACACACACACACACACACACACACACACACACACACACACACACACACACACACACACACACACACACACCTTCTTTCAAAGTACTTTCTGTTACTCTGAGTCTCATTAAACAATCGTACCTGTGACAGGAACAGTGCTTTTCGTGCCTTCTCCATGGACTTGGTGAGGTCTCCATTTTCTTTGAACAGAACGGCCTGCACGTAGGCCAGCTTGGTTGTCAGTGCTGGAGGTAGGTAGAGCCGGTCCACTGGAAACGAACAAACTGAAGTACTTTGTCCAATAATGACATGATTTAAAAAGCTTTGTGGGTCTGCATGGAACTAAGAGTTGGCGGGTAGAAATGTGCATTACTTACTTGTCTGTGTGAAGTGGTGCTTTCGCGGCACACTTTGTGTGTGTGTGAGTAAATGAGTGTGTGTGTGTGTATGTGTGTGTGTGTGTGTGTGTGTGTGTGTGTGTGTGTGTGTATGCGTGTGTGTGTGTATGCGTGTGTGTGTGTGTGTGTGTGTGTGTGTGTGTGTGTGTGTGTGTGTGTGTGTGTGTGTGTGTGTGTGTGTGTGTGTGTGGTGTGTGTGTGTGTGTGTGTGTGTGTGTGTGTGTGTGTGTGTGTGTGTGTGTGTGTGTGTGTGTGTGTGTGTGTGTGTGTGTGTGTATGTGTGTTGTGCGTGTGTGTGTGTGTGTGTGTTGTGTTGTGTGTGTGTGTGTATGTGTGTGTGTGTGTGTGTGTGTGTTTTGTGTGTGTGTGTGTGTGTGTGTGTGTGTGTGTGTGTGTGTGTGTGTGTGTGTGTGTGTGTGTGTGTGTGTGTGTGTGTGTGTGTCTCTCTCTCTCTCTCTCTCTCTCTGTCTCTGTCTGTCTGTCTGTCTGTCTGTCTGTCTGTCTGTCTGTCTGTCTGTCTGTCTCTCTCTCTCTCTCTCTCTCTCTCTCTCTCTCTCTCTCTCTCTCTCAGAATCTGTATGTAAAAGGACACAAAATGGGCTACTGGTGTAATTGACAACGAATTTACATTAGACATTAAAATGGGCTACGGCAAATGTAGTAGTTTTAAAATAATATCTGCATCCTAAGGATGCTTGCGTATATATTAGGGGTAAGCATGGTGCTGACTGAAGTGTAAATGAAGACAAGCATGTTGACGGGGTGGGGGGTGGGGGTGGGGGGGGGGGGGGGGCGTGCACTGACCTCGACGAAGGCTGGCGAATAACTCTTTCGCTTTATCCATAAAGCCCTAAACACAAAAGAAGAAAACAAACACTGTAAAAACAACTAAGATATTAAACACATTTCGGAAAAAAGACTTAAGTAAACTGACACACACTTTGTGTGTGTGAGTGTGTGTGTGTGTGTGGGGGGGGGATGTGCGTGCGTGTGTGTCCGAGTGTGAGTGGGTGTACAGTACTTGTATGAGTGCAGTGTGTGTGCGCGCGAGCATGAGTGTGGTTGGGTGAGAGTGGGGGGTACCTCTACGCGTGAATAAAAAATACGAACAGCTACCTCGTACGAAATACAACCTTGTATGTTACTAACTATGCGTGGCACATTACCATGGCATCCACATATCTTTTAATTCATAACAAATTATGTGCCATGACTGATTGACTGGTATCTCACACGTTTCACTATCCATTCACGCGACACAAACAAATTAAAAAGTCGTGGAACACGACCACTCACCAGACTAATCAGGCAGGACGCGTGGATGATCAGCGAGGTTTTGTACAAACGGCGAACCTCCTCCGCCGCCCGAGGGTTCACGAGTTGGACATTCCTGTTGCCAGCCACGATGGCGATGATCCTGGCGTGCAGGAAACCTTCGGTGACGACGAGAAACGCGACGACCGCCCGGTCCTTCTCCAGCCACATAGCAACGTCAAGCAGCAGTTGCAGGTGCGTCAGGAAGTTCTACAGGTGGCATGAATATCAAATTTGCAGCTTTTAAACATTGCTTTACATGACATCATCAGGGTTGTTCCCGTTGGAGCTAGGATAAAATAATTACAAAGATGGGTAGCAGCTAGCCTGAAGTGATTGCAATAGCTGTGCCTCATAGCGACTGAGCTGGTTAATCGTATAATTTTTATGCCTAGAACTATATATATATAAACCTTAAACTGGATTGGTGTGTGTGTATGTGTGTGTGTGTGTGTGTGTGTGTGTGTGTGTGTGTGTGTGTGTGTGTGTGTGTGTGTGCGCGCGCGCCCCCATACATGTCCTACTCATGCATGTGTTAGAATGTGTTTTTCTAGAAGTACGCGTAGCTGTGAATATTTATAATCAAACCCTTGATCTATTTTGAAACAAAGCCCATCCGATTTACCTGCAGTCTGAGCGGACCCTCAGAGTGAGTCTTGATGAAGCCGTATACTGTTAGGTCGGCCAGGTAGTCATAGCAGTCCCGACATTCATCGGTGGAGAAGTTATACACCAGAGACTCGTCTTGCTTGACCAGTCGGACGGAGGCAGGAAAAACAGCCAGGGCTGTCACATACGCATCAAATGAAGTCTCCAAAAGAGGTCTGGTTTGTCAAGACTGTGACATGGATCAAATCGAATGCACCCCCCTCCCTCACCCTACCCCACCAATTGCATCCCTTGTTCTGTTGCTTCCACCCGCAGCAAAGTACTGCGGAGGCAGAAATTAATGTAACCTTTGTTGAGAACCCAGAGGTGAAAAAACGTTCTCTGCTTAAAACATGGAATACGTAGGATTATATATAGCTATGCATACTTCACCCACAGCCAGGAACATTTTCCTTGTATGTTCCCGAACCATTCACCTTCATTATATAAAAAAAAAAAATATTGGTAGCAAAAGCAGTGGAACAACAACTGGATAGCGCATCCCAGTGGTGTCATGACACCGAATCTCTCATCAATCCAGACAAGGCACAAACACTGTGGTGCACTCTCGACAACAACGCAAACCGATGCCAGCAGTCACATTTGATGGAGCTGTTGTTGAACGAACAAGTCATCTGAGATACTTTGAGATCCACTTTGACCGAAAGCTGGATGGGTCAAGCAGAGACGCAATGCTGCAAGTATGCCATCTAACAGAGCTCAAACAAACCAAAGCGGGAAAGGTACTCAAACCTTTAGGCGTCTCTATGAGACAACTCCTGCCGGAAAAATTAGGGAAACACTGTCGAGAATGGCCAGCAGGCAAAACGGAGTCTGAGATCAAGCTTCTCTGTCAAGAAAACAACAAGCTGCGAGATCCCATAATGTATCTCTCTTCCCCTGATCCTATTATCTCCCCTGGTCTGTTGTGATCGGGTGATAGGCAACCCGGAACCCTTTCCCTTCTGTTGCCTCCATTGGTTCTGTTGCCTCATATTACTTTCGTCCTAATATAGCTGTAATGGCTGACTCGGCGTAAAACAATTATCTATCCCCGTCTTGTTCCTGAAGATTAGCTGGTCAACCACACCGTGTTTTCTCAGGACGAATCACACATTCACACCTGTCACCAAATATCCTAGAGACGTTCTAGACACAACAAAAATACAACCAAGTCGAAAAAGTCAATAATAAGCTCATGTCAGTATTTACATTTCACTTCACTTATTTACAACCGAAAAAACAACAACCTTGATGCAAATTTGCTGAAACATATTCAGCACAAAAAAAGACACAATTTATCAAATGACAAGTGCATGTCTGATTCACTGTTGTGATGTAGACAAAACATGTCCTGGAGCCCACCTACATCTCGCGAGCACCGAGCACGGGAACCCGCCCCAGTCTCCTGTGACGACGAGCAGGGTGACCCATTTCATCCCGAATTTTAATAGCTGGAATTAAAGCCAGAGCTAAAACCCCGTCCCCTCCCCCATAGTGTTTTTCTTTTACTTTTGCCTTGTCTCTTGTCGTTGCAACATCCATAGGTTTGGAGTCCGTTAAGAAAACTAAAAAACTGCGTTGGTTAAACGAAATCGAAAAGGTACTTACTGCAAAATACGAACACCATTGTCTGCCGAGGTTCGTACACTTCGGACTGACCCTGGAAACAAACCAGAATTGAACAGAAATAAATAAAACCATGCATACAATCATTGGTACAGTCATTGCTCTTGTAGAATTAGTATAACATTCTGCAGCAAGGGACATAAGCACGTGAGATCATCGTCGGTATCACTGCCTTTGTGTGGTTGGCGGGGGACTGAAGTATTATCCAGCTCGACTCAACTGAACAGTCTTATTCTTCGTCGTGCATGTCACATAAACATTGATATCTCTACAACTTAAACCTTTAACGCAATAGACAGTTTTGATTCATGCTACGATTCTGCAAGTAACACAATTCATGAACTATCACAAATCTGTTTTGCGATGTCATTTACTGCACAGGAAGGACCTCGCACTTCATATAAGCTACGGAGGTGTATTTTTTTTAATAGAGAAAGTTCCCATCAAGCAGAAACATTCGGAAACCTTGGAGAGTACCAGCATATCTTCATTGAAATGTTCGAAGCATATACTAAGGTGTTTTTGAGATGGTCGCGGAGATACAAAGACTCGATTAATTGCAACAGAAAAGTTTGAGGTTATGCCTTACAATAGAAACTACTATTCGGCTCCCTAGCCTCCTCCCCATCCCCGCCCCAAGGTTTTACAAGGACTATACTCAAACAGGACGCGGTGCTGGCAGATCTTGTCAATCTCATAATTATTAACTTGCATACCAACGATTCAGGTTTCCGCTGCTGATGCACCAGAAACCTGCATTTTAAAACCATCCAACCTAGCCAAACTGAACCACCGTCACCAGGACCTCCGGGGTAATACGCGTGGGATACAGACTAACGAACTAATATAGGTCGTTGCATTCCTTGTTTCTCCATTTCCCATCCTCAGATCGACTATGCCCACTATCGTCATGTTGCAACAGTTTCAACGTACCGGCTCAGCCCCAGTGACAAGGTTCTCCAGAATGCGGCCTGTGCGTTTCATGATCCACTTCTCCATCAGCAGGTCGTCGCAGCCCCGGCCTCTGTGCTCCTGCGCCAGTGTCCGCAGGTTGAGCACCACGTTGCGTGCCTCTTCCAGGTCCAAGGTGGAGTTGGACAGCAGGTCTTCCACTCTGTGAAATTCTGTCTCCGCCTCCTTGGCAAAGTCTTGTAGAGCTTGTGGCATGGTGTCGTTCCCCGGCATGGTCAAGGCCATATTGTCTAGATGGTCAAGGAGCTGTTGCTGCTGGTGGCGCTAGACTGCTTCTTGACGTCGTTGTTGGTGATGGCGCTGCTGATGTTGTAGGCTACTTCCCGGTCCTGCTGCTGATCGTCATGCTCTCTTTTAATGTCAAGATCACCAGTTGCAGTTAGGTCATCCATTCTGTGTGCCCAAGAAATTGGCTGCTTTAGAGAGAGAGAGAGAGAGAGAGAGAGAGAGAGAGAGAGAGAGAGAGAGAGAGAGAGAGAGAGAGAGAGAGAGAGAGAGAGAGAGAGAGAGAGAGCTCATAGCCGTTATGTGACATAGCCATATAAATCATTTCGATATTTGTTGGAGCTTTGCGTGTACTTTTCCTTAAGCGTTACTGACGGTAAGGGACGGGAAAAGAAACCGGATTGTCCTCCCTGGTAGACTGGGCCAACGGACACTGAATACCGTTGCTATTATAAAAATGCACAGTGACTGATTTCCTTTACCAGTTGTTATTATCGTTGCTTAATATTATCGTTATCAGTAATGTAAAGATTAGTTGTCAGCAAGACTCTCTCTCTCTCTCTCTCTCTCTCTCTCTCTCTCTCTCTCTCTCTCTCTCTCTCTCTCTCTCTCTCTCTCTCTCTCTCTCTCTCTCTCTCTCTCTTATTATTGCTCTGTTCGTATGATGTGATATTTTAGACAGAAATTAGTTTGTTTTGTTTTTAAGTCGTTTTTTTCTCTAGCGTATTTAAGTGAATTTTGTTTGATGTATTGAGTGTTGCTGTGTTTGTCATCAGGGACAGATTTGAAAAAAAGCCGATACGTGCTTAAATCTTTATCCCTGTGTAATAAAGTATTATCTTATCTTATCTTATCTCTCTCTCTCTCTCTCTTGTTAGGTTTTTGACTGATTGCCGTTGCAATGATTGGTCATTTGATACCTACTTTATACACCCACAGAACCCCGCCCAGTCCTTCCGACTGCTTGAGAGTGACTTTTTTCTCCCCTCTCCCTTACTGTTGTTTATAAGATAAGTATTGACTGCTGTTTCCTTTTTCAATACTGGTTACATGAATTGATCAGATGTTTTACTGCCTTAGCTGCTGGTTGTATGCTGATAATGTATAAGTGAGTGATGTATGCATGTTTCATCTGGCGCTGTGAACATGCCATGTTTTGATTGGAAATTTTCATGTATAACGTTTCACTCACTCATTCATGCCTGTCTGTATATAAATGATGCCTGTAATTTTATATTTACTCATCAGTAGCTTAGCAAGGACTAGCTGTTAGACAGGTTTTTGACTAAACCTAAACTACAATCCTTGTAAAATAAAGTTTTCGAGTTCGAGTTCCTTCTCTCTCTCTCTCTCTCTCTCTCTCTCTCTCTCTCTCTCTCTCTCTCTCTCTCTCTCTCTGTCTGTCTGTCTGTCTGTCTGTCTGTCTCTGTCTCTGTCTCTCTCTCTCTCTCTGTGAAATTCAGGTCTCAGTCGGGGTGCCTCGTCATCCAAAATGATGCAAAATGTTTTGGTCATCCAAAATTATGCTCAACTTGTTTTTCATTAGTCAGTAATAACTTTTGCCCTCTCCCCATCACCCAACCCACCTTCTTCATGTTCTTGTCGAGTCTGCTTTTGTCTTGTTTGGATGCATTCCCACCCCAGCAAATTAAAAAAACTCTCATTAGTAGCTGTATAAAACATCTGTCAAATTCCTTAATGGACATCAGATCACCTGAGTTACTGATAGAATCATAACTAGCTCTCTAGACTGGTAGCCAGCTAAAATTGTCAATTTCCCATATTGACGATGTAATAAAATTCCTTTCTTATCCCCCCACCCCTACCCCCCTACTCTCTGTCCGTTGTCCGCACCCCCTCCCACCCCCCCCCCCCACTCTCTCCGTCTCCCCAACAGTTTTTTGAGACCTAGTTCACAGTGTTTCTTTCGCCTTTCATCCCCTTTGTAAACTCTTTGGTGCTTTTTCCCTGACAAGTACGGTAATCAGCAGATATGGTGCGTTGACTCAAGCCGGCCTCCTGACTGTGATGGCAGCAGTTTATGTGGAGGCCTGGCCCTCTCTTATTTCCTGGATTGCTTTCACCAAACACAATTTTACTCAATTCTGCCTTATTGTGTTTCCCATTCTTCCCACATATACTATAATATTTTGTACTGATGATTTCAAAGCCTTATTTTTCCACCCCCATTTCCCTCTGTCTCATATCGTGTTTGATGTCTAAACTTCGTTTAGGCATGTGTGCCGTAGCTTAGAAAATGTGTGCTTGTTTAAGTAAATCTGCAATAGTCCCTTTTTGGGGCGTGGGCTACATGTTGAAAAGCATTTATACTATTACGCCCATAAATAAAGAATTTTATCTGATCTCCCTTCGATGCAGTTTGAACTTTATTTGCTTTTTCTCTAGAAGATAAGAGATAGAATCTTTAGTTCAAAAGATAATATTTTGAATATGCTTACCAACCGCTACCATACGCTTCGTCTTACTATTCTGTTTACACGGCATTAGCCAATGAGTGGAAAAGTCTAACTGTTCATCCATTCACTGTGACCCAAACTGTATTCGCATTACGTTCTCGGCAAACCACATGTAGCACTGAAAAGCTGAGACACAAATACTACAATTGTAAACCTTTCGTCTTCCAGGTCTGGTGCTCGATCTCTGACACATTAGCAACCTGTGATTACCACGGCAAAGATCATCATTGCAGTTGCAGCCATAGTCTAGGATCGGATAGCGCTCGAAAAGGGAGCAGCTCGTTTTGATCAATTTTAACGAAAAGCTAAATATTTACGTCGTGCAAGCTTTTCTCCTTAAGCACCAAACAAAGAATGGACAGAAAAATACATTTCTCGGCACCTGTGTGAGTTTTATTAACATGACTTTCCGGTTACTGTAGTTCTTGCCTGATATTACGTCTAAAGGACAGTACAGTATGCAAAGCTCCGACAGATTTATAAAAGTGTAACGTCTCTAGTGCGTGAAGGGATCAAATGTCGTCGAGCGATACTGTGGCCACCGCAACTGAGAACGCTAGCAGGTTAGGTTATAAACATGTCTGCGTTAATTACTTGCACGTGGCAGCACACACACACACATCCACACACTCTCTAACTCACAAAATCGTTCTTTTTTTTCTCGCTCATCTCCCACCTCTTTCAACATGAATTTAAGTGAAGAATGAAAGTTCCAAATATTATTGAATCAAAAACATAGTCACAAGCATGTCATAAGCAGACAAAAGAAGGGGTTAGAAGGCACAAAGGTTCGAAAAGCCAATATAGCTAGGTAAACTTTATCTGGTTGCCTCATTCCCTGAAAATTTAACATAAACAACAATTAAGTCAACACAAAATCGTCCGTGCGAGTTACAAAAGTCTGAGCTATAAACCTGTGAAAAGACTGTTCACAACCGGTGTATCATCAAAAACATCGCCTCACTTTATAATTTCTCAGTAGTGTCTTACATTGAATTTATGGAAGAAAACTTTAAGGTGTCTTCCAAATCTGTGGATAGTGGACGATGGAATACACAAGAGAATTATTCATGGAAAAGTCAAACCAAAGCTAATCGCTGACTATCGCGGAGATGGCCTTTTCACATAATATTAAACAGAAAAGTCGAACCTGTTAATCGCGGATACGCGAAACAGGTTTTTTACTAACTAGTAAAATAAAGGAACTCCATTAGGAGGTTCAGATCAGAATAGAAAAAAAAAAAAATGGAGCCAGGCTCGGATAACGAACCTGACCTCTCAGTCAGAACAACTGTAGAGAAACACAGTTTAAGATTCAAAAGTGTTATAACCCATATATTTGAAACAACTCGTGGCTACCACGAAGCTGGCCCCTGTACTTAATCATTTAAGCGAACGTGAAAAATAATGAAACATCAGCGACGCCAGATCTTACAGCAAAATCAAACCATAAAAACTACAACAATCAAGTAACAATAAAACATCAGTCAGGAACTAGGAAGGTAAAAGATAGTTAAACCAACCTGTTGAATATGGATTAACTTGAGCCAAAACACTAGCTGCACGAATGAAAAACTTCGACTTGGAGACTTGGAGACTGACCTGGAGATTGACCTGGAGACTTAGCAAAGTGACTACAAAAGAGGGAACACGGTCCTTAAATTTCTGTGAGGGCGAGTGGTGCGGGGATTAAAATGGAGGGTCTTTCATACCTTGGAAAATACGGCATCAGTGGCCCAGAATTTGGAATGAAAGAAGAATTTGTAACAGAATAGGGAAGGCAGCTCTTCCATGCCCGTGCATGAACAGGGAGGTTTGTTGTCTACAGCTCGGCCAACTGACCGGCGCCAACAGCAACCGATCCTTTGGTCAGTGGCTTCACACGGGAAAGGAGACTACTGCACCTCACGACCGCGCTTAGACCCAGCACCAACGAACTACTGACTGAACTAAAAACATTCTCATCGTTTCAACCTCAAAACTTACAAAGACCATTTTACCAATAGTCTGACTAAAGCTGAACGTATATATAAAAAAAGGGGGATTGGTAACCCGATGTTTTTTAATAAAAGGACTTTTCTCCACAAAAGTCTTAAACATGGTGCTTAACGTCCACAGAAACCATAAGGCTTATTAGGGACGGGGAGAAGGGGGTTGTGACAACAAAGGGATTTATGTCAGAAGTGAGAAGTTGGTCTGCGCCCGCGCAACAGCTGAGCGGGCGGCCAACAGTAGCTGTAACTGATGAACTTAACTCACTAATATTCATAAAGTCAAAGACCCCTCTATATTTGGTAATGACTGACCAGTCTGCATCTAGCACAGCTAGCATGCCCTCGCTCCCATCATCACTGCTTTCCAGATTCTGACGGGAACAGCACACACAAAAATTCATTTCCATCATTTTGATTCATACATGTGCCTTTAGCCATTTACGATTGAAACTGGTTCTCCTGACAACTGTATGAAGGGGAGAAATTTTCTTCTCGGCTCATTGTTCTAAAGCACAGTATTTTAAAAAAAGAGAGAAGTTTTTAGTAGTTTACCAAGTTTGACACTGAGTAGTGTCAGTGCTTACTCGAGCAACACCTGCTTGTTTGTCAACCCCGAATGTATCAACAACGGTCACATATGTGATCACATTGTCCAAGGCTTGCATAGCTTCAAGTAATATACTAAAAGAAATTGTTAAATTAAGTAAAGAGAAATATAAGTAACATATCGCTTTGCAAGAAACAGTTAATAAACTGTCACATCTTGTGGCCTAGAGCAGCAACTTCAATATGTTTTGTCAATACTGTTTGAATGTGAGGAATATGTATGCTTGCGGAACACTTGCTGAACACTTGCTGACATAAAGCGGTAAGGCGTTAGGTTGGTAAACAGTGAGACTTCGGTCTCGGCTCTCCTTTCTCTTCAAAAGTTGTGGTCTGTGGACACTGTCTTGTGACTTTGTTGTCCCTCACAATTATGAAACATTAAAATGGCTCTCATCGATGCCCATCTTAATGCTGGAATCATTCTCGTGACACTGTAGTGATAGGTATATAATCTCCCCCCCCCCCCACACCCTTTCCCCACCTTCTCCCCGTCCCTAATAAGCCTTATGGTTTCTGTGGACGTTAAGCGCTATGTTTCCTTACTTACTTAAAGAAAACTAAATCTTGAAACACATCTCTTTCAACAGGATGACTTGGATACTGACGAATGAACGTAGCGACGTCCAGAAACAGTATAACGTCGGTTGGTACACCGTTGCTGACATAGAAATGGTTACACGATTTTATGTGAGTGTGTTCTTGTCGTTTTATCACTGCATCTTCCCAGCAGCAGCCCGGTTCCCTTCGTCTTTCGAAGTGTGTCTGCACTGTCCTTTCATATTTCATCCAAACGAACTTTTGATACTTCTTGTCAGTTGTCTCTAGTAGGGCTTCCGGGGCTGCTTCTGCTGGTTACAAAACAAGCCAAGCGTTCTGTCGGGTATACTGAGATGACCATGCAGCGATCATTATATTCTTACGCCGCGCGTCTGAACAGTCATAATTAAGTGTTGTGAACTTGGGCAGACTTAGCCAGACTAAACAAAGTACATCCAGATACAGTTGAATGAGACATGACAATGGAGAAAACGCCAAAATGAAAACCAAATACTGCTTGATCCTGAATATTAGTAAAGCAGGCAAGTGAGTTACCACCAGCTGAACATAGATAAACAAAAGAAGGTTAAAGAACAGGTGGTATAAAAGATTCGGATGGTGTTATGTCAGTAGCTCGGTCAAAGTGTACACTGATTTCTAAAAACAGCACCAAAATAATAGATACTATTAAAAAATCGAATTTCGACGAAAATCGAGTCTAATTATACAGAAAGGTCAATAATTGCTAATGACAAAAACAATAAACAACACAACTTTAAACACACAACAACAAAACGAACCAAAACACATACAGAAACAAATACTGTTATCTGACTTATGGAGTAATACTGCTGATCATAGAGAAATAATACCCAAATACCACGACACGTAAATGTACGCTAATTACTGACAGTGGAGGCATACAGTTGCATAATTCATCGTATTGACACATAAACTTTTATTTTTTATTATTGACTCTTTTCAGCCAGGGTTCATACAGGATTTCAGAACTTTTCCCAAATTCTTCTCGAACTAACAGACCATTTTTCAGACCAAGCTATGTTCAGTTACATACACAATTTGAAGATTCGTGTTTCAAGTTAAACAGATTTCGTATTTTCCTTTTTACCACCATTTGGCTTGGCCTTTTTTTCTTTCTTTCTTTTCTTTCTTTCTTATCCTCCTTCTCAGGATTATTTGCTGACCATTATCATCAAATTCCTTTCTTCTTCTCCTTCTTCCTTTTTTATTTCAAGTCTTTTCACGTGGGTGATATCAGACTTATTTTACAATTATCATGCTAACAGCATGTATCAGCAAGTTGCACCAATAGCATTTTATGTTAAAAACCACCACCAACAACCAGACACGCGCATAATTATGCTAACACATTCATACACCCAAAATGTCGTAGATCCGCACGATGATACTCAAAAGTATATATATATATATATATATAGAGAGAGAGAGAGAGAGAGAGAGAGAGAGAGAGAGAGAGAGAGAGAGAGAGAGAGAGAGAGAGAGAGAGAGAGAGAGAGAGAGAGAGAGAGATTATAATACACGTGACATATCCTCCCCCCCCCCTCCAAATGACATCATTAATTTAGCTATCGCCCTCACTTTCATTCCACCCACCCCTATATAATTATACTCTCATACATCTGCATCCCACCTCCAGCCCACACCACCCCATCTAGTGTAAAAAGACAAGAAAAAAGAAAAAAGACAACAACAAAAAAAGACCTTGCCCCAAAATGCAACCTTCCCCAAACCTTCCACACCTGGAGATCAAAGTAGTTCAGATTTCCCAAAATTCCCAATTTTTTAAAGACCTTACCTGGACCATGTTAACCCATGCGAGTCAAAGACTGCGGAGAGTACGTATTCTTCCTACTGAACCGACGGTCCAACTAGAATATTAGCAACAGGCTGTGACGCAGCTTATTTTTTAATGTGTCCTCCGGGATTCTCGCTTACAGCAGCGTCTCCGGTTTTGGGAGTGCTGCGGGGTCAGTTGGTGATGAAGTTAATCGGTTCGGTGAATGACTAAACAAATAGAAGTATAGGAGGGCCTAGTGAGATAATATACAAGGAGGCGATCAGAAATTCCTAGGACATTTTGAACGGTATTTGGGGTCACAAACTGATATCATCATGATCATCCAAACAGGTTCATATCCAGGGAATGAAGCCAAAATTGCAACAAAAACTACATGAGGGCAACTTAAGGTTTATTTCGTTAGTATTATAAGCATGCTTGTGTCCTTTAAGTATGATACTAACGAAATAAACCTTAAGTTGCCCTCATGTAGTATAAAATACACATGTAGTTACATGTACACACATATGAATCCACACACCTACTCACATACTGACAAGCCGGCAGTACACGCAAGTTCTACAAAATGGCGCCCGTTTTCCTGTTCAGCCAACGAGGAAACTCACGCAAATTACCGCCAAGGCCACAGTCGCATGAAAAAAAATGCACTGCATAAGAGAAGGACAGAAATAACCTACACTATTAAATTTACTCTCTCTCTCCCTCTTGTATATAAGTAATGCCTGTAATTTGATATCTATTTATCAGTAGTTTAGCAAGGACTAGTTGTTAGACGGGTTTTTGACTGAACCTAAACTACAATCCTTGTAAAATAAAGTTTTCGAGTTCGAGTTCGAGTTCTCTCTCTCTCTTTCTCTCTCTCTCAGGCTGTAAGTCTAGGCTTCCGCCTAAAATCTTCATCATTGAGTATTAAAATTCAATCAGTCAGTCTCTCCAGATATCTCTCCAGTCAATCTCTCCACATATATATATATATGTGTGTGTGTGTGAGCGTGCGCGCGCGCGCGCGCACGTGTGTGTGTGTGTGTTTGGTGTGTGTGTGTGTGTGTGTGTGTGTGTGTGTGTGTGTGTGTGTGTGTGTGCGTGCGTGCGTGTGTTTGTGTGTGTGAATGTGTGTGTGTGTGTGTGTGTGTGTGTGTGTGTGTGTGTGTGTGTGTGTGTGTGTGCGTGCGCGCTATTACTGTATACTGTACATATAGTCACTGTTTGCAAGGCAATATCTTTATGGTCGAATTCGATAATTAAGGTCGTTGAAATGTATGTAAAATATATTTTGTCATGAGTTGATTGTACAGCGCAGAGAGGTTTACTCGGACTAGAGAATAGCGCTTTATATATAAAACTGAGAAATCATAAACTTTACGGGTTTATCTAGCAAAGGAAGTAGTTTTCTTTCACGCCCAGCTTTAAGTAATTTTAGCCCAAACCGTTAAACTAACGAGAGAGAGAGAGAGAGAGAGAGAGAGAGAGAGAGAGAGAGAGAGAGAGAGAGAGAGAGAGAGAGAGAGAGAGAGAGAGAGAGAGAGAGAGAGAGAGAGAGAGAGAGATTTTTATCTACTCTTTATTCCCACTCCTGGCCCAAAACGATTTTCCGTATGAGCCAAATTTGCAGAGACTAAAAAGACCAGGCTACTGGAAATTCCGTAAAACTGATAAAGTGGAACTCAGACGCACATGCACATGCACATACACGCACACTAACAATCAATACAATGATATGCAAGTGATATAACCTCAGATACATTCTCCGTGGGAAAGGATATAATGTACGCGAATATAACTCCGGGTAACAACTGCGTACGCGACAATATCACCGAGCAAAATTTTCGTACGCGAAAATAAATCTCGAGCAAAATTCTGTGGGGCTAATTTTGCGTGAGCGGAGTTCTTCCGGCTTGGTCATAGAGTTAAACTTACGTACGCCAGAATTACTCCGGCGTCAACATTTCGCGTACGACTCCGGAGTAAATCTCGCGGTGAGTCATTTAACCTACGTATTACATCAGCCGATGAGAGAGAGCACGAATCAGACCCACCGTGCTGCACAAAGTTTTAATGGAGTATTTTGTCGTAAACGGCGTACGATAGGGAGTGCCACCCTCCGGACAGCAACCGGTTTTGTGGACGTGAACAGTACGTCCAACGTCATCAACTGCAAGTATTCACACTCACCTCTCTGGTGCGACTAAAGCAGTCAATACATCTGAACTTACCTCCCATCATAATGTATCTGTGTGAAGTCGTGGATAGTCTACAAACACAACTTTATAGATCCACTCAGTTTGGATGCGATTGAGCTACCAAGCGGATCGCACACGCGCTGAGTCACGTACGGAGTTTGTTCCTGTTTGCTGTAGACCTGTCAACGCGATTCCTATATGGAGTTTGTTCCTGTTTGCTGTAGACCTGTCAACGCGATTCCTACTTTCTGTTTTGGAAGCAGCTAGCTGATACCGTTTGTCGTCAGGGTATACTGGTATTTTTATCTCAGCGCAACACTACAACGCGCACTCCCACTCTGACCTCGGAGTGTGTACGTGTGCGTGTGTTTTTCAGACCAGAGTGTGTCTCGTGTCCTATGCACTTTGCGAGCTCAGTTGAGTGCCGCGACAGACCGCGACGGTTCGCACCTGGGTCCCAGCCAAAGGTACTGATTCGGTTTCACGATGAAAGAAACTCGGCAATAGGCCAGCACAAACAACAACAACAAAAACTCATTCAGTAGTCATGCAAACACACTCATGGTCCGAACAAAAGACCCAGCTCGACCGAGCCATTAGTTTCTCGCCAAAAGAACACATCAGGGCTGTCAAGTGTCATTTCAAGTCTAGTCAAGTCGACATACTTTAATCATCCCTCGCAGCGCAGTTAATCTAACTACTAAAGGCTTATTAATTTAAAACTTAACATGTTAAAAACAAAACAAAACAAAAACAAACAAAAAAATCAGAGCAACGTCAAAAGCATCTAAATTGATAATAATAAACAGGCATACTAGATTTATAAAAACAACAACAACAAAAACGTAATACAAATTATCACAGCAGGAAACATCTCCCTCTAGGCCACCTCCCCGGACACCCACATACACACGCACACCCATGCTCCGCATGTACCCACCCTACATATACACACTACTACTTTCATCAACCAGACACTCGCACATCGCTGGATCCATGCACATCACTCAAACCTAACCAGACAGTGACCCTGGTAAAACCATACATAATGGTTAAGACACTTCAGGTGGTGTGATCTGCCCTTTTGAGGGGTCGAACTGCAGTGGGAACAAAAGAGTTTCCTCTTCTGTTGGTTTTGTGTACACTCTACTGCCGCCCATGGGGCAAGTGTTCGAACTCCCCATACAGGGCATGCTCATGGTCCTTTAAAATAGTTTTCTCTTTGTGTAAAATCTGTTAGTCACAGAACAAGGACAATATCCTAACTTGATGACCACATTTTATTTTGGAGCTAAAATTCACAATTCTCCGCAATGAGTTTCTTTGCTTAGTGTTAAGATTATAAAACCAAGGAAGGAAGGAAAAGAGCAAAACGTTCTCAATAAAAGAGTTATACAACAGCTTAAGAATGATTGAATCAACTTTAAGAGATCTGAGCTTCCGCAGCAGACGGAGTCACTGGTGCCCTTTCTTGGTGTTGATTCCAGTGTTAAGATCCCATTTCATGGTGTCTTCGAAGATCGTTCCGAACTATTTACACGAATGGAATCTTTCCACCGTTTCATCATGTATTTTGGATCGCTCTGTGAGCGTGCCCCGGTCTCCTAAAATAGTACCATCTCTTTAGTTTTGTTCACATTCAGGTCAAGGTATGACTCGTCACACCAATCTGTGAAGTCGTAGAGGGCTGCACCGTGACCATCTTGTGCTCCACGAAAGAGAGAAAGTAAAGCACTGTCATCAGCAGACTTAATCAACTGTTTTCTTAGTTACTGCGGCAGTCATCTGTATACAGAATGTAGAAGAGTAGAGAAAGACCCCCCCCCCCCCCCATGTGTGAACTAGAGAACTCATAATATCTCAGTCTCAAATTACTCCACTTTTTATTTGAATGAATAGTGGCTCTTACGAGCTGACAGACGTATTAACAACAGGCAAACGTTGAAAATAAGAACAGCGTCGATCCTTTCAAGAGGATCAAAATCAATATTTCAGTTTTAGCTGCTAGTGTCAAATATTTTGTTTATGTGCCTATGGCCCCGGCCAACCCAAAAGTGCACAGTTATAAATATGCACGAGTAGCATGTGTAACAACTGCCTGCCGTACGATCTATATTCTGCTGTAGCATAGCTCCACGTCGTGCCTTGTCACAGACACCCGTCGATAGTTAAAGAAGGAAGAAAAAAAGGGTGATCGTTATATCGACTAGGCAGACGTAAAAAAAGTAGCACATTCTGCTGATGTCCTCGACGTTGATTGCGGTGATCTGGCAACAACACGGGGCTTGGAGCTATGCTGTACTCGTCGGTCTTTATCGGGTCCACGAGGTTTTGGATTACGTCGTTTAAGCTTCACTCACATAATAGGTCGGTGTCATCTTTAAAAAAAGGTTTTCATCACACACACACACACACACACACACACACACACACACACACACACACACACACACACACACACACACACACATCGCGCGCGCGCGCACACACACACACACACACACACACATCGTGCACATACACACACACACACTTATCGCACGCACGCACACACACACACACATCG
>OY757545.1:23947028-23962730 GCA_963584105.1 Alviniconcha strummeri | reverse complement strand
CACACATGAATAGCAAACAAGAAAGAAATAACATTTGCATGTGTAAAAGATTCAGTTTAAGAGCGCCCAAGAATACTAATACCACAAGCATTACTTAAACAAATAGCAAAAAACAAATATACTTCTTTGTAGGATCGTTTCTTACGCACGTACTTGCCATTCTTTTTGTCCTTAGCTGTTTGTGTCTGATGGACTGGATACTCAATCATTATGTACATGAGAACTGAATTAATCGGAATCAGAATCAAAGCTCGGGAACTCCAGATCAAGTCAGTGCTGTTTGCTATGATCATGCATACCATATGTGCTTCGGAGAGATGACCCCCCCCCCCTTTCCCCCCCCCCCCCCCAAAAAAAAAGAGGAAAAAAAAGAAAAGGTTTAATCTTAGAGTACACAGGGTTTAGTTTCCGTTTCCAGGCAACGTGGAACTGCTGAGGTGTGACGACGTGTGGCGCCACCTTGTGGAGAGATACAAACAACTGGGATGCTATGTTGAGGACGCCAGCAAGTTTCCTCCTCCACCACGTCCACGTAGACGTCTCAGACGAGCACAGAACAACGCCACGTTTGACTGGCAGCAGATCACAGTCTCTGGTTCTGCCTCTCCCCAGGCTGAGGAGGCCGCACAGCAAGGCGCCACTGGTTGATAATATCCTGGTTGTCAGTGTCCTGATGGGGAATGTCTTGGTCGGGAATGTCCTGGTAGGGAATGTCTTGGTCGGGAATGTCCTGATGGGGGAATATCTTGGTTGAGAATGTGCTGATGGGGAATGTCTTGGTTGGGAATGTCCTGATGGGGGAATGTCTTGGTTGGGAATGTCCTGATGGGGAAAGTTTTGGTTGGGAATGTCCTGATGGGGAATCTCTTGGTTGGGAATGTCCTGATGGGGAATCTCTTGGTTGGGAATGTCCTGATGGGAAATGTTTTGGTTGGGAATGTCATAGTTGGGAATGTCTTGGTTGGAAAATGTCCTGATGGGGAATGTCTTGGTTGGGAATGTCCTGATGGGGAATGTTTTGGTTGGAAATGTCCTGATGGGGAATCTCTTGGTTGGGAATGTCCTGATGGGGAATGTCTTGGTTGGGAATGTGTGGCTGGGAATGTCTTGATGGACGTGTCATTGAGAATATCTTGGTTAAGAATGTCACAGTTAAAAATGGAAATGTCCTCAGTGAGATTATCCTGTTTGCGAATGTCGTGGTGAAGAACAACTGTCCCATAGTGTATTCTCAGGAATGTCTTGGTTGAGAATTACATGGTTCAAAATGCATTGTTTAGGATTATCTTGGTATAAATTACCAGTCTGGGAATGTCTTAGCTGAAAATTATCTGTTTGGGAATGCCTTGTTGAAAGTTACACATCCTACTCCTAGTGTGTCTTAGCTGGCAATTACCCGTTATGAATACACTGGTTAGAAAAGCCCTGGTTAGGAATGTCCTGGTCACAAATCCACTGGTTAGGAATGTCCTGGTCATGAATACACTGGTTAGGAAAGCTGTGCATGATCAAGAGGTTGTGCAGAAGTGAGTGCTGATTCAGCTTAAGCAAGGACCTGCACTGTCACCGGGTTGTCATTACCCTGTTCCCTTGCAACTTGTTCTGTCACTCTGCTGTCACTGGCTTGCGCAGCTTTACCATCCCGCAGTGGGGTACTGCGGATGCAGAAATTAAGGTCCCCTCTGCTGAGAACCCAGAGCTATCAAAGGTTCTCTTTAATGCCTGGGGTTGGTCACAACATTCAACATATCTAAAAGTTGCATACTCAGCTGCAATTCGGTCTTCCCCAGTTCTGCCTTTCAGGTTCAACTTCTTTTATTCCATTGTAAAGTGGCCCATGCTGTGATCAGAGAGTGGGACATTTGCTTGTGATGTGTTGCATTGTGTTCCACCCTTAGATGACCTTCATGACTGACAAGGCATTAAGCATCAAGAACCAGTTAACCATGGCTTTACTTGTGTGATTATCTAGAGGTAAAACCTGTGCAAGTGCTGATGAGAGGAGATTATGTAAGACTAGGGGTGGAGACAAGCAATACTTAATTTCTAGTATTATACAGTATTGGCTATAGTGTGAAATTGTGCCATATTTATGCAATGGTTAATATTTTAATATGTAGTACAATTTACACATATCACAGTTGACACATATCAAATTTTTGTGCACTGGTGAGAAATGTCAGTCTTCTGGTTCTCATTATAAGCTTTCTTTTGCCTTGTGTTGGTGTTTTACCACCAGATATTTGTGTGCCATACTTTCCAACTTTACAATAAAAAAAACTGTATGACGTGCCTTTTGTTTAAAGTGTACTCTAAGCTTTTTCAGGTATGACGTTCTAGAAAGGCTAACAAAGGTTTTTACCTTCCTTTCTTCTCAGATAGAATAACATCTACCTTTCACTTCCTAGTACTTTGTACTATTTCTTGCACTACAGTTATTCCTTACCTTTATTGTATGTATGAAGGGATCACATTTTTTTATGCTGTTTCCGGTTGCAAATCATACCAGGCTGTATTGATCTTGTCCTGTACTGTGAATGATGAGTGTGAAAGATAGCAGTGGCATCTCCAAGTATATCTAAATGAACACTGTGCTCAGAGCAGAGGCTTGAGCTACAAGGTGCTGAATTAGCAGCCTGATTAAGCTGTCTAAATGGAAACATTGGCTCAGTGTATTAAATTCCAAGCCAGGATCATCTCATGTTGAATCCTGAATTACCATTGTAACTGTCATCGCATCTACAGATTACTGCTTTCACATATTATTTCTTTTTTGATTTTTTGTTTTACAACTGACAGCAGTTTTTCATGTGAAGGCCCACAGTTGTGTGCATGTTTTTACCCCTGCTGTCTTTGTTTAACGGGCACGCAAGTGGATGTATGTGTGTGTGTGTGTGTGTGTGTGTGTGTGTGTGTGTGTGTGTGTGTGTGTGTGTGTGTGTGTGTGTGTGTGTGTGTGTGTGTGTGTGTGTGTGTATGTGTGTGTGTGTGTATGCGTGTGTTTGTGTGTGCGTGCGTGCATGTGTAAGTGTGTGCGTGGGGGGGGGGGGGGTGAGTGTGTGTGTGTGTGTGTATGTGTGTGTGCGTGTGTGTTGTGTGGGTGGCCAGGGTAGGGGGAGGGTCTGGGTGTTATGTGTCAGTATGTGTTGCTGTGTTGAGGTGTGGGTCAGTGGATGGGTTAGTTAGTAGTTAGTAATTGGATTTAATGTCCTGTCAACCATGCAGGATCACCTCAGGACAGAGGTGGATGGGACCTAGTTTGTGTGTATATATATATTGCATTTGCAGGTAGCTTTTTTATATTTTTTATTACAATTTACATGTAAACATATACAACACTAAAAGCAGCATTTCTCACTTGCATGCACAATCATATGCAGTGAATACTGTTTATATGCAACCCTTGGAGAAACAGTTTCTTGGACTATGCTCTCAATTTGGGAAGCTTGGCAGGGAGATAACTTGTACAGGGCCAATCTGTTTAGCATTTGTGTTTTCTAGTTAGAGTGACCTTGGTCTTAGTTTGGCACTGCAGTAAGCACTGAACTGGGACAGACAAACATAATGGAAAGTTCTGGTCCAAACCATGTTGTAGCAGTATGACAAAAGATAACTATGACTGCATAGTTGTAGCAGTATGACAAAAGATAAATATGACTGTATAGCTGATAATGTTCACAGTTCTAACCCTTTTTGTGAGAGATACTACAGAAAGGTATGGCTGCTGAAATTGGTAGGCTACCTACTGTTATTTTGTTTTAGTATGACTATGAGACATGTGTTTTCCAAAATAGTGCAGAACAGAATGGAGAAGGGAAAAAAAGGGAAAAAAAGGTGTACCTCTGATGGAGTTTATGTACCTTGTATAAAATTACACGCATGCCAGGTGAGAGTTACCATAGGCAGCTCAGGTCTTTGTTATTGCACTTGTGAAACATCTTTCGCTTGCTAATTAACTCCCTTGTGTGTTGAGAATGAAAATAAATTATGGGATAATTGTTGTGTAAGATTTTGGAAACTTAAACTGACTTAAACTAAGTTAAAGCTTAACTTGGTTCATATGTGGTCCCAAAAAACACCATTACTATTACTATTACAGTATTAGGCTGTTATACAAGTTTAATGAATAGTGTACTCAATCTCCAAAGAATAATTAAGAACTTAGAACAGTGATGTACTTTGATGTTTGGTTATGTTCTTTGATTTGTTTCTCTCCAGGTTTTGGTACACTTGTCTATCATTCTCACTGTGAAATAGTAAAACCCTTCAGCTATGCAGGATGAAAAATATGATTGATTTTTTACACATGCATTGTATTTTTGTGTGACTTGTTCTGCTGTCTTTTAGTTTTATTCCTTTGTTTCTGTTTGAGTTTTCCATGTTATAACTTTGTGTTTTCACTTTTATTTTGTATTGCCTGTGATATCAACTGTTTTTGCTGGTGAAAGGGAGGTGCTATACATGACCTCGACTAAGTGATCCAGTAAAATCATCAGTTCACTTTAACTAGTTTGATTACATCTGTGTCATTTTATTTTCTCTTTTACTTGTTATTGTTACCACTGTGTAAACAGCAATCCCACATTACAGGAGATTCTTCATTGAACTGCATTTTATATATAAATATGCAAAAACTAAATGTTTTGATAGAGTGCTGGCATTAAAGTGGCTATACTTTAAATAAACTTGCAGGTGTATGTTTTTCACAATGCGTTTGGTATGTTTCCAAACTGAATAGAATTTGTTATGTAGCCTTTGATAAGGCAGAATGAACTATGCTCAATAACACATTGTCATTTCTTTGCCTGCCTATCTTTTTAATTGTTCAAAATTTACCAATATTTAAGACTGCATTCTGTTTTTTGTGTGTGTGTGTGTGTGTGTGTGTGTGTGTGTGTGTGTGTGTGTGTGTGTGTGTGTGTGTGTGTGTGTGTTTCTCTTTTTTTCTTTTCTTTTCTTTCGAAATGGTGGAATTCATTTTCAAAGTCTTCAAGATGCAGTGATGGATGAAATGCTGATAGACTATGGGTGTTTACAATCGCATGGTTTAGGACATTGGGGAATGGGTGTGTGTGTGTGTGTGTGTGTGTGTGTGTGTGTGTGTGTGTGTGTGTGTGTGTGTGTGTGTGTGTTCTAATACTAATAATAAACAAGTTTCTTTGCCGATGAATGAACACCCAGTGTTTGTGCACTGTAAACTGTCAGTTCTTATATTTGAACTTACAGCACTTGATTTTTTGTTTTTTGATTAGGTATTTTGCTGTCAAACAAAATGACAAAAAGTAAAGTAAGATCATAATTAACTTCATGCCATATGTTCTGCTTTTTGTGTGGAATATATTTCATAAATGTTGCAAGCATGCGTGCACACACAGTGACACACACACACACAAAATGCATTAAAACAATGCACACACAAACAGTAACAACACACATGCACACCTTTGCACACACAGACACCACACACACACACACACACATGCACACACACACACACCCTCTCACACCCCCCCCCCCCCCCATGCACACACATGCATGCACTCTCTCTCTTTCTCTCTCACACACACACACACTCACACACACACGCATGCACGCACGCACACACACAATGTGCACATACGCAATATGTACACAAAACCAATACACACACACACATGCACACACACACACACGAACACATGCAGGCATGCGCGCGTGCGCGCTCACGCGCACACACACACACACGCGCTTGCTTACTGTACTTTCTTTAACACAATAAAATTAATGGGGTAAAAAGGCATAGTTATCAGAGTCAAAGTCTGTGTGCAGTCTAGAACTGGAGATTATTAAATCATTCAACTATTCATTCTGAACTGAGTTGGTCTGAATGATTGTTTTTGTATTTGTTTAGTTTTTTATTCCCCTTGCAGTCAAATGACATAGTTAACACTAACAGGGCTCCCATTAGCAAGTATTTTAAGGAGGTTCCTGGGACTCCCTGCTACAACTTTCAGAGGGTCCCTGGGTAGTTTTAAAGGGTTAAGTCTAAACTCTAATACAAAATGGCAGCTGTGCAGAAGTATTCTGCTTTGCATATTATGATGTCCTTTGTTTCTTCTACAACTCAGTTCTGGTTTCACTTCTCTCAGACAATGACACTTTTAGTTGTACACTTTCAGATATGCCGGCATCATAGCAGTAACAGGTTTATTCAAAGGCCTATTCTCGTAGTTGAAAGTTCTCCATGTTGGTAGTACTCTGGTGGTTGGAAGCCCTGCTAACTCTGTAGATAAGTCTTAAGCATCCAATGGTCAGTATGAAAAGGATTTTTAAGTAGCCACATAAAAAGCAAAATGTGTGGCATATTCAAACACTAGACCCTTATAAATATTTGTCTGAAAGTGAAACAAGTTAGAATAACTTTCTGAATCTGTGGAACAGATCAAAACCAAACAGAGAATGGAGAAAGCTCTCATCTTTGCAAATTGCAAATGGGGAGCAGGGTAAGACACATAGCTAAGGCTGATTCTGTAATCAATGGTGTGTATTGTCTTAACATCACTCAGAATGTAAGTTGCCTCCCTTGATAACTATGGTGCCACTGAATAAATTCACTGTAGAAACTGCATTGATCTTTTTTTGACAGCTGAAAATTCACAACAAATTATCGTCATGTTAGAAGCCTTCACACTAACAGCATGTACACAGATCTCTGTTTAATCCTCAGTTTCTTTGCATAATTGTTTTATATCAAACCTTTCTGAAACAGAAGACCAAAATGTCACACTGTAGTGCATATTTAAAAAGCAATTACTTACTAATGTTTTTAATAATACATAGTTCAGGAGCTGTGTGAGAGTCGAGGTGGCTGTCCTAGGCTGTCCGTCCTAATGAGCCTTCTGGTTTCCGTGGACATAAAGAATTATTGAACCATGCTTCGGCATTGGTCTCAGCTTGTCCCTAATATGTCAGTTGACATCTGAGGACATTAAGCATCTCTTCATCATCATGTTTTTAATAAACCTTTTGGTTTCTGTGGACGTTAAGCACCATGTTTACGTTATGTGGTACCTTGGTGTTACATGTGTGTTGGTGTATTTGTGTCTGAACACTGATGTTTAAATAACCTGTGTAGTCATGTGTACCAGTACCTCATGAGGTTTGGGAGAATGTGTTGCTGTCAGTAGCAAAGGCAGTGTAAGGTAGCTGTTGGTTTTGAGAGGAAGATGTGGTACCAATAATTAACATGACCCCTGGCACTTTCTTAGTTCGTCCCGTGGGACCCTCTGTGCGTACCTTTAGTACGTCCTTTTAAGTTCTAGTGCGTAAGGAACGCACATTTGTGCGTTAATGGGAGTCCTGAGTAAGCTTTGTCCGAATCAGTTATGACTTGTGGGTTATTATACTATTTATTAGTGGTAAGTCTTACCATATTTAGTTTAGTCGTTTTTCTACATCTTAGGCGCATGTCGGAGGTAATCTCTCCAAGTACGTAAGATGTCCTCTGAATCTATCTTAAGGTAAAAATCCGACAGGTCCCTTTTTTTCGGTTGCAAATTGTCTGCACGCGTGCGGCCATCTCTCGTGCGGTTTGCTAGGAGTGACTTCCCCTCGTTTATGCCGGTACCTTCGCACGCATGGTAGGGTACTCCTGTACCGTACGCTCAGCGAACGTGTGACAGTCGGGTTGTGGGGGTTGGCGAGGACACTGATGCCCATCCCCCCCCCCCCCCCCCCCTTCTGCTGATGTTGTCCTTGTTCCTCTTCACCTTTACGTAATGGCCCGGTGTTTTACTCTTTTATTTAAATGAAACATGAAGAGATTATTAACTCAGCCTCTGTGACTGTGGCGTTCAATTTATGAGTACTTAAGTTGCGTTTTGTCGGGTTTATTGGAAGATTCTTAACTCAGCTGTGACTGTGGCGTTTAATTTATGAGTACTTCAGTTGTGTTTTGTCGGGCGTATTATTATAGTTTATCATTAGCAGATTATTAATTCAGTAATTTATGAGTACTTCAGTTGTGTTTTGTCGAGCGTATTATTATAGTATATACAAGTTAACATGTTTGTGAGTGTGTGTATGATTATGAATGCTTTCAACAGCAGCCATGCCTTATTCCATGTGCATTTATATTTTACTTGATACGTGGCAGTAAAGATATTGACTGATTTAAGAGCAACACAGTCCAAAATGTAAACTTGACAAACATGTATAACAAAAATACATACCTACAGATCTCTCTCTCTCTCTCTCTCTCTCTCTCTCTCTCTCTCTCTCTCTCTCTCTCTCTCTCTCTCTCTCTCTCTCTCTCTCCATATATATATATATCTCCATATATATATATGTAATGTTGGTTTCTATGAAGTCGAAAACAGTCTTCCAAACGGACACTCTTTATTCCTGTCTTCTCTCTCTTGTCTCTCTCTCTCTAGTCTCTTTCTCTCTGGTCTCCTTCTCTCTCACACACTCCTATCGTAGGATATATATATGCTTCATAGCAACTGAGAACAGTTCAGTTTTCAACCTGTGTTGCACGGAGCTCGTGCAACACAGTCACATTCATTCCATCCGCTGACCATTCACTCATCCATTCACCTGCAACACATTCACATTCAACTGACCATTCGTTCATGCCACAGGCACATGCACTACACACATCCCGCTAAACATGCAACGTCGTCCCGACGTTAACATAATACAATCAAGTCAACACTAAACTCTCACTCACTCAACACTACATATATATATCATACTACCATATAAAACTATCCATAAGCAGCACTAATTATATTACAGGAATCAGTTCAATGCCGTGTGCTCAAACTTTTGCAATTCAAAAATTAGTTATAAATTCTAATATAACTTTTACTATAATCTAGATTTAAATCAAACAAAATACCTAACACATCAACTATAGAATGTGTGACAAACACCTGAACACTCTAACTGCAGCATTTTCAAATGTTGTGAATTCTAGTATAGTCTTTGCTATGATCTGGATTTCAATCAACTGCATGTTATTTCAGCTGTTCAGTATGTTAATAACCGTTTAACATTGCCTCATTGTAGCTGCAGTGACTTCAATGTTCTGGCAAAAATGTCATGAACTCTAGTATAGTTTTAACTATAACCTAGATTTCAGTTCAAAACCACAAAGACCTCATATAAAAATAACTAGCAGACAATTCTTTCTTTTATGATCAACTATAATTAAATAACTGTAAAAAACACAATCTACAGTGTAATACCTCTGGTTACCGTAAACTCTGAACCATCACTTATGAAACTACATGTGTGACAAGTTTCCAACAAAGTTCATCATCTTCTCTGTCATGTCTAGTACAAATTTATGACTTTCCGAGACCAGTGCTGGTTGTTCCTCTGTTTCCACGTGGTGAACGCAGACTGATCTGGGCACGTGGTGAGGGTTGCTGTGACATCCAGCCGTTGTTCTGGCACTGCGCCTTGGGAGTGGGGTCGGTCTCTCCGGTGCTGGATTCCGTCTCGGTGCATGTGGTGGTTGGTCTCTGACCACTCTCATCACTTCACTCTCCGAGGAGTCCGAGTCAGTGCTCATGCCAGTCTCACTCATGCTACTTTTCTGTTCTGCGTCAGCACTGTCCACTGCCTCAGGCTCACTGCCAAAAGAAACGCATTTGAGTTCATTCCTGTGGACTCTTTTCAGTTCTCCAGTTTCCTTGCTGATCACTGTGTAGACGTTGTTACGCACTTCCGTCACCTCAAACATTTCCTCCTTCCACTTGTCCTGGATCTTGTTTCTGCCTTTGGGTCGATTCCTCAACAGTACAGTTTGACCCCTGCTGACGGGATCCAGCATGACGTGCTGATCAAAACGCGTCTTCCGTTTCGTCGCTTCGTCTTGCATCCTTCTTCTTGCCTGTCTGTATGCGAGGTCCAGGTTTCTGCGGTGATGCAAGACCCAGTCCGAGCAAGGTGTCAGGGGTTCCGTGTTCAGCATGGTGTCGATGGGGAGTCGGGGTTGTCTACCAAACATCAAGAAGTAAGGGGAAAATCCCGTTGCAGCGTGTGGCGTCGCATTGTATGCGAAAACCACAGTCTGTATGTGATCTGTCCACCTTCTTTTGCTCTGTTCAGGTAGAGTCCGCAGAAGATTGTGCAGTGTTCTGTTAAACCGTTCTGTCTGTGCATTGCCCTGTGGCCTGTAGGGCGTTGTCCTTGATTTCTCGATACCATACATGTTGCACAGTTCAGAAATGACAGCAGACTCAAAGTTGCGTCCCTGATCAGAATGGAGACGCTGCGGAACCCCGTATTTCTGAAACCATTCTTTTACCAGGACGTTAGCTGTGGTCTCTGCCGTCTGGTTTCTTGTGGGAACTGCAACTGTGAACTTTGTAAACATATCCGTGAGGACTAGAACATTCTCTCTTCCGTCCTGAGCTGGTTCCATCACTGTAAAATCCATAGCTACGATTTCGAGAGGGCGCGTCGCAAGGATCGGCTGCAGTGGAGCGCGGTTTGCTGGAATCTGTGCTTTGGCTGTATTGCAACGACGGCAGTGCTTGCAGTATGCAAGAATGTCTGCAGTCATGTCAAGCCAGTAGTACCTTTCCCTTGCCAGCTGTGTCGTTCTCTCAATGCCCTGATGGCCCATGTCATCATGTAGCTGTTTAAGGATGGTCTTGCTCGTGTTCTGGGGGACAACGAGCTGCTTTTTCTGTTCTCGACTTGGAGTCCTGATAGATCTGAAGAGGACTCCATCGGTGACGATTAGTCTTTTCCATTGTCTCAGCATCTTTAGTGTCTCGGAGCTCTCAGCTGACTTTTCTGCTCGAGAAGGTGCTTTCTTTCTACTGACGAAGTAGATCGCTCTCGATATAATAATAATAATAACTCTTATATAGCGCTATACCCCGTAAAAATTTACAAGCTCGCGGCGCTGTACATCAAAATCCGCTAGACAATCAAAAAGGTACAAGTACTATAAATACATACATCAATATCAAAATGACAAAAAAGCCAGGATGTCTGCAACGTGCCAGGTCTGCCACCCATCTCTGTTCCACTGCTCCCAGCTTGGCATTGTCCAAGTGAGTCAGAGGGTTATTGTCCGTGAAGACTGTGAACTTTGGTATATGATATGGTATGGTCACACTTCTGGAGATCTTGCAGTTTCTGGTTATCCATGGGACCTTCGCCAGAGAGGTTCAGAACCTGGCTATGAACGTACGCTGACACATTGGCAGCAGTCAGGACCTCCTGGACATGGAGAGGGAGTCTCGTTGTATGTATCACCTCGTCCACGGCTTCTTGGACCTCACCACCGGACATCCTTGAGAGCGCATCAGCGTTTCCATTGTCTCTGCCTCGTCTGAACTTCAGCTCAAAGTCAAACGGTGCCAGGTCTGCCACCCATCTCTGTTCCACTGCTCCCAGCTTGGCATTGTCCAAGTGAGTCAGAGGGTTATTGTCCGTGAAGACTGTGAACTTTGAGCCCAGGAGGTAGTATTTGAACTTCTCGGTCACAGGCCACTTCAAAGCCAGAAGTTCAAGTTTCCGACTGGAGTAGTTTTGCATGTTCTTCTCCGTTGGCTTCAGTCTTCTGCTGGCATAGGCAACCACTCGCAGTTTCTGGTCCACTTCCTGTGACAGCACTGCACCCAGGCCTTCATTGCTGGCATCCACATGCAGAATGAAAGGCTTTGTGAAGTCTGCGAAAGTCAGTACAGGGGCTGATGTCAGTCGCTTCTTCAGGGTGTTGAATGCTTTCTCACAGTCGGCGGTCCAAACCAGCTTTCTCGCCACCATCTTCTTCCCTTGCTGAGTTAAGGTCTCTGCATGCATGGCGTTGTACAAGGGCGCAGCGATCTGGGCAAACCTTTCAATGTATCGCCTGTAGTACCCCGCGAGACCAAGAAAAGCTTGCAGCTGCTTGACTGTGGCCGGTGTTGGCCATTCCTCAACAGCCTTGACTTTCTCCGGATCTGTTGCTACACCTTCTGCCGATATGATGTGACCCAGATATGGCACCTCGTCTCTGAACAACTGGCATTTTGAAGGCTTCAGTTTCAGTCCATGCTTCTCGATGGTAGTGAGCACGTAGTCCAAGTGTTGAAGGTGTTCCTCAAACGTTTCACTGAAGACCAACAGGTCGTCCAGGTAAATGAGGAGGATTTCAAACAACTTCTCGCTGAACAGACGTTGCATGAAGCGCTGGAAAGTTGCAGGAGCTCCTGACATGCCAAAAGGGAGACGTTCGTACTGAAACAACCCAAACGGCGTGATGAACGCTGTCTTGTGTTTGTCGGCTTCGTCCACTGCAATCTGGTTGTATCCCGATGCCAGGTCGAGGGTAGAGAAGTATTTGGCACCTTTCAATGAATCCAGTGCCTCTTCTATACGTGGGAGGGGGAAGGAATCTCTGCACGTTTTGGCATTCAGACGTCTGTAGTCTATGCACATCCTGAGTGATCCATCCTTCTTTCTGGCCAGGACGATCGGTGAGGCATAGGGACTGTGGCTTGGTTTAATGACGCCTTGGTCTAGCAGTTTCTGAATGTGTGCCTTAACCTCCATGAGTTGGTTCGGCGGGATCCTCCTGTAAGGCTGGGACAAAGTGAACACATATGATGACAGCCCTTTGTGTCGCACAGTGTCTGAGAACCCAATCTCGTCTTCTCGGGGGAAACTACTGGCATGCCGTTTCAAAAAGTTCCTGATCTTTTCGGATTCAGTCTCATCAAACCTGGACGTATCAACCTCTGGGAGCTTGATTCCTTCCCAGTCTTTGCCGACACAAACCACTTCCTGTCTGTGGACAAATATCTCGTTGACACCCATTTCCTCTATGCAGGTGTCACTGTCTGAATCACAGATAACATCAACCTCCTTGATCATGCCTACTCGTACCCCTTTGTTGAGCCAGACGTCTGCCTGTCCAAGGTTGGCGACATGGACGGGGTACAAGCCATTTTTCTTGCATGTAAGTGTGTCCACAACCATCACGCCTCTGGGGAGATGCTCATTGTAGACCAGATGCTGTATCATCACTGGGTCGTCAGAACTCGTTGGTCCTCCATTTGTCATGACGGTGGTCACAGAGTTGGCTGGTAACAGAGTCCTGTCATCGGCAGATCTTACAAACTTAGCTCGGCTAAAAGTTTTCTTTGCAATCTCCGCTTTCACTCTATCTACTGCCAAACATGATCGTCCAAACAACCCGGCAATGTCACTGCATTTCTGTAAGACATTCATGCCTAGCAGTCCTGGGATGTTTTCTCTTCTTCTCTTCGTGCCTGCATCCGAAGGTGTTTTGGTCACGAAGATTCCGACATCCGTGATCATCTCGTCTCCCACTGTTATGTCTGTAGAAATGAAGCCAATGTAAGGAATGTCGATGCCGTTAGCTGCTTTCAGACAGTAAAACGAGCTATTCATCATGTCGCATTTGTCTTGAAGGTTCTTCCTGAAGAAGTCTTCAGTGACCGTGGTCACCATCGATCCAGTGTCCAAAAGACAAGTCACTTCCTTTCCTCCAATACAAATTATTACTGTCGGACAGTGCCCTACTGTCTTTGTAGCTTGTTTCTTCGATGAGCCTCGTTCCTTCCCAGCCGCCTGCGTTTGGCTCTCAACGGAGACGGAAGCTAGTTTCCCGAACCAAAGTGGTGACGTGATCCTCGCTGAGACGCTCCACGACCTCTGAACCCGCCGCCTCGTCTATATCCACGAGCTGGACCTCCATGGGACGTAAACTGGGACCCGGCTGATTCTGAGGGTTGGTCACAGGCCCTTGCCAAGTGACCGTAGGCGCCACACCGAAAGCACTGCAAGGGTTGTCTTGAGCCGTCCTGAGGAAGAGTGGGCCTACCTGCTTGCAGCTGATGCTCTGTCAACTTCTTGACTGCTTCAGTCAGCTCGGATATTGTTTTCTGCTGTTCTTTGACGATTGCTTTCAAATCATCAATTTCGGCATTATTCACGGCAGATATTTTGTTAACTGTCTGAAGTGTAGGTGAGGCAGGTATGTCATCAATCCATTGCATGGCAATCATTCTGACATCCAGAAACGTTAGTGCTGGCCTCTCGTTCACAGATTTCTTCAATTCACGTCTGAGAATCGTGTCCCTAATTCCATTTATAAAATGATCTCTGAGCACTTCATCTCTGTTATGAACACTTTCTGGTTTTACCTGTTCTATTTTCTGCATCAGTTCATTTAGAGCATACGAAAAGTCTCTAATACTCTCCTCCGGATTTTGTCTGCGTTCATAGAACTTCTTTTGTACTTCAGTATAGGACTTCGTACCACTAAATGTTACTATCAGTAACCTAAAAGTGTCATCCACATTACTGTCCTTCTGAACATGCAGTTTTGCCTCTCTTTTAGCGGGACCTTCTAGATTCTGTAAAACAAAAGACAGCTGTTCACCTGGCGTTCTAGAAGAATAACTTGCATTTAAAGCCAGCCTACAATCTGTGACCCAGTCATTGACCTCCACTGAAGGGTCTTCTCCAGAAAATTTCCTTACTTTCCTTTCCTTTCCTATGTAAGAAAAAGTTGTTTGGTTAGTCATGCCTTGCTTCTTTACCTCTTCCTGAAGTCTCTTCATTTCTTTCATCAAAGTTTCAGTAGAGATAGTGTTCTCACTCTCTTCTTCCGACATGATTATCTATCAGTTTCCGGCACCGTGAATGGAAAATGAAATAAAAATACTACAAAAAAAATACTACGATGTTAAAAGAAATGCATAAAATGAGCATAAACAACCTCACACGTTTCAACAACAATAACAATAAAGTTCTATGTACGTATCGTGACCGTCGGTGAGATTCGTCCCGGTGTCCATCTGCTTGTTGCCTTAGTCTTTTTCCAACCAGTGCGGTATTGCTGTCTCTCAGTGCACGTTCTGCTCCATCTGCTTTTGCGGCGGAGGGGTGGGGGAGTAGTTCGTAGACCGCTGGTGACGGGTGGGGCGTAAGCCCCTGACGTGAACCAGCTGTCACGTCGATCTGTCAGCAACGATACGGAGGTGCACGGCAGCGCCGTATGACGCTACGCAAAGAACACACAGCGCTGTCGATGTAGGGGGAACACAGCGATGCCGGAGGGACCCAGCGCCGTCAGCCCGATGCTGGAGGGACCCAGCACCGTCAACACGATGCTGGAGGGACCCAGCGCCGCCAACACGATGCTGGAGGGACCCAGCGCCGCCAACACGATGCCGGAGGGACCCAGCGCCGTCAACACGATGCCGGAGGGACCCAGCGCCGTCAGCCCGATGCTGGAGGGACCCAGCGCCGTCGACACGATGCTGGAGGGACCCAGCGCCGTCGACACGATGCTGGAGGGACCCAGCGCCGTCGACACGATGCTGGAGGGACCCAGCGCCGTCGACACGATGCTGGAGGGACCCAGCGCCGTCGACACGATGCCGGAGGGACCCAGCGCCGTCGACACGATGCTGGAGGGACCCAGCGCCGTCGACACGATGCTGGAGGGACCCAGCGCCGTCGACACGATGCTGGAGGGACCCAGCGCCGTCGACACGATGCTGGAGGGACCCAGCGCCGTCAACACGATGCTGGAGGGACCCAGCGCCGTCGACACGATGCAGGAGGGATCTAGCGCCGTCGACACGATGCCGGAGGGACCCAGCGCCGTCAGCACAGCTCGATGCGATGTCGGAGGAACCCAGCGCCGTCGATGCAATGTCGTAGGGTTCCAGCGCCGTAGGA
>OY757545.1:23872028-23944528 GCA_963584105.1 Alviniconcha strummeri | reverse complement strand
TTAGACTCTGACGACATGTACTCAGAATAGGCTCGAAAAGCGAAACTAGGATTCGTGGTTGCAGGCTTGTAGCAAGCATACATAAACAAAATGACTCCGTGAGAGACTCATTCAATGCAGGGACCGCGTCTGAACTTACTGCCTTACTTCACGCACGTCGCAGCGAGAAAGTATATATATAGATAGGCTAGCCAAAGCTGAGGTAATCAATACGCGAACTAACCTGGTGTCGTTACCTGGGTACAGTTGTATAGATCAGATTGCGCACTGAACTGTGTCCTGTACTTCAGTGTGAAGTGGATGTGTTCGACTACAGTGAAGAGAGGTAAGTCTCCATTTCATGTACTCCTCAGAGCGTTATCTGTATGGACACAAAAACCTGTCTTGCTGCAGTTAAGAGCGGCACGCCTTTCTGTATGGTTACGTGACGCAAAGGACAGCCTTTACTTGCCCCCAGGGTAGGCCTGATTCACTCTTGCTGTGAGCGCTGCACAGCTGACGTTCTGCACACATCAGCTGGGCTATGCACTTTAGCACAGCAAGGATTAAACTGCCGGGTTGAAGCTAACGTGTTGTTTACACTGAAGCGCAATGCAGACAGTAAAAGGAAAATGGCACAGTGCTTCATGGAGACCAACGCCTTTGCCGCAATTAATATATAAATAAAATGCTAGGATACACAGCGACACGGGGGGCGGGGATAGCTCAGTGGTTAGAGCGCCGAACTCGTGATTGAAAGGTCGCGGGTTCGAATCCCTACTGGAACGGCGGGAGAATTTTCTTCTCCAGGGTCGACTTTTGTGCTGACTCTTATTTCGGTATCCGTTCCACCCCCGTGTTACCACAGTAGCACGTAAAAAAATCCCGGTCTTTCTGCCAAAAGTGCAGGTGGCAGGTTACAGCTAAACACGCATACACCTTACGTATTGAACCGTGCTTCGGCATTGGTCACAACTTGTCCCTAATATGTCAAATGACATCTGAGGACATTAAGCATCAACTCAACAACAACTACACAGCGACAGTTAGAGGTTGGTGATACTAGACATCGCTGAGAAAGAGTCTTGCGATCGGGGCAATCCCATAGCCGCTCATCTGTAGTTTGGAGGCCAGAATTTCAAGTTCCTTTGAACTAGCGTCCTCAAAAATGGATCATGTGGATGTGGGATTTCTCACTAATGCATTATGCTATGCTTACAACTGAGCAGGAGAGTTGCTGAAAGCGCGCTGGGAGCTGCATGTCGGGGTGAAAGGCACCAGCCCCACACATTCGTTAAGGAAAGCCTTTGTTGATACGTTTCAGATTACACGGTTAAATAGCACAGTTCAGCCTGTGTCTGCCTAACCAGTCTTCAGACTACAAGTTCAGTCTGTGTTTGCTTAACCAGTCACCAAATTACATAGTTAAATAGCACAGTTCATTCTGTCTGCTTAACCAGTCATCAAATTACATAGTTAAATAGCACAGTTCATTCTGTCTGCTTAACCAGTCATCAAATTACATAGTTAAATAGCACAGTTCATTCTGTCTGCTTAACCAGTCATCAAATTACATAGTTAAATAGCACAGTTCATTCTGTCTGCTTAACCAGTCGTCGCCTTTGGCTGTTTCGCCACCCGCTGAAGCCAAAGCACCTAGTCCCAACCGGACCGGGTGTTGAAAGAGAAGGTCCAGGACGCGTTACAGTCCTCAGCCATGTAGTTGTCACAGAGAGAGCAGCAGCTGGTGGAATTGTCAGATCATCGGGTCACTGGGGAAGAATGTGTTCTCTTATTCTTTGGCACACATAACCTAACCTTAAATGAAAAAGCACTTGATGTGTGGACTCGATGAACCTCGCAACTGCAAGCTTTTACTGTCAGTCACGTCACGTGATCAGCATTTGCGTTTTCTACAGGAGGTGAACTCGGCCCATCGCGCAGTCTTTGCAAATAGTTTGGTCCCAGAATCTGTGCCGAAAAAAAGCACGACGTTCTCGTAGAACAATGTCAGGTGAATATTGTCTGAATGGAAATGTCTCCTTTGTGCTATCGGGGCAATAGAACCAGATGACTATAGGGGTCCTTGTCTCGGTTTTTGTCTTCTGTCAATAATGCCCTCAATGTTTACATGTCGTGTGGATAAGTCTTCCTGTGGATAAGCCTTTCGCTAATAATCCTCTCACCCCTCGAAGTTTACTTTTCGTGTGAATAGTCCCCTATCAACAATACTCTCAGTGTTTACAGTTTAGAGTATATGTTTTGTAAATAATAACCGAAATAGCTTCTCGTGTGTATAGTCCTGTGACTGTTTACAGACCATGTGGTATTCTGCTAATAACAAGTCTCCAAGTGAAAATAGGTTTCAATCGGTTTTCTGTCAAAAATACCTTCAAGTTTCCATTTCGGGTTGACATTTGCTTTCAGTGAAACCCCTAACTGAAATTTTCGTGTGAATATTCTCCTGTTAATAACACCCCGAAGTGTACATTTAGTGTGGATAGTCTTCTCGTTTTTTAAATAGTGCTTTCAACGCTTACATTTCGTGTGAATAATTCTTCCTTTCTTGCTTTTCTTTTCGTTTGAGCGATATTAGACTGAACTTACAACTATCAAGATAACAAAATAAGCCAACAAGTTATCCCTCCTCCACCCCCACACCCCTCAAAAAAGAAGAAGAAAAAAGTCGCAAAAACAAACATACATTGGTATATGTATCCATATACATAGTTAATTCCACTTGATGCACACAAAATCAGATGCACGCGCATATTCTAACACATTCATACAGCGTAAATAACCTGTCATCTGCACCACTGAAATAAAGTTTTGTTTAAACAATCAATATTCTGTAAGTAACACCTTCAAAGTGTACACTTTCGTGTGAACAGTCTTCGTTGCGGTGCATTTTGTTCACCGTTGCACAGTGGACGGAATTCGTAACTATTCCACATCGAAAAAAACGGACAAACGAAGCATCACCTTTTGCTTCTGCCAGTATATAGCCGGTAGTGTAAGAGCTGTGTACTGTGCGTGCGTGTTTTGCTTTGATTTCTTCTTATCTACCTTTGGGCTTTCCCGATTATTAGAATCGAAATCAACTTTCTTTGAAATTTGATTTAATGCTACTTTCTGCTGTTATCGTTGTTATAGTTGTATTTTCTTCTTCTTGTTGCTGTTGTGTTGCTTAATGTCCTTGGATATCGGTTGACATATTAGGGACAAGCTGAGACCAATGCACGCATGGTTCAATATTGTTCTGCGTCCACGGAAACCGTAAGGCTCGTTAGGACGGAAAGCCCAGGACGGCCACCTCGACTCTCACACAGCTCCTGAGGTCTGAATCTTCTTCTTCCACCTCTTCTTGTTTATATAGCCATGCATGCTTGGCCCACTGCCGGGAGTTTCTTCCTTGTCCTAATTTCGACCTTCCTGGTCCATTAACCTTCCGTTTTTGCAAATCTTCTCCCTATTTCTTTACTATCTTAGTTTTGACTAACGCAGTTTCCGGTGTGGGCCTGCATAGGAATACAGTAGGTGACTCTGCTCTGTGTGTCACACTGCTCAGCTGCTCGAGTGTATACGGAATATAAATCGGTACCAAAACACGTGTTATTGTGTACTGATAGATGGATGATTGGGTTTTAACGTTGTAACAGTGAATTAGACAAACATGTGATTTAATGACTTGCGTTTTGAACTAATGAAAAATACTTTTGCATGTAAGATTCATCCTGAGGGAATCCTACGGTGCGGTGGCGGACGTTAAAAAATCTAAGTCCTAACTCCTCTTGTCTCCTTTGTATCTACTGTTCGTTCTTCTAGAAAACACTATTGAGTAGAAGAGTGTTTGCAATGCATGACTACACCTTTGATTTCAAACGTGTCTGAAGCTTTTTCTCGCAGCTGATGGTAACTGAATAGCGTCCACTTTACTGATGCATTCAGCATTAATATTCACTGGCACCGTGAATGCTGAATTTGACGTTAAGTAGAACAAGCCAGTTCACCAGCAATACCACCTTTTTGTTACAGTGTAAGTCATTTGAACAAACCCACCTAGAACAGATGTGACCCCAGTCACTAACTATTTGTAGGTGAAAGAACAAGGTAAAATGGGTTATGATGACTTCTTTAAATAATTCAATGAGTGGGCAAGTAATCTTGCTTGACTGACTGATTGACCGAGGTGTCGGTCGATCGATCTGTTAATTCGTTTATTGAATCATTGACAGATCCATTCAGTCATTGCACCTGCATAGTCCAAGATATTTTGATACTCAAAAACACAGAACAAATTAGTTAAAAGGACGCCTGTTGATGGTCGAAAGAGTGCCACCTTCCGGCAACACAGGAGGGAATGTGCGCAACATCACCGGACATACCGAGAAATACGTTGCAGGGGAACGTGAATGACACACAATGCTGTAGGCCTTCTTTCGTTCACCACTTTCCTGGGAAAACGAATAATAGCAATGTGTAACGCCAGGAACACAGCAACAAACAGAAAATAGAACCACCCAGGCCTACGTTTAAACACTGAATGAAAAATGACACTGTTCTTTCGTTTCACTGGTCTTCCATGAAACCAGATCGCTGATAAGACAACATAATTACTGGAATGCGAAGGCAAATCAGACGATAACGTTAGCAAACTACGTGACTCTGAGCCTTGGCCGTCCTCCAGATAGCTGACACGTTACTATTTACGGAGCTCTCGCAATACAAACGTAAACCGAACAGGTCGACAGATCTTTTATGCTCCTACCCGTACCCAGTAGACCGATCGAAGCAGGGTGTGCATTTTTTTATTTTTTTATTTTATCTAGCCTTTCAAACGCTGGGCGTGAAGTAGGTGCATGCGGACATGTATGTGCTGTAGTGTACTTAAAATGGAGGACTCCAGTCTACAAAAGCGTGTGGGTTTATACAAGGCACTGCACATTTAGGCTTAATTCTCTCACTGGTCTATGCATCAGTCCGTGCCCACTGTGTCTAGTTCAGTTTTATCGAACAAATGCAATCTGATTTCCCGACCTACATGAACATGCACACTAGGTTTTCGAGGCGTCGTCAGCACCAGCTTTATTATTTGGTTATCATCAGCAATAGCAATGTGGTGGACGTCGCTGGGAAGGACACCAAAAACAATGTAAAAAAAGAAAGGGGATCATTATTTTCTTATTGTACGATGAAAGTAAACTGCGGAGACAGGGGGGAAAAAGAAAAAAAAAAGGGGGGGGGGGGAGTAGAAAGAAAAACATCAAACTGGAATATGTCAGAAGCTTAACCTTTTGTTGCTGCTGCAACATTCACCACATACCACAGCTAATTAAGACACCAGTAACCTGCTCAGCACATCGTTGTTTTGCCATTGCAGTCATTAGTATTTTTTCCATTTCAATTTTTTTGCATCCACAAGACATCCACAATGGATAATCCAGCGGAAGCTTTCGATCCGCTCAACGCTGAGCAATATCTTCCTGATGAGCAAGACGATCAGGACCTACATCAGCAACAACAGGACGTGCAACACCACCACCACCACCAACAGCTTCAACCACAACCGCAAGAAGCACAGCTCAACGACCACCCGGACAACATGGTTGTGGCCATACCGGGGAGTGATGCCCAGTCAAAGGCACTCGCAGACTTTTCCCAGGACGCGGAGACGGAGTTCCGCGTGGCAGAAGGCCTGCTGTCCAACTCCACCTTGGACCTGGAAGCGACACGCAGCATTGTGCTCAACCTGCGGACACTGGCGCTGGAGCACAGAGGCCGGGGCTGCGACGACCTGCAGATGGAGAAGTGGATCCTACAACGCACACGGTGCATCACGAAGGCCCTCGTGGATGGGGTTAAGATGGTACGTTGAAACTGGTTTTAAATTCTGACTGACTGAGCGGTGGGGTAGCGCTGATCGGGGATGGGGAGATAGCCCAGGAAGCCCTGCGGGTGGATGGGGTTGACCAGGTGCGTTGGCTGCAACATGACATTTGAACGGAGCCAACAGGTGCTCGATTTGTATCAAACGGTTGGGATGCAGCGAAGTGCAAATGGAGATGTTGGTTTTGTATCTCACATGCATCACCATGGAGACTCTGGTCTTTGGAATCGCCCTGATATAACCGCACTGGTTGACTGGGCGTAAAACACCAAATGACTTACTTACTTACTTGTCTTTGGGGTCAGCATGGTACGTTAAACGTGGTTGTAGCAATGACAGACCGAGGACGGTACGGGTGGGGTGAGTGGCTGTGGTGAGAGGGCTGCATAGCGACTTGCTCTGCAAAATAGGACTCTTCTGTCGTGTATGGAGGATGGCTGTTTCTTGGTGAAGGAATGAGCATCGCAAGCCGAGATCTGTAAAGTGCCATCGGTTGGGCCACTGAGAGCAGCTCGTTACGTTTGCTGACCTTCATTTGGTCATCGTACAGCGAGAGGAACCTTTCAGCTGCAGTCAAAATGTCGACTGTAGAGTTGTTTTGGTTGATGTGACCTGCGGAAAGACGAATAAGACTAATAATTATGATGTTCACTTCAGCCCAGATCAGGAACACTTTAAGTACTCCACATGAAGGTACGATCGTATCTCCCAGACCGCTACTGACCGTACGAGGGCAGTGACTATCCCAGTGATTGTATCCGCCGTGTAAAATGTATCTCTTCAGTTCTGTTTTGATTGCAGAGTCAGGCTGAAGTGTACGAGCCACGACAGACCATGGTTTTCGTGTTTTGCGGTAAGAGATGTTTCGATTTTATTAGAGACAAAACATGTTATGTTTGAGTAAAACTATAAAATAAGGTGTTTTTGTTTTTTGTGACTGAAGAAGAGAAGAAGAAGAAGATGCGTCATCAAAAGATTGCATTGTCGGGCAGTGATGGAGATGGCGGCCGCCATCATTTTGTTTCCTTCTCTCTGCAGAGTTGGCTGACTCTCGATGGCAAACTGGATCTGACAATTCACTTTGATCAATACTTCTATCTAGCTGCCACATAATCGACCGTAATTAGCGTTTTTGTTGTGATTACTCCTTTATTTGCTACCTTTCCTGACGTGTTGTTTTCCGTCGCAGTAGCTATGGAACAGCATCAGTTTTATGGGAGGCTGTTTCGCAATGGAAAGCAACACGTCAGTGGAGGAAGGAAACACAGAAGTACAGAAGTAATCGTACCAAAAAATACTGATTATTTGGACACCAGATCGAAGCGTTGATACCTTTGAATTGTGAGATCCATTTTGCGATCGAGGAGTAAAATAGAAGGGGGCCGATAACATACTAGTGGTGACAGTGTGCTGTTGTGATGTTAGTTGTAGTCTAACTGCTATCCCCTCACAGTAACACATTATTTAGCTTATTACACGTAACTATTTAACTGTGGAAACAAATTGAACAAAGCAGACACTCATACTACTACTGAAGGCACGTTCGTAGGAGCCTACTGAAAAACAAGGGAAGAAAACGGGAGTGATGACTCTAATTCCAACCCCAGAAGCTAATGCTCAGGAATAGTCTACTACGAGGAGGAAACAGAACTGACGGAAAAAGATTAGAACCAGGGCTGGGGAGGCAATAGAACCAGTAGAAACAACAGAACCAAGGGAGGCAATAGAACTAGGAGAAGCAACATAACCAGGCCAGGGGAGGCAATAGAACCAGGAGAAGCAACAGAACCAGGGGAGGCAATAGAACCGGGAGAAGCAACAGAACCAGGCCAAGGGAAGCAATAGAACCAGCAGAAGCAGCAGAACCAGGGGAGGCAATAGAACCAGGAGAAGCAACAGAACCAGGGGAGGCAACAGAACCAGGAGAAGCAACAGAACCAGGCCAGGGGAGGCAGTAGAACCAGGAGAAGCAACATTAATAGAGAGGGCAATAGAACCAGGAGAAGAAACAGAACAAGGGGAGACAATAGAACCAGGAGTAGCAAGAGAACCAGGGGAGGCAATAGAACCAGGAAAATCGGGTGAGGTAATAGAGGCGATAGAATCAGGGGAGGTAATAAAGGCAATAGAACCAGGGAAGGCAGCGGAGCCAGGGGAAGTTATAAAACAAGGGGAGGCAATAGAGGTAATAGAACCAGGGGAGGCAATGGAGCCAGGGCAGGTAATAAAACAAGGGGATGTAATAGAGGCAATAAAACCAGGAAAGGAAATAGGACCGGGAGAAAAATAGAACCACGGGAGTTAATAGACTCAAGGAAAGCAGCAGAGCCAGGGGAGTCAATGAAATCGGGGAAAGCCAAAGGGAAGGCAATATAAAAAAGAAAAGCAATATAACCCGGGGAGGCAATTGAACCAGGGAGGGGAAAAGAATCAGGGGAGGTAATAAAACCAAGAGAAGAAATATAGCCACCGGAGGCAATTGAACCAGGCAGGGAAAAAGAATCAGGGGAGGTAATAGAACCAAGAAAAGCATCACAACCAGGATCAACTGAACCTCCCCAGCCCCTATCACAACTTCCTCCAGTTAGACTTAAAAATCAAACAACAGACCTGCTCCCAGTCTCTAGAGACTTCACTTAATTGGCATAGCTGATTTGCATGTGACAGCCATGGCAGTGTTTCCTGCCTCCATCCGGCTGGTCGAGGAAGACGACACTCTGGTGTATAAATTCTCCACCGATGAATGTCGAGACTGCTATGACTACCTGGCCGTACTGACGTTGTACTGCACCATCAAGACAGACTTGGAGGGTCCCTTCAGTCCCCAGGTAAAGTCAACGCGATTTGCCACAAATAGCTTAAGTTTTGGGGTTGAACTCTTAACACTTTTTAGTTTTCTTCGATTTGAGAAAAACATAATTGATTTAAAGTGTTTTGTTTACAATTTAAACCCGTCCAAATAAAGTTTTGTGACTGCATCTCCCAAATGTACACCGCAAGAGTTGTAGAAAGTAGCCATTGGCCTACATCATGAAGAAAGAATCACAATACTTCGTCCAGCATCTCGAAAATGTAAGCCTACGACGAGCCATGTCAAGTGGAACTAGCGATTGCAAATGGAACTAGCTCTGAGCCGAGATGCTATTATTGTAACGATTTAGGTAAAAACCGCTTTTCATGACTGCAAGTGTGATGTTCTCGCTACCTGTAGAACCTCCTGAGGCACCTGCAACTGCTGCTTGACGTTGCTATGTGGCTGGAGAGGGACTGGGCTGTCGTCGCGTTTCTCGTCGTCACCGAAGGTTTCATCCGCGCTAGGGACATCGCCATCGTGGCTGGCAAAAAGAATGTCCAACTCGTGAACCCTCGGGCAGCGGCGGAGGTTCGCCGTTTGTACAAAGCCTCGCTGATCATCCAAGTGTCCTGCCTGATTCGTCTGGTGAGTGGTCGTGTTCTGTGGCCGCCTGATTTAGTTATGCTGGTCGACTGGACAACAAACTGTGTGTGATATATGAGTCAGTTAAATGACGTGTTAGTACATACATGGGCATGATTAGTGAAAGTTTGTGTCTGGTCTTTTGCAACGCATAGTTAACAGCAAAATGTATCGTATTTTGCGTGAGACTGCTTTTCATCAACTGCACATATAAACACGCAAACAAACACATACGCACATACACAGACAGGCAGGCACACACACACACACACACACACACACACACACACACACACACACACACACACACACACACACACACACACACACGCTCGCGCGCGCGCGCGCGCGCACGCACACACACACACATACACACTCACATACACACACTCGCACCAATCAGTTTCCCATCGCCCAGTCACTGAAGCACACATTAGTTTCAATGCTTATAACTTTTATCGCGCTCACGCACGCACACACGACATAATCTTTTCTGTTCAAAAGCGCTTTATTGTTTTGTTGTTTCCTTTACGTTTGTAACCTCCGGCCTTCATTGCTTGTTGGTTTTCAGGGTTTTGTGGATGAGGCGAACAAGTTATTCCCCGAGCTTCGTGGAGGTCAGTTCTGTGTATAAAACAGACTTTCAGCTTGTCTTCAGTTACACCTTTCTCAGCACCAAGCTAACCCATGCTGGGCATGCGGTCACATAATTATAGTCAGACAATCCTTTAGGATCCAAACAGTAATTGTGCAGCAACATTCATTTCGCTTTAACCAGCAGTCTTCTGTTGGTTATGCTACAGTAGTAACGCTGAGCTTTTAACGCGTTCATGCACGCACACACACAGACACACGCACGCACGCACGCACGCACGCACACAGACACACGCGCGCACACAGACACACACACACAGACACACACACACACACACACACACACACACACACACACACACACACACACACACACACACACACACACACACACATGAACGCACGCACCCATATCCTCCCACTCTTCACTGAGTCAGAGTCACTCGGACATGTTACTTCTGGATACGACAGCTGACGTTGTTCGTTTCCAGTGGACCGGCTCTACCTACCTCCAGCACTGACAGCCAAGCTGGCCTACGTGCAGGCCGTTCTCTTCAAAGAGAATGGACACTACGCCAGATCCATGGACAGAGCGCGAACAGCACTGTCTCAGACACAGGTTTGTTCAGTAAAAGATAAAACCTAATACATGTGTGAGTGTGTGTGTGTGTTGACAGGCGGGGGCGGTAGGGGGTGGGGGTGGGTGGGTCTGATTTATCAAAGCCGATGGAAGACAAAGCATATCGATGCTTGAGGAAGCATCAGTTATTAAAAAAACGTTTTGTTGGTGCGCAATGTTTAAAAAACAAGAACAACATTCACTGCAACAGAGACAACAATAACTGAGAACAAAAAATATATAATGTATGACTTATTGACGCTGACTCTCGGTAAGACATGAAGCTATTCAAAATGGCTTTTGGTGAGACAATGTGATTACGGACCTATAACATCGTTATATAGTCTACTAAAATAATTATATCCTTCTTTTTTTCGGGTGGGGGTGAGAATTTATTCCAGACAAAATAAAGATACAAGAAACACTTCATGAATTCACCAACATGCTTGCGGCATATACACGGTGAGTTCAATATACCTTTTGGTGGACATGATACACTCCTTGGAAAGTATCGCCCCATAAGTGCTTATTGGCACACGGATCGTCCGCACCCTTAATTCCCACCTCAAGCGCACAGCAAATCAGTAGGCCCACGTCGTTTCCTCGGTCACGTCCTTTTCTCACAGTTGTCCGCTGTAGCCGGCAGTGTTCGATCTTATCTTCACAAATTCCTGATTTAAGAGTCGATTGCCATTTTACAGGACGTAGGAGAGAGAATGAAGATCCGGGATCTAATCGAGGAAGTCAGCTACTCCCTACAGAATGGGGAAAGGGACGTTCCCCCGCCCACCGATCCAGATGAAGACTGGCTGGAAGGAACCAACGCACGACTGCCCCAGGTGAGTCCACGTCACCTGTCACCTGGAACTTGACCGTTTCTTGTAGCCTGATCTTACATCTGATTTGTTTGGTTTTACACAACAGAGGCTGAATTTGCTGTGCTACAGGTTAAGAAGCTGCTTATTCTCAGGCAGTATCGGGAAGCTGGGTCCGCTTCATACAACTCATCACATTACAGGTTTCTCTCTGGAGTGAATGTGCTTGACATGAGAAACCGTTAAATCACATCAACATACAAGGGAGTTAATTAGAGCACGGAATACGTAACATAGGTACAAAACGAAGACCCGAGGCGCCTACAGTAACTCTCACCTGGCATGCGCGTAAATACAAGGTACAAAAACTCCTTTTTTTCTCTCCATTGAATCACATGTTTAAAGGGTGTGTATGTGTGTTGTCCAAAAGTGAGCCTAGCTGCAAGTAGGTAGCTTGCACATGAAACACCGATGTATATCTGTAGGAGTTTATAGTTCCTTTCAGCATTACAATGCTTTCGTCCCACTTCTAACGTCTTCTCGTGTCATTCTAATGTTCGGGGTAATCCATATTAGTTACCAGCTACTTTCATATTCACACAGGCGTACGCCAAGAAACAAGACGAAGTGAGAAGAAAACACCACCAACAACAGCAACAGAAACCAAAGCACAGGCGGCGTGAGTATTTCATCCTATTCTTTTTTAACACCCTCCCTCCCCCCCCCCCCCCCCCCGCCCCGCTCCGCCTCCCCCTTCTCCTCCACCACACACACTCTTTTTTCCTCTTGCCTTGTCATGCATCAGAGCATAAGCACGTCACCACCAACGCCACAGTAAGTGCTACAATTTCCTATACTAGCAACCAGTCTCAATACATACACTTTGACATTCAAGCAAAACAGAGAGAGAGAGAGAGAGAGAGAGAGAGAGAGAGAGAGAGAGAGAGAGAGAGAGAGAGAGAGAGAGAGAGAGAGAGAGAGAGAGAGAGCACAAAATTAAAATATTTTTAAAACACGTAGTATCACCTAAGTCTTGTAGACTGTCCAGGGCAGACTGTTGACTCTTTGACTTCACAAAAGGTGAAGAACATGGTCACTGTGTAGGCCAGGGTGGGTCTGTTACATCTTTTGTAACTTCAATCGTTGCCAAAAACAGCATTCTGTCCACTTTGCAGCAAAAAGGAAAACACCAGAGAGGAGCGAGCCATCTGTGTCACCACTTGTACGTGGGTATCCCAACACGAGCACTAGAACCAGTCTACCGAGCAGCACGTGCAGCTCGCATTCTTCCGTGAACAGCAGGTCACCCAGCAGGTCACCCAGAGACATCTCCAACGCAGAGGGTGCATATGTAAGCCCCTTTGCTGTCGACTCCCTCTACTGGGAAGACGACAGCGATGATCAAGAGGAAGAGGAAGAAGAAGACGAGATTGAACGAGAAATCCACTTCGTTGACGATGACGATGATGTCGATGTTGGCGGATGTGATGATGAGGCTTTGCGAATGGCTGGCACTGTCAACGTCGAAGCTGAAGCACTGGAAGACACTGACTGGTTTGAAAAGAGCGAGGATGCCATAGCCAACATGGAGGCTGACGAAGGGGAAGAAGAAGAAATCGACCTTTCAGACAGACAAGCTGAGAATTTGGAAAAAGGTGGCGAAGGAAGATCATTTTATTCCGACTTTATCAAAGAAGCGGAACAGCTGTGGAAGAGCAACCCTGACAAGTACAAGCGTTGCCAGCTAAAGATTGAACGTGCCCACAGGTCCATCGCCAAGGTGCTGGACAAAGGCAGCAAGTACACTGAAATCCTCATCGAGGGTCGCTCCAAGGCGGGCCGCACCTACATGGATGACGAAGTCGTGGTGGAGATCTTGGCGGAGCCGGGGCAGAACAGAGGTCTGCAGCAGGCGAAAGGAGCGAGTTCCACTGGAGCGGATGAAGCCGTGGAGAAGCTGGCCCACGGTAAGGTGGTGGGGCTTCTGAAGAGGGTGAACTTCGCCAATGTTGAGCATCCAGTTCTCTTCTGCACGCTGGATGAAATGGAGGGTCACCTCATGTTGCCGCTATGCAAGACGGTGCCCAAGATTCACGTCATGAACGACACAGTCAGACGCAAGTACCCGGCCTTGAAGAAGAACAGAATTGAAGTCAAGAGGATTACTGCTGACGGTAACGTGGAACACAGAAGTTTCTGCAATGTCCAGCCCGACAAGCGAGAGCAGTACGTCTTTAAGGTGGTCATCTTGGCCTGGAGGCAGCGCAACATCTACCCGTTGGGAGCGGTGCTGGACTTCTACATCAGCGGCAGGGACTACTCGGGAGGGTTGAAGGTCTTGTCCATGCAGCAACGTGTCCCCAAACTCTACCCTCGTGATGCAGTGGAGAACACGAAGACGCTGCTCCAGCAGACGCTCCTGACTAAATCAGGACGCGAAGACCTGACCGGGCAACGACTCTTCACCATCGACCCGCCTGGCTCCAAGGACCTGGACGACGCTGTGAGCATCAAGAAGGAAGGCCCGCACTACGTCATTGGGGTCCACATCGCTGACGTGGCGGCGGTGGTGAAGAAAGGCAGCGGTGTTGACCTGGAGGCCAGGAGAAGGGCCGTCACTTTCTACCCCCTTGATCGCAGGCCCCACCCCATGCTGCCAGAGCCGCTCAGTCACGGAAAGTGCAGTCTGCTTCCGGGGGAGGAACGCCAGGCCTTGTCTGTCTTCTTCACGTTCAACGAAAACGGACGTCAGGTAGAGGAACCAGTTGTGAAGAAAACGGTCATCAAATCCTGTGCACAGCTGACGTATGAAGAGGTGCAGAAAGTCATCAATGAAGATGCACGCGTGGACATCGAATCCGCCGTGCAGGCCGACATCCGTCAGCTGCACAAGATCACATCCAAGCTGCGGGAGAGTCGACAGAAATTGTCCATGTTTTTTGTGCCTTTTGAAGACCCTCGCTTGTCCGAGCTGGAGAAGATGAACGACCACATGGACGCGCATTCCCTGATTGAGGAGCTGATGATTCTGACCAACTGCTACATCGCCACCCGTCTGACCAGAAGGCCCAGGCTGCACGACGTCATGGTGCTGCGCTGCCACAAAGCCCCGACCTACGAGCAGCTGGCAGAGTGGCGAGACAAGGAGGGGTCGGTCAGCAACCTGGTGATGCAGCTGCAAGGGAAGAAGGTCAGCCCCGACACACGGCTGTCACTGGACACCAGCACGACCCGGGGAGGTCCGTCACGTCAGCAGAACGTGGTGGTGCAGAGCGAGGTGTGGGTGAAGCTGTGCCGCCACCTGGAGCAAGGGGAGATGACCGAGGCTCGGAGACTGGCCTTCATGGACGCCGTGCACCCGCTGCAGTGTCTGGCCGCCAGCCACTGGATGGACCTGATGGAGACGGCGCAGTACAAGTGTTCCTACGGCCTCAACACGCCGGACCGCCGCCACTTCGGTCTGGACGTGGATGTCTACACCCACTTCACCTCCCCCATCCGCAGGTACGCCGACCTGCACGTGCAGCGTCTTCTCCACGCCGACCTGGACGGAAAACGCCCCGACTGTACCCCTGATGACGTCACGGAGCTGTGTCAGCACATCAACAGCGCCACGTCCCGACAGAGGGCGTTCGGCAAGGGCTGCATGGCGCTGAAGGTGGCGGAGAGTCTGCAGCGTCAGCCGCTGGTGTTCCGGGCCTTCGTGGAGAGCGTGGACAAGGAGCAGCTGACGCTGTGTCTGCCTTCTCTGCTCAAAGTGTCGGACCGCAAGCAGGAGCTGCCCTTCAGCATGCTGGGTGTCAGCTGTCAGCCGGAACTCGTCACAGACACCATGCTGAGGCAGGACAGCGTCACGGTTCAGTGGAACAGGAGGATCTACAATGAAACAAAAACATGCCCCCACGAGCTGAGACTAGCCTGGCTTTACCTTGAGAAACAAGACGACAACACTTCAACACCTCAAAGAGAGGGAGATAAGAAGAACGGGAAGAAGAAGAAGAATCCTATGGTTATTTACATCAACCCCGAGCAACTGAGCAAGTCTGTAACACACGAGGACTGGAAGGATATCCTGAAGTCTCTGGTGCCCATGACCGAACGGCATTGGCAAAGAGTTCCTCAACCAGTGCCAAGAATTCCACGGCCCGCGGAAGGAAAGGCGACCACATATTACGTTGAGGTGGACCACATGTCCTCGGAGAAGGGCGACGGCACGGTGTCTCTGCGTCCCGTGCAGTTCAGGAGAGTCTACACAGCAGGGCAGGTTGTCCAGGTACAGATGTCCGCGGAGCCCAAGAAAGGGATGTTGAAGCCTCGCGTGGAGATTCTGCACACGGCACGCAACACCAGCGTGTGCACGCAGCACTTCAGTGACCCTGTGCTGGCTCTCACTCGTTTCGCAAAACGGGCCACTCGAGACCAGAACTTCTCCAACTACCAGGACTACGCGAAAGCCTGGATGCCTCTGCTGGAGATGGAAGCAGCTGTGGAGGCAGGGAACAGTGATGGCGGCGTCGTCATTGAAAACGTGTCTGTTAATATGAAAACACAGACGCAGTCCAACAGCTTGCCGTACAGAGGCACATTTAAACTCAAGGCTAAGTTTTGCTTCGACCGCTGCATCGAATTCGGAGGGAAATCCGCAGACACAATTGAGGAAGAAGAATTTACCAGCGACAACTCGTTCCCGCTGGACTACCTGTGCCTGCGCTACAAGATGGCCTGCTCGGACATCGTGGTGTCGAGGGTCAAGCAGAGCGAGGTGTCCGAGACAGTGGACAGACAGTTCACGTGGCTGGCCCATGCCAGTGTTGTTCGTGTCAACCACAAAAACAAAAAGCAAGCTGATGGAGGTGATCTGGTAGTGACCTTCGTCTTGAGCAGCTCCTCTCCCCGGCCACCCCCTGAGTTCATGGAGGAGAATGGAGCCAGAGTCAGCATGGAGATCCTACCCAAGTCAGACGTCGACCGGTAAGATCATTGTCCATGACATTATGGAAGTTATTGTTTGGACTTAATCTTTATCTTATGCACCTCCTCCCCCCACCCCCGTATATATATATATATTTGTATGGCCTGTAGTTCAGTTCAGATCAAGATGGTATGTATGCGCTCAGAAAAGCTCATATGCACTTCAACCCGTCTCTCAGAAGTTTCCCGAACGTCGCATTTGAAACGGTTCCAATGTTTGTCTGACTGACGTTAGCCCTCTCTCGTCCTATCAAGGAAGATCTAAACGATGTTCCTTGATAGGACGAGACAGGGCTAACGTCAATCAGGCGCTTCCTCTTTCCACGCCTCTGTCCTCCAGGCGATAGATGGTGTGAAGTTCTTAGCTTTGCGCCTATATGTAGTGTCTCAAGCTCCTCAACACTTGCATATCTTCCGAGAAGCAAGGCACTTGTGAGGGTTGCTTTGTTCGCCAGTATATCTTCTCGGTCATTTCGCTTTACTCCGGCATGCCCAGGGCAGTACACCCACAGGAGTGTTCGAAGGTGGATGTCGATCATTGACACATTCTAGTCTGGGCTTCCCATTTCACTTTTTACTTTTTGTAGCAAGCTCTTTGAATTTGAGGATGATGGCATGCGTTGTCTGACTGTCACTTCTTCAGGCAATCGAACGGATGGCATGGATGACTGCTTCCACCTCCACTGACCGTATAGGCTGCACTGTCTTCGTGGATGGTAGTCGCACCTTACTTGACAGTGAAGCCCCACCCTGACTGGTCTTTAGTGAATGAGACAGTGTACACTATGGGGTTTGCGGTTTGCTGTTTTCTTGAACGAGAAGCTTGATCTCTGACTTTGTTTTGCCTTCTGGCCATTCCCGACAGTGCTTTCCCACGTTTTCTGGCAGTAGTGTCTCGTAGAGACGCCGGAATCGGTTTGGGTACCTTTCCCACTCCTTGGTTTGCTTGAGCTCTGTCAGCTGGCATGCCTTTACTATTGAGTTCTCTGCTTGACCCATCCAAGACTTGCCCGTCCCAGTCTGCATCCCTTTGTGTCTTTCACAGCTTCGTGGAGTGGGTTGTGGGGACTTTCGACAGCACTGACGTATCTTTTGACCTGCTCCACTTTCTGTCTGGTTTGCATCGGTAGGAGGTTTCGCATGAACCTCACGGTCCCTATGGGTGTGTCCTTGGTGATTCCCAATATGACTGGCATTGCCTCACAGTCCCTATGGGTGTGTCCTTGGTGTTTCCGAGTATGACTCGCATTGCCTCGTTCTGCACTCTGTCCCGCTTTAGCACATTTGTCAGTGCCATTGCTGTGAGGCCTCGTTCGTAGTCAATGACACTTAGCACAACACTTTGGGCATCCTCCAGATCGATTCAGCCACTGTTTGTTCCTTCCTCTGGAGTCCTTCGTACACGTCATACGCAAATGCAGCTGCATTTTCCTGGTCTGACCCCCCCCCCCCCACCCCCGCCCTCCAATCTCTCCTGATGTGCAGGGAGCATCTCCCTGTCGTCGAGGTGTCTCGAGAGTTTCCTGGCAATAATGCGTTCCATGAGCTTCCCAATGGTGTTCTGCATTGTCAGGATGCGGTATCCATTCAACTTGTGGTAGTCTTTCCTTGCTTTGGGAATAGGTCTCAAGAAGCTGTCTGTCCAGTCTTCGGGAATATAACCTTTGTCGAAGCTTTCTTGGAAGATAGTGTACAACTCAGCCCCGACCTCTTCTGTTAGGTTTTTGATATCCGAGTATCGAATCTTATCCAGACCATGTGCTGTATCATTCCCGCTTCTCCTAAGGGTTTTGTTGAATTCCTTCTCTGTGAGTTCATGGTCGGGGCCACCTTTTGCAAGTGTTATGTTGAGATCACTCAGTATATGCTTCCTTTCCTCTTGGCTGGCTTGGTAGCTCTGTTGTATTTTATTCAGTCTTACCAAATATTCATATTTCAACGAAAATTTAATTTTCCAGCATGGTTTACGTTGAATGTGTCGAAAGGTTTAAATCTTCGTTGATACTGTTACATGTAATGTTACATTACCTTTGCGGTATTTGTTGTCATTTATTACAAAATCTCTGCAGTTTGAAAGGATTTTAAATCCCACTAAATACACCGATTTATACATATTGCAGGCGAGCTCAGATGATGTTGCTACAGCTCCAGGATCCAAAGTGTGGTCTGGCTCAAGCCATTGCCTACGGCAGTAAAATCCCCAAGCTAGGTAACGGATTTCAATAGAAATCGCAGTAGCATTACAGTGGGATACACACAACAACAATAACAGGACAACGAGAAAAGAGAGAGAGAGAGAGAGAGAGAGAGAGAGAGAGAGAGAGAGAGAGAGAGAGAGAGAGAGAGAGAGAGAGAGAGAGAGAGATGGGGGGGGGGTAAGTAACTCATAGTTTTGATACACTTAGTACATGTATGTGTTTGACAACTGGAAAGTAAAGAGCAAAAACTGAAAATTGAGAAGCGAATGAAAGCTATTACTATTCACATGATTACGTTTCAACGCAGAGCTATTCTCGGGTTCGATTTAGCTTTTTGGGCAGTAAATGTCATCTCTCAGTAACGAGTGCGCATCATTATAGGAGTGACTAGCGAAATACTTGAATCAAAAATGGTGTATATGGGAAGCCAATTGATATCACTTAACTAACACTGAGAAATAGCGAGGTCTTTCGTAACATTATAATTAGGCTATATTCTTGTCCCAAGTTTGAGTTTCAAAAACAGGACGAAGCGCCAGGACTGTGCCGCATTTGAACCTTGATATACATTTCGAAGGACGTTTTAACAGTGTTCGAACATCAAATTGACATAAACATTTCGAAGGACGTTTGACCAGTGTTCGAACGTCAAACTGACAAACATTTCGAAGGACGTTTGACCAGTGTTCGAACGTCAAATTGACATTAACATATCAGAGGACGTTTTACCAGTGTCCGAACATCAGACAGTGTTCGAACGTCAGAATGACATTAACATTTCGGAGGACGTTTTAACAGTGTTCGAACGTCAGATTGACATTAACATTTCGGAGGACGTTTTACCAGTGTTCGAAAGTCAAATTGACATTAACATTTCGGAGGACGTTTTACCAATGTTCGAACCTCAAATTTAGATTAACATTTCGGAGGATGGTTTACCAGGTTAGAACGTCAAATTTACATTAACATTTCGAGGACTAGTGTTCGAACAACATTTTACCAGTGTTCGAGCGTCAAATTGCCCTTATTGAGCTAGTGTCATGTTGCAGATTCGAACCACCAAATGCTGGGGCGAAAGGTCGAGAACCAGGAGGTGCACATGCAACAGTTGGAAGAGACAACCAGGCCTTTGCCGCCTAACAACCGTGACCAGCTGGAAGCCATCAGGAAGGCCATGACACAGAGCCTGGCGCTGATACAGGGTCCTCCTGGTGGGTCACATTATTGTGGTTAGCGACTAAGTACGATGTTTCTTTTGTTCTGTCTGTTCCTAGAACAGTTGGGCCTTAGGGGCGATGTCTCAGTTATGAAATAGCTGGTTCAAAAAGGAATGAGTAATTACTAGGTAGCGCTTCTTTATTCCACGAGATTATGTTCATCAGGTTAACTGCACTGCGATACAACTCATGCTGGTCTACGCGAGCTGTCTTGGACGTGTGTGTGTGTGTGTGTGTGTGTGTGTGTGTGTGTGTGTGTGTGTGTGTGTGTGTGTGTGTGTGTGTGTGTGTGTGTGTGTGTGTGCGCGCGCGCGCGCGCGCGCGTGCGTGCATGCGTGCGTGCGTGAGTGAGTGAGTGCGTGCGATTACAGAGGGGCTGTTTTGAACGGGATGTCATACAGCAAAGAGAAGGGGAGGGAGGGAGAGCGAAGCTAGTAACTCAGTCATTACAGTTATGTCCAGAAGAATTTTATTCTCGCTATGTAAAAGCACAAGGAATGAATCTTGGTGTTGGTTGATTTATTCATTATCCTTATCCCACCCATACAACAATACAATTATATTACTCACCATGGTGCCAAATACTGCAATTTTAGTATTTAACACTAGGCCCATCCCATTCACATATACACGCCAATCACTGAAACAAAAGGGGCAAAACTGCATATAAACATTTAAGAACCACCACTGCCCAAACCTACATGTATTAATTAATATGTCATATGCATAAAGTACAATAATATAAAAACGAAATACAAATGAGTTATTATCTAAACCTGACTGGCGTATATTCGTACGCCCCCCCCCCCCCCCCCCCCTCCGGGGTTTTGGTATCCGGTCCAACGCATTTTGAACAGAGGAGTAAGATATCACCAAAGTCAAAGAAAGAGCTACCAGGGTGATAAGAAATTAGATCGTGGGGAGGATCGTTATTATATCGGCTGTGACCACCGGCACATTATAGTGGCATATCAGCCTAATACTAACGAAGAACGTCAACTGGACGCAGCTCCACCTGGACTATAATTATACATAATTATATGATGATTGTTTTTAACCTGTTGCATGCTTGTGGTTAACCAGCAGTTTCACAGGAGCTCAGTATATCACAATATGTTAGGCAGTTAACCGATGTAACCCTCAACCCCCCCCCCCAAAAAAAGCCAAAAAAAAAACAAAAACCGCCAAACTAAGCGAGGTTACGGGTTTGTTTTTAAAGCTTTGCTGGCCTATGGCCCGGTGGGGACACTAGCATGTTTTTAAATGAACATTAAATTCTTTTTGCCGGTGTTTGCCATAGCGTAATGCGCCGATGTCGTGGTGATGTTAATGCAGGCACAGGCAAGACGAACACGGGCATCAAGCTGGTGTACCTGTTCTGTAAGATCAACCGCCAGCTGCAGGCGGAGGGCAAGGGCAAGAAGACCGTGCTGTACTGTGGACCCTCCAACAAGTCCGTCGACCTCGTCGCCAGTAAGTCACAGAATTCAGTTTCACCGGGTTTGGGTCTCGTCTTGTTGACCCAGGCCTACTATGGTCTTACTGTCCTCCGTATTCTGGCAATTGCTGTCTGTTTACTGTTGACTGCGATAGGCAACTGAAATATGAATTCAAGTATATATTATTAATAAGTTTTCGACTTTAGTTAGTTAGATCTGCATGCTTACATTTGCTTAGAATTTGGTAGACTGGGGAGGTGTGTTGCTCTTTTTTCATTTTTTAAAAGCCGAAAATTCAGTCAGTTTATGGTCGAAATTCAACTTTGGCTTACTGCCCAAATTTTGCGTCGATTTACTTTGTGGTCATATGCGAATCCAACGAAATCGCTGCAGCTGGGTACCAATGTGAACTGCGCCATCTCGACGCATTCTGTGTATACCATACAGCCATGTACCGTATCACGTCACTTAATGCAAAGCCACATACGTAAGGTGTTTTCGTGTTTAGCTGTAACCTGCCACCTCCGCTTTTGGCAGAACAACGGGTGTTTTTTTACGTGCTACTGCGGTAACGCGGGGGAGGGGAGGGGGAATGGGGGCTACCGAAATAAGAGTTAGCACGAAAATTTGACCCTGGAGAAGAAAATTTCCCGCCGCTCCTGCCGGGATTCGAACCAGGGACTTTTCGATCAAGAGCCTGGCGCTCTAACCACTGAGCTATTCCGCTCTCTATCAGTTGAACCTATTTCCCCGTTTATGTTTAGTGGGTTTACTAGTGGTTTAGATCACGTTTGTATCAGTGAACAACTTTTCTGCTACTTAGTTTGCGTTTGTAAGCAAAAGAACACGGCCGAGGAAACGACACGTTTTGACAAACATGATATTAAGGAGATGACGATTCAAGCCTCCTCATCAAAGCATCTTGCGATGTGCAAATTTAACTGATTTGCTGTCATTGTTAAATTTTCAGGAGAACTGAAATCGAAGCTGGGTTCTAAGTGTCCCAGGATCGTGAGGATGTACGGGTCAGCCATCGAGAGAAAGGACTACCCGATACCCCGGGGAGACCTCAGGTCCACACGAAGCATTCGTGATATCAACAGTGACCCAGAATTACAGGTACTTAGATTCCCATCACATCAGTTATGTTCTTTTTTATTTTGCTTATGAACAGCCCCATCCCACCCCCTCACACACACACACACACACACACACACACACACACACACACACACACACACACACACACACACACACACACACACACACACACACACACACACACACACACACACAGAATATTTCACTATGAATGTCTTGGTTATTAGTAGTACTGTAGCAACGGTAGATATGTGAATGGGCCTTTGCGCTAATATCTTCACCGCTGAGAAATACAGTTTAATCTCAATCAATCAATCAGTCAATCTCTCTCTCTCTCTCTCTCTCTCTCTCTCTCTCTCTCTCTCTCTCTCTCTCTCATACACACACACACACACACACACAGACGCACGCATGCACGCACGCACGCACACACACACACACACACACACACACACACACACACACACACACACACACATAAACAGTATGAAGTGGATTTAAGTCAGTCCCAGATTGCCTTTGGCAACGAAGATATGAGAAAAATCGGGATGCTAATTTCTTCTAGGGTAGCCTAATCTCCGATTCCCCAGAAGGCAGGTAATTTCCCCACGGACAGTGCGGGATTCCCCTAGATGCAGTAATCACTACAGGAGAGTTTAAGTACTGTCAACCAAAGCCCATGTCACAGATTCAGAATCTTTATTCACCAAGTTTAATAACAAAAATAAATAAATAAATAAAATAATAATAACAAAACAAAAAAAGTAGAACAGCTCTAGAGAAATGTACTCACCTATACGACGAAACACAAGGACCAGTTAAACACAAGCGCCTTTCGACAGAGTCTTCGTCAGGTGTAAGAAGATAGATAGAAAATAATACATATATCAATGTAATAGAGCGGCGTGGTAGAAGGACAGGACACAGGCAGCGGAGTCAGTCAAAATGGAGACCACAGCAGGCGTATGGCAGCAATCAGGTTTTATTTGCTCAGCCGCAATTTTCAGCACACCCAAAATCCTTTTGTTCGTTCGTTCTATTTTTGCTTAATGTCCTCAGATGCCAAAAGCATATTAGGGACAACCCAAAATCCTCACGCGCGCGCATCGATAAGAGAACTGCGCGGGCCGCAAGGAACACACACTATCGCTACAGTAAAAACGGCCCTCTGGACCACAAAATGGCTGACAACTGTGTTTCCTTGGCCCGCACAAATACAGTTTCCTCTACAATAACTAAACCAATTAAAACATGAAAAACATCAAATAAAAGCTACAGTTACAATCTTTTAAACCGTATAAACAAAATGTACACACTTGACTTATTTTATTTACAACAAGAGTGGGAAGCGTTGCTTGTGCCTGTCTATAAACAGATGCGTACAACTAAATCACAATTTACACAATGTACAACATATTAATGTTACTAAAACTTACATCAGAATAAAGTGCACGCTCCCACGGTTAAAATGGTACATAACAATTACAATACAACGTTCTGTAAGAGAAGCAAGACAAACTCAAAAACTAGTACTAAAACAATCGATGCGAACTTTCACTTTGGACGCGTTATCTTAGTCGCAGCAGCGCTGATAGTGAGATCAAGTAGTCTATGAATACAGTTTAGCTTCTACAGTACACAATACTTAATAAGTTAATTTCAACCCAAAATAAACACTAAACATTGAGTCAGCTAAGCAAAATACTATACGACAAAGCATTGATCGACAGAATTACTTTAATCGAATTAAAACAACGTTTCACTACTATTCACTAGTACTAAACAAAGCGCGCCATGCAGACGATGGCTATAAAAAGAATGGACCTAGAAAGGCATCGTCATAGTTCAGGAGCTGTGTGAGAGTCGAGGTGGACGTCCTGGGCTGTCCGTCCTAACGAGCCTTCTGGTTTCCGTGGACGTAAAGAATTATTGAACCGTGCTTCGGCATTGGTCACAACTTGTCCCTAATATGTCAACTGACATCTGAGGACATTAAGCATCAACTCATCATCAAGGCATCGGCTATTGATTAAGCTCGATCCTGAGTCTAAATAAACGTTTGATAAACATGCTAAGATGCCAGATTATATTACACATGGCTTAGTGCATACAAAGGATTAGGTAAACAAAGAGTAGGTAAACAAACAAGCGGTCAAAATATTAAGGGAGAAAAAAACAGATTTGAAAATGGCGCGCACTGGCGGCTATCGCCGGTCGGCTGTGTGAAGGCCATGTGGCGTTACGCCACACGCCGCGCTTCGAAACAAAAGCGTCGTCTGCTCTGGTTCCCGGGTTACTATCAGTACAGTAACGAAACTGCGTTGATCCGTTAAGCGGGGCGGGATTATTGTAAACGTATACAAAGAGCACTTGCTCACATAAAAAAGGCAAATAAAGAAAAGAAGACAAGGAGTTGATGTAAAACGATGTTAAGAATGTATACAGATGGATACTTGATCTGAGCTGTCTTGCTACTGCTGATTTGTAAAATATACTTTCCAGATGTGTGCAGTGTTGTGTCATATATTTCCCAAATGTGTGCAGCGGTGTTGTGTCATCTGCCAACATGTCACAATCAATAGATATTTTTCCACGTGTAATGGAAAGTCATTAATAAAGATGCTAAAAAGTATCGGTCCCAAAACAGAGCCTTGTGGCACACCAAACTTAACTGGGTCTTCAGAGGAGTAACAGCCTTGGAGTAAGACACACTGGATTTTGTTATCAAGATATGATTTTGTTTAATGGTAGAAAACATGAGTTTTCTCAATAGAATAGATTTAACATCGCGAATACAAAGTATACCCGTGGCTGCAGAAGACCGAAGCTGCCTAGAAGTAGTTACACAGTGAGAAGGTCAAAGAGACAGGCAGTCAGAGGACAAATCAGACAGGAAGTTGTGACAGATAGTTGACAGTTTGTAGTCTATTCTTGTTTGGACCCCTACGGTAGCCAGTAAAGAACTTGCGCATGAGGTTTAAAATAAGTCGACAGAGACGCGTGTGCGTGCGAACGGGCGTGTGTGTATGTCTGTTTATGTGCAGTGTTTATGAGACTGATCCCAGATATCACACACACACACACACACACACACACACACACACACACACACACACACACACCAACACACACACACACACACACACACACACACACACACACACACACACTCACTCACTCACACACACACACACACTCATCTAATACTAATACTCGACTGAGACTTTTTAAGGTAATGTTTCTTTTTCAGGATGTGACTCTCCATCACCTGATCCGGCAGAGCGACAGACCGTACGCAAATGAAATTTGTCGCTATGACAATCGCTTCGAAAAGTGCATCGAAAATCCCCGCAAGTACACTGTCACCAGCATGGAACTGAAGACATACCGGAAGCTGCTGAATATGGCCAGCATAGAGGAACTGGTCAAGTACGAGGTTGTTCTTGCCACGTGCTCTGTTGGTGGCTGCGGGAAGCTGGTGAAAGGCACAAAGAACACCATTTTCCAGGTAAGAATTGGCACTTTGCGTCACATTTATAAACAATCGTCAGCAAACCATTGACGTAAAAACCGCTTCAGATTGTTTCAAGATATAGTGATTATTCCTGTGGTGGTTGAGGGAACACGACCTGTCGACAACTAAGTTGCTGCTGGTTTGTGTTTGCAGTTTTGTTTCTTAGGACATGGTGCCCTTATTTTAGATGCAAGTTCGATTGAAGAGCTTGGGAGTGTCCATATAATACACACGAAGGGTATATTTTGTAATAATTTGTTCTTGTGCTTCTCCAAAGACGAGTCCTTAAGTCGAGTGTTACTTGCTGTTCATGCAGCTGATCATAGACGAGTGCGCCATGAGCACGGAGCCCCAGAGCATGGTTCCCATTGTGGCCAACCAGGCCCAGCAGGTGGTGCTGATCGGGGACCACAAGCAGCTGAGACCCATCATCAAGTGTCAGCCTGCCGCCGAGCTGGGGCTGGACCAGTCCCTCTTTGAGAGACTCTTTTTCAAGTTCCCAGCCTACACCGCCTTCCTCAGCACCCAGTACAGGATGGTGAGGACAATCGAAAAATGTCTTTATAATGTGCGCTGTGTTGCTCATGATCAACCCCTACTCCCAACCCCACCACCCGGTATACATGTATTTGTTAAATAACGCAAACTAGGCTATCTAGAATTCACGCTCATTGTTGTCAAGTCAAAATCAAGAAAAGATGTAGTACAGAGTGTGACTACGAACTGCCACACACACACAAAAAGATTCCGTACCCGCACTGAAAACGGCATATGCATCATCAAGAAAGAAAGGACACAACACAATAAAGTTGAACTGCTTAACATAAATATCACCTGGCTCCACAATAAACGCAAAGTAGATAAGTTCCAAGTTAACCTCAAAACCCTGCGCACACACTCACACAAAAAGCAGGCAAGTACATTACCGAAAGAAAGGATGAAGCAATGGGTGACGGCATTTTAGTATGACTCACCAACACAGGGCTTTGCCCCTGCCGACATTTCCACAGCATCCCCACATCTGCGCCTTCCCGTCTAAAGAGTTCTACGACAACAAGCTGGAGACGGGTCGGTCCAAACTGTGGACAGGACCACTGTTGCCGTTCTGGCCGACAAAGCCATTGTCCGGTCCTTCCGACCGCTATCCCGTGGTGCCGCACCTGCTGGTGGACGTGAGAGGGGAGGAGGAGACGCTGACCGTCACCACTGAGGATGGGAACGAGAAATCCAAGTCCAACAGCCTGGAGGCAGACAAAGTGGTAAGGCTGCAGGGTCTGTGTAAGGCTGAGCGTTAGCTTCACCAATGTTTGACTGTGTGCGCCTGTGGTAAGACTGTATGAGTGTCTGCGAGCATTTCTGTCAGGATGGCAAACATCACAAGACGTACACCACAAGTGGGGATCAGACAGACAAATGCGAGTGAGTTTCATGTTTGTTTTCGAGAATGAAATATCACGGTATACTTTGCGGAAAAAGACATACACCTGCACCAGTTCTTTTCCCTGAAAATATATCAGACTAGTTACTCGTAGTTAGGGCTGTCTGTGCAGCAGCACGCATGTATACAACACAAGTAAAAAGTCAGTTGCTAACAGTGTACAACAACAGCGTCCAAATTAATATTATAATCTAAGGTTTATCTCAAATCTAAAACAGAACGAGGCCCAGAGTGATTGTGCAGAATCAACACACGTTCGAAAGACGTCACACAAGTACAACAAAGACCTGAGTCGCCTACGGTAACTCTCACCTGGCATGCATGTAAATACAAGATACATAAAATCCACGAGAGGTACATCCTCACGCCTTCGGTAACTCTCACTTGGCATGCGTGTAAATACAACGTACATAGACTCCGCCAGAGGTAAATCCTCAAAATGTGCTTCTGGTGGAGTTTATGTACCTTGTATTTACGGTAAACGCATGCCAGGTGTTAGCGAAGCTCAGGTAATCGATGTTGTGGTTGTGTGACGTCTTTCGAGCGCTAATTAACTCCCTTATGTGTCGATTCTAAGTTTTATCTGTTTGGGAACAAATAAAGCAAGCAAGTTTTAAGGTCTAACGGCAACCCCTGCGCGAAAATATTCCAAGTCTTGAGATCTTGGAGTATTTTCCGAGTCTTGATAGGTCAGAGGAGTGTTTACTCCCTGTTTCGAAATGCTAAAAAATATTTATGTTTTGAAAGTCAGAAAATATTCTGTCTCAGCAGGTCCGAAAAATTAACAGAGTTCCGAAATGTCATCAAACTGTCTAAGTCTTGATGGATCCAAACCTATAAAAGGTTCAAAAGAACGCTGTTTATTATGACAAAACACAACGTGCGAATTTTAGGGGTAATCCCCTTTGTCAAGCTACAGTTCCAAGCACCGAACATGGCTCGCCCCAAAAGAGATAAGTGGATTAGCTCTCCATCTCATTTTTCATCGTTTTCCGCCATTTAATTGTTCTTTAAGTGTCGTTTTGTAGCTTGATAAAGGGGATTATCCCGAAAATCCGCATATTGTGTTTTGTCCTAATTAATAGCGTTATTTTGAACCTTTGATGTGTTTGGATCTTGTTTCAGAACGCTAGCAGCCATTCTTGTTTCAGATTTAAGTCTTGATAGGTTCACAAATATTCTAAGTTCTGAAAAAGTACGAAAAATAAACAGAGTTCCGAAATGCCCAAATATGTTCAGAGTTCTTGGGATCTTGAAAAGTATTCACAGTTCTGGGAGCGCTATTCAACCACTGCCTGAAAACATTCTAAGTTTTCAAAGGTCTGAAAATATTCTAGGTCTCGGCGGGTCCGAAAAATAAACTAAGTTCTGTCAGTGCAATCTAACTCCCGTCCGGAAATATTCTAAGTTCTGGCTGTTAAGAATTTCGGCAGAGTTCCACAAGGAGGGAGAATTGTTACGGGTTAAGAGCTTCTGCCGTTGACCCGACTGACAGCAATTTTGCTGAACACCGTTTGTTTGTTTCAGTGTTGTTTTACGTCTACAGAAACCATTTACCTCTACACAAACCATCAGCTTTTTAGGGACGGGGAGCCCACGACGACCACCTCTACTTTCACATAGTTCCTGAGTTCTGCTGAACACCGAAATCATGCTCCTATTATAACTGTTGGGTACCGGAATGGCCGGATATAATTATCAAGTGTCACTGGGCAAATCCAAGAGGGCTAATGGCAAAACCCAAAGCTTCGGCTGGGTGAGTCTGAGCATCAGAGACCAGGGGGGCTGGCGGTGGAGTGGGGGGTGGGGGGTAACGAACAAAGTACCAGACTCGAGCCCCAGTTTTCCGACCTCCAAAGTCGAATAAACTCACGTAATGCTGATCATTCACTGCTTCCGACTTGGTCAAAGATTTCACTAAGGAATGGAGCCAGCAGTGCCCAAAGCTCCACTAAATCATACATCTTGATACGGCCTACTTTTAAATACTGACCTAATTATGTTCTATAGACTACATTCATGATTCTACGCCGATAGCGACAACAAAATTAAAACATTATTGTCGAACTTATTTAAGTTTTCTCCACATGCCATCCGATACGTCTGAACGCTGGGTGTCTGTCGATCGCCAAGACGTCGAAAGCGCGATCAATACAGAAAAGCGGGGGGGGGGGGGGGGGGGGGGGGGGGGTAATAGTTTCCTTATGCCTAGGCATTCAGTAAGGGGTAGCTTCTGGCCATTGTGTGTGTGTGCGTGCGTGGGGGTATGCGCGACCTTTGTTCTGATCGTTATTGTGTGGTCTACACGTACCTCTGTTCTTAGTCCCATGAGCCCCGAGATCGCCAAGTCTTCTCAGAACTTTCACATCTCTTGCGAAGGGTCACTCATTTAGCGCGGACTTGCAAAAGGCCCGTTGCATTTTTGACATTATGCTCATCGTTAAGATTCCTTTCCTTTCTTTCTAATTTTCCTCCTTCTAGTTGTGTAAATGTATGTTCCATTCCCTCTTTCCGCTTCCCCATACCGCCCCCGCGTCTAGAACTGTCTCCTTCGGGTTGGATTCCGCGTGTTGCAAACCTCATCATTGTTATTATGAATCGTGCTGTAGTGGATCTGTTCAAAGTATTCCCCTGTCCCGCCACACACTACATTCATTCTTCTATCGTCTGCAGAAATTCTCCTCCCTAGTCGGTTGTGGGGTGGAGGTATACTGTAGACACCAGTTGTACTTGGTGCTGATTGTTTCTCCTGCCTTACAAGCTGCCTGTAAAGCAGTTCCCTTGGTATTGGAAAAGACAGCGCACAGAACCTCCATTTGAGAACGACAGCTTCAGAGATCTGAGGAGAAAGCCTTTTAGCACCCGAGCCTTAGTCTTAGTCTGAAATTTCTGAAGCTCATAATAATACACCCATGTCTTATCGCCCTTGGCTATGTGCGGTCACAGTTTGCCTGTCATCAGTCAGACGAACAATGGAACTGTTTCAAAGGCAACGTTAGGGAAATGTCTGATAGATGGGGTGGAGCGCATTTGGGATTTTCCGAGCGCATAAATACTTTCTTGAACTAAACTGAACTCGGAGACTGGACAAAAATATTCGATATCCTCTCGTTTTGGTACGTCGAAATGTGCGGGATTTAAAGCACATACCTTCCTGTCTTGTCTTTGGTCTACATCTACCACTGCCTGAACACGAGCAGCTAACCTGTCATGACATGTTTTGTCTTTTTGCACATTCCTTTTGCTCTCTTAGAAGCCAGACTGTTCTGAAGAAGTATTCTTTACCCACCGAATATCTCCTGCTTGAGTTAAGGCACAGGCATGGTCAGTAGGACACAGGTCGGCTAGTATCTCGGCAGGCGAATTTGCAAGCGCAAAGCTTACTTCAGTGATAAACGACCAAAAATTAGCTTTGAGAGACGTCAGATTTTCGGCCGTTTTTGACATAGTATTCGAAAGTGACTCCAAATAAAGTGTTAGCTATTGAAACCAGTAATAAAAAAAATAATTATGGTTTTACCCTAAATTATGTATAATTTTTCTTAAGATGAGGGAATGTCTTCTTGCTCAGGTCGATGCTCACGACAAAAGTTTTTTTTTTGTGTGTGTGTGTGTGTGTGTGTTGGCTGTATATCTTTTGACATCTTTGCTGCCTCCTCCTCTGCTTGGATTTGACACGTCAGATTTGTTATAGAACAAGACCTACTTTGTCTCAGGTGGAGATTCTTCGCTTCCTGAAGGGTGAGCACCAGGTACAGTTAAGTACTGTGAAGATCCTCACGCAATACAACAGCCAGCGCCACCTGCTGGAGACCAAGCTGCACAAAGTGTGTGAGGACCGTGGCCAAAGTGTCTTTGACCGCTACGACAAAAACAAACTGCAGATCAGCACTGTTGTCTCCAGCCAGGGTAAGGCTTCGCGATACTAAAGCTACATTTAGAGAGCTTCCTGCTATGGCCTTGAAGTCCCTGGTGAGAGCGTACCCCTTTGTTAAGGCCACTTGTTCTGAAACCTTTTCTTTTTATATTTCCAATTTAGACTTGGCTGGACGTTTTGTTTCGAGACCTATATTTTTAAATGAATGACACCATAGGCACCAAGAGTGCGCCCCGGCGTTGGTTGTTGAACAAGACAGAACTCCGTCTTACCGCTTAGAGTGTAGACACAAAAGGAAAGACCATTACTGTGATGACTGCCTCTAGCAAAAGGGGAGTTGGTCAACCAATATGAATATAGTATTGCTACATTCGATTAACAAGACCATTTCTATGAGGTCTTCATGTTACAAAAAGGGAATGGGCCTATATATTTCATTACACTGTAGCACAGCATAGCTACACCCCAAAAAGACCATTTCCACGAGCTGTCTCTATTGCAGGCAGGGAGTGGGACTACTGTAGTACAGTATAGCTACACTCAGTGAAGACCTTTACACGAGGTGTCCTTGTTGCAGGCGGGGAGTGGGACTACGTAATCATGAGCACAGTGCGCTCCCTTCCCAGCTACAAGATAGAGCCCAACCCCACCCACGGCTGGTGTCGCCAGAACCTGGGCTTCATCACCGACCGTAACCAGGTCAACGTGGCGCTCACCAGAGCTCGCAGGGGACTCTTCATTGTCGGTACGTCTCTCTCTCTCTCAAACACACACACACGCACGCACGCACGCACGCACGCACGCATACACACACATGACATAGACACGCATGCACACCGATACACGCACAAATGCATACACATTTTATTCTGAACTTTCAATCATCAACTACTTCTTTATTCCATTCAAAGGAAAACATAGGTGCCACACATGAATAGCAAACAAGAAAGAAATAACATTTGCATGTGTAAAAGATTCAGTTTAAGAGCGCCCAAGAATACTAATACCACAAGCATTACTTAAACAAATAGCAAAAAACAAATATACTTCTTTGTAGGATCGTTTCTTACGCACGTACTTGCCATTCTTTTTGTCCTTAGCTGTTTGTGTCTGATGGACTGGATACTCAATCATTATGTACATGAGAACTGAATTAATCGGAATCAGAATCAAAGCTCGGGAACTCCAGATCAAGTCAGTGCTGTTTGCTATGATCATGCATACCATATGTGCTTCGGAGAGATGACCCCCCCCCCCCTTTCCCCCCCCCCCCAAAAAAAAAAAAGAGGAAAAAAAAGAAAAGGTTTAATCTTAGAGTACACAGGGTTTAGTTTCCGTTTCCAGGCAACGTGGAACTGCTGAGGTGTGACGACGTGTGGCGCCACCTTGTGGAGAGATACAAACAACTGGGATGCTATGTTGAGGACGCCAGCAAGTTTCCTCCTCCACCACGTCCACGTAGACGTCTCAGACGAGCACAGAACAACGCCACGTTTGACTGGCAGCAGATCACAGTCTCTGGTTCTGCCTCTCCCCAGGCTGAGGAGGCCGCACAGCAAGGCGCCACTGGTTGATAATATCCTGGTTGTCAGTGTCCTGATGGGGAATGTCTTGGTCGGGAATGTCCTGGTAGGGAATGTCTTGGTCGGGAATGTCCTGATGGGGGAATATCTTGGTTGAGAATGTGCTGATGGGGAATGTCTTGGTTGGGAATGTCCTGATGGGGGAATGTCTTGGTTGGGAATGTCCTGATGGGGAAAGTTTTGGTTGGGAATGTCCTGATGGGGAATCTCTTGGTTGGGAATGTCCTGATGGGGAATCTCTTGGTTGGGAATGTCCTGATGGGAAATGTTTTGGTTGGGAATGTCATAGTTGGGAATGTCTTGGTTGGAAAATGTCCTGATGGGGAATGTCTTGGTTGGGAATGTCCTGATGGGGAATGTTTTGGTTGGAAATGTCCTGATGGGGAATCTCTTGGTTGGGAATGTCCTGATGGGGAATGTCTTGGTTGGGAATGTGTGGCTGGGAATGTCTTGATGGACGTGTCATTGAGAATATCTTATATCTTGGTTAAGAATGTCACAGTTAAAAATGGAAATGTCCTCAGTGAGATTATCCTGTTTGCGAATGTCGTGGTGAAGAACAACTGTCCCATAGTGTATTCTCAGGAATGTCTTGGTTGAGAATTACATGGTTCAAAATGCATTGTTTAGGATTATCTTGGTATAAATTACCAGTCTGGGAATGTCTTAGCTGAAAATTATCTGTTTGGGAATGCCTTGTTGAAAGTTACACATCCTACTCCTAGTGTGTCTTAGCTGGCAATTACCCGTTATGAATACACTGGTTAGAAAAGCCCTGGTTAGGAATGTCCTGGTCACAAATCCACTGGTTAGGAATGTCCTGGTCATGAATACACTGGTTAGGAAAGCTGTGCATGATCAAGAGGTTGTGCAGAAGTGAGTGCTGATTCAGCTTAAGCAAGGACCTGCACTGTCACCAGGTTGTCATTACCCTGTTCCCTTGCAACTTGTTCTGTCACTCTGCTGTCACTGGCTTGCGCAGCTTTACCATCCCGCAGTGGGGTACTGCGGATGCAGAAATTAAGGTCCCCTCTGCTGAGAACCCAGAGCTATCAAAGGTTCTCTTTAATGCCTGGGGTTGGTCACAACATTCAACATATCTAAAAGTTGCATACTCAGCTGCAATTCGGTCTTCCCCAGTTCTGCCTTTCAGGTTCAACTTCTTTTATTCCATTGTAAAGTGGCCCATGCTGTGATCAGAGAGTGGGACATTTGCTTGTGATGTGTTGCATTGTGTTCCACCCTTAGATGACCTTCATGACTGACAAGGCATTAAGCATCAAGAACCAGTTAACCATGGCTTTACTTGTGTGATTATCTAGAGGTAAAACCTGTGCAAGTGCTGATGAGAGGAGATTATGTAAGACTAGGGGTGGAGACAAGCAATACTTAATTTCTAGTATTATACAGTATTGGCTATAGTGTGAAATTGTGCCATATTTATGCAATGGTTAATATTTTAATATGTAGTACAATTTACACATATCACAGTTGACACATATCAAATTTTTGTGCACTGGTGAGAAATGTCAGTCTTCTGGTTCTCATTATAAGCTTTCTTTTGCCTTGTGTTGGTGTTTTACCACCAGATATTTGTGTGCCATACTTTCCAACTTTACAATAAAAAAAACTGTATGACGTGCCTTTTGTTTAAAGTGTACTCTAAGCTTTTTCAGGTATGACGTTCTAGAAAGGCTAACAAAGGTTTTTACCTTCCTTTCTTCTCAGATAGAATAACATCTACCTTTCACTTCCTAGTACTTTGTACTATTTCTTGCACTACAGTTATTCCTTACCTTTATTGTATGTATGAAGGGATCACATTTTTTTATGCTGTTTCCGGTTGCAAATCATACCAGGCTGTATTGATCTTGTCCTGTACTGTGAATGATGAGTGTGAAAGATAGCAGTGGCATCTCCAAGTATATCTAAATGAACACTGTGCTCAGAGCAGAGGCTTGAGCTACAAGGTGCTGAATTAGCAGCCTGATTAAGCAGTCTAAATGGAAACATTGGCTCAGTGTATTAAATTCCAAGCCAGGATCATCTCATGTTGAATCCTGAATTACCATTGTAACTGTCATCGCATCTACAGATTACTGCTTTCACATATTATTTCTTTTTTGATTTTTTGTTTTACAACTGACAGCAGTTTTTCATGTGAAGGCCCACAGTTGTGTGCATGTTTTTACCCCTGCTGTCTTTGTTTAACGGGCACGCAAGTGGATGTGTGTGTGTGTGTGTGTGTGTGTGTGTGTGTGTGTGTGTGTGTGTGTGAGTGTGTGTGTGTGTGTGTGTGTGTGTGTGTGTGTGTGTGTGTATGTGTATGTGTGTGTTTGTGTGTGCGTGCGTGCATGTGTAAGTGTGTGCGTGGGGGGGGGGGGGGGGGGGTGAGTGTGTGTGTGTGTGTGTGTGTGTGTGTATGTGTGTGTGCGTGTGTGTTGTGTGGGTGGCCAGGGTAGGGGGAGGGTCTGGGTGTTATGTGTCAGTATGTGTTGCTGTGTTGAGGTGTGGGTCAGTGGATGGGTTAGTTAGTAGTTAGTAATTGGATTTAGTGTCCTGTCAACCATGCAGGATCACCTCAGGACAGAGGTGGATGGGACCTAGTTTGTGTGTATATATATATTGCATTTGCAGGTAGCTTTTTTATATTTTTTATTACAATTTACATGTAAACATATACAACACTAAAAGCAGCATTTCTCACTTGCATGCACAATCATATGCAGTGAATACTGTTTATATGCAACCCTTGGAGAAACAGTTTCTTGGACTATGCTCTCAATTTGGGAAGCTTGGCAGGGAGATAACTTGTACAGGGCCAATCTGTTTAGCATTTGTGTTTTCTAGTTAGAGTGACCTTGGTCTTAGTTTGGCACTGCAGTAAGCACTGAACTGGGACAGACAAACATAATGGAAAGTTCTGGTCCAAACCATGTTGTAGCAGTATGACAAAAGATAACTATGACTGCAAAGTTGTAGCAGTATGACAAAAGATAAATATGACTGCATAGCTGATAATGTTCACAGTTCTAACCCTTTTTGTGAGAGATACTACAGAAAGGTATGGCTGCTGAAAATGGTAGGCTACCTACTGTTATTTTGTTTTAGTATGAGACATGTGTTTTCCAAAATAGTGCAGAACAGAATGGAGAAGGGGAAAAAAAGAAGAAAAAAGGTGTACCTCTGATGGAGTTTATGTACCTTGTATAAAATTACACGCATGCCAGGTGAGAGTTACCATAGGCAGCTCAGGTCTTTGTTATTGCACTTGTGTAACCTCTTTCGCTTGCTAATTAACTCCCTTGTGTGTTGAGAATGAAAATAAATTATGGGATAATTGTTGTGTAAGATTTTGGAAACTTAAACTGACTTAAACTAAGTTAAAGCTTAACTTGGTTCATATGTAGTCCAAAAAAACACCATTACTATTACTATTACAGTATTAGGCTGTTATACAAGTTTAATGAATAGTGTACTCAATCTCCAAAGAATAATTAAGAACTTAGAACAGTGATGTACTTTGATGTTTGGTTATGTTCTTTGTTTCTCTCCACGTTTTGGTACACTTGTCTATCATTCTCATTGTGAAATTGTAATGATGTACTTTGATGTTGATTTGTTTCTCTCCAGGTTTTGGTACACTTGTCTGTCATTCTCATTGTGAAATTGTAACGATGTACTTTGATGTTTGGTTATGTTCTTTGATTTGTTTCTCTCCAGGTTTTGGTACACTTGTCTATCATTCTCATTGTGAAATGGTAAAACCCTTCAGCTATGCAGGATGAAAAATATGATTGATTTTTTACACATGCATTGTATTTTTGTGTGACTTGTTCTGCTGTCTTTTAGTTTTATTCCTTTGTTTCTGTTTGAGTTTTTCATGTTATAACTTTGTGTTTTCACTTTTATTTTGTATTGCCTGTGATATCAACTGTTTTTGCTGGTGAAAGGGAGGTGCTATACATGACCTTGACTAAGTGATCCAGTATAATCATCAGTTCACAGTAACTAGTTTGATTACATCTGTGTCATTTCATTTTCTCTTTAGTTTGTTATTGTTACCACTGTGTAAACAGAAATCCCACGTTACACGAGATTCCTCATTGAACTGCATTATATATAAATATGCAAAAACTAAATGTTTTGATAGAGTGCTGGCATTAAAGTGGCTACACTTTAAATAAACTTGCAGGTGTATGTTTTCACAATGCGTTTGGTACGTTTCCAAATTGAGTAGAATTTGTTATGTAACCTTTGTCTTTGATAAGGCAGAATGAACTATGCTCAATAATACATTGTCAGTTCTTTGCCTGCCTATCTTTTTAGTTGTTCAAAATTTACCAGTGTATAAGACCGCATTCTGGTGTGTGTGTGTGTGTGTGTGTGTGTGTGTGTGTGTATGTGTGTGTGTGTGTGTGTGTGTGTGTGTTTCTCTTTTTTTCTTCTTTTCTTTCGAAATGGTGGAATTCATTTTCAAAGTCTTGAAGATGCAGTGATGGATGAAATGCTGATAGGCTATGGGTGTTTACAATCACATGGTTTAGGACATTGGGGAGTGGTGTGTGTGTGTGTGTGTGTGTGTGTGTGTGTGTGTGTGTGTGTGTGTGTGTGTGTGTGTGTTCTAATACTAATAGGAAACAAGTTTCTTTGCCGATGAATGAACACCCAGTGTTTGTGCACTGTAAACTGTCAGTTCTTATATTTGATCTTACACAACTTGATTTTTTTTTGTTTTTTTGTTTTTTGGATGAGGTATTTTGCTGTCAAACAAAATGGCAAAAATAAAGTAAGATCATAATTAACTTCATGCCATATGTTCTGCTTTTTGTGTGGAATATTTTTCATAAATGTTGCAAGCATGCGTGCACACACACACACACACACACACACACACACACACACACACACACACACACACACAAAAAAAAAAAAAAAGCACACACAAAAAAGCATGAAAACAAACAGTAACAACACACATGCACACCTTTGCACACAGACACCACACACACATGCACACACACACACACACACACACACACACACACACACACACACACACACACATGCAAGCACCACACACAAACACCACAGACACACACACATGCACACAAATATGGACACAATACATACACAAAATAATTATGCACACACAGACATCACACACACACACACACACACACACACACACACACACACACACACACACACACACGCACATGCATGCACACACACACACACACACACACCCCATGCACACACATGCATGCACTCTCTCTCTTTCTCTCTCTCTCTCACACACACACTCACATACACACACACACACATGCACACACACACACACACACACACACACACACACGCACATAATGTGCACATACGCAATATATACACAAAACCAATACACACACACACACACGAACACATGCACGCATGCGCGCGCGCGCACACACACACACAGGCTTGCTTACTGTACTTTCTTTAACACAACAAAATTAATGGGGTAAAAAGGCATAGTTATCAGAGTAACTATTTTTTTTAATGTTTGTCACACGCACCCATAGTCAAAGTCTGTGTGCAGTCTAGAACTGGAGATTATTAAATCATTCAACTATTCATTCTGAACTGAGTTGGTTTGAACGACTGTTTTTGTATTTGTTTAGTTTTTTATTCCCCTTGCAGTCAAATGACATAGTAACACTAACAGGGCTCCCATTAGCAAGTATTTTAAGGAGGTTTCTGGGACTCCCTGCTACAACTTTTAGAGGGTCCCTGGGTAGTTTTAAAGGGTCAAGTCTAAACTCTAATACGAAATGGCAGCTGTGCAGAAGTATTCTGCTTTGCATATTATGATGTCCTTTGTTCCTTCTACAACTCAGTTCTGGTTTCACTTCTCTCAGACAATGACACTTTTAGTTGTACACTTTCAGATATGCTGGCTCATCATAGCAGTAACAGGTTTATTCAAAGGCCTATTCTCGTAGTTGAAAGTTCTCCATGTTGGTAGTACTCTGGTGGTTGGCAGCCCTGCTAACTCTGTAGATATGTTTTAGTAGCATCCATTGGTCAGTATAAAAAGGATTTTTAAGTAGCCACATAAAAAGCAAAATGTGTGGCATATTCAAACACTAGACCATTATAAATATTTGTCTGAAAGTGAAACAAGTTAGAATAACTTTCTGAATCTGTGGAACAGATCAAAACCAAACAGAGAATGGAGAAAGCTCTCATCTTTGCAAACTGCAAATGGGGAGCAGGGTAAGACACATAGCTAGGGCTGATTCTGTAATTAATGGTGTGTATTGTCTTAACATCACTCAGAATGTAAGTTGCCTCCCTTGATAACTATGGTGCCACTGAATAAATTCACTGTAGAAACTGCATTGATTTTTTTTTTTTTTTGGACAGCTGAAAATTCACAACAAATTATTGTCATGTTAGAAGCCTTCACGCTAACAGCATGTACACAGATCTCTATTTAATCCTCAGTTTCTTTGCATAATTCATTAATTGTTTTATATTAAACTTTCTGAAACAGAAGACCAAAATGTCACACTGTAGGGCATATATATATATAAAGCACTTACTAATGTTTTTACCTGTGTCATAGTTCAGGAACTGTGTGAGAGTTGAGGTGGCTGTCCTGGGCTGTCCGTTCTAACGAGCCTTCTCGTTTCCGTGGACATAAAGAATTATTGAACCATGCTTTGGCATTGGTCACAACTTGTCCCTAATATGTCAACCGACATCTGAGGACATTAAGCATCACTTCATCATTTTTACCTGTAGGTGAGCCAGTTTGGCCTAGCAGTAACTTGAGTAAGGCATTAGGCTGGTAAGCGGAAGGACCTCGGTTCGATACCGCTTTGGCTTTCCTTTGACTCTTCCAAAAGGTTGTGGTTTGTGGACACTGTCTTGTGACTTTATCCATCACTTCCTACTGAAACATAAAAATGGCTCTCCTCGCTGCCCATCATAATGCAGCAATCATTGTGGTGGTGACAGTGTAGTGATAGGTATATAATCTCCCTCTCCCCAAACCTCCATACCCCCTTCTCCCCGTCCCTAATAAGCCGTACGGTTTCTGTGGACGTTAAGCACCATGTTTACGTTTACTTTTTACCCGTCCTTAATAAACCTTATGGTTTCTGTGGACGTTAAGCACCATGTTTACGTTATGTGGTACTTTGGTGTTACGTGTGTGTTGGTGTCTGAGCACTGATGTTTAAATAACTTGTGTAGTCATGTGTACCAGTACCTCATGAAGTTTGGGAGAATTTGTTGTCAGTAGCAAAGACAGTGTAAGGTAGCTGTTGGTTTTGAGAGGAAGATGTGGTACCAATAATTAACATGACCCCTGGCACTTTCTTAGTACGTCCTTTTAAGTTCTAGTGCGTAAGGGGCGCACATTTGTGCGTTAATGGGAGCCCTGAGTAAGCTTTGCCGGAATCAGTTATGACTTGTGGGTTATTATACTATTTATAGTGGTAAGTCTTACCATATTTAGTTTAGTCGTTTTTCTACATCTTAGGCGCATGTCGGAGGTAATCTCTCCAAGTACGTAAGATGTCCTCTGAATCTATCTTAAGGTAATAATCCGACAGGTCCCTTTTTTCGGTTGCAAATTGTCTGCACGCGTGCGGCCATCTCTCGTGCGGTTTGCTAGGAGTGACTTCCCCTTGTTTATGCCGGTACCTTCGCACGCTTGGTAGAGTACTCCTGTACCGTACGCTCAGCGAGAGTGTGACAGTCGGGTTGTGGAGGTTGGCGAGGACACTGATGCCCGGTGTTTTACTCTTTTATTTAAATGAAACATGAAGAGATTATTAACTCAGCCTCTGTCATTTACGAGTACTTCAGTTGTGTTTTGTCGGGCGTATTATTATACTGAGTTTATTGGAAGATTCAGTATTAACTCAGCTGTGACTGTGGCGGCGTTTAATTTATGAGTACTTGCAGTTGTGTTTTGTCGGGCGTATTATTATAGTTTATTAGGAGATTATTAACGCAGCTGTGACTGTGGCGTTTAATTTATGAGTACTTCAGTTGTGTTTTGTCGAGCGTATTATCATAGTATATACATGTTAACCTGTTTGTGAGTGTGTGTATGATTATGAATGCTAACAGACCATTCCATTCCTTTATTATTTTGTTTCTCGGCCTAGGTTATTACTATTGTTACCACTCTAACAGACCATCCCCTTCCTTTATCATTTTGTTTCTCCCTAGGTTATTACTCTTGTTACCACTCTAACAGACACACTAACAGACACTAGCGCACCCCGAAACAACACTCACCAACGCATTCCCCACCCGACCCGCCCACACACCCACACATACCAAAGCACGCACGAACTCACAGCTGACGCATCCGCACGCTCACCCCAAGTCCTGCCTGTCAGGAAGAACCACTGAGCTAGAAACAGTGGGAAGAACTCACACACACACGGCACGCGCGCGTACACACACATACGTACCGACATACACGCACACCCACACCGGCCGACGTAGCGGCACGCACACACGAACGCACGCCCGCACGTAGCCACAAGCACACACCTTCTTGTTCAAGATATTTAGCAAGAGTAATATACAAGTTACGTCTATTGAAATTCACGGAACACTAAATATTCACAGAATGTGACATGCGTTTGTAAGAAATATACTACTTGAATGTCCGATTACCGCCGATTCATTTCTGAAAAATGGATATGCCTTCAATGGTTGTAACAACGTAAGAGACATTTTGTATAATACTGATAATTTCTCTTGTTAAATTGATTGTACAAAGATAGTCTTGTGGGTAAGTTAAATTGTGTGTGTGTGTGTGTGTGTGTGTGTGTGTGTGTGTGTGTGTGTGTGTGTGTGTGTGTGTGTGTGTGTGTGTGTGTGTGTGTGTGTGTGTGTGTGTGTGTGTAGCCTTGAAAATAGCTCACGATGGGCAAAACTTCGGGGTAAAAGTTTTTAAACCAAGACATGCTAGGACTTTTATGCTCTCTCTCTCTCTCTCTCTCTCTCTCTCTCTCTCTCTCTCTCTCTCTCTCTCTCTCTCTCTATATATATATATATATATATCTGACAAAATAAAAGAAGAACAACACACACACACACACACACACACACACACACACACACACACACACACACACACACACACACACACACACACACACACACACATATATATATATACAGAGAGAGAGAGAGAGAGAGAGAGAGAGAGAGAGAGAGAGAGAGAGAGAGAGAGAGAGAGAGAGAGAGAGAGAGAGTAGGTCTATCTAGATTCTATTAAAAAATTTAATCCGTTTCTGTCAGTCCGGCTAAATGACCGCTCTACTCACCAGCTAATACTAGTAATAGCAATCTGCCATGTGCCCAGTACAATCCTGTCTTGCATCGACCGAAAGTCTGAACGTCAGCAAACTGGGAAGTCCACATAACTCAATACGGTACTGTTTCTGGGGAAAAGAGGTCAATAAACGTGTATGACGCGTACGAAACCAGCAGACGCCGTGCGCTATGCAGTGTAATGATCAGAAATAGAACCGGAAACTCCCATCCTCATAGGAGTCAGTGTGTGCATGCGGCTGTAAGACTGCTGGTGAGAGGACTCTATAATTAGACTCTGACGACATGTACTCAGAATAGGCTCGAGAAGTGAAACTAGGATTCGTGGTTGCAGGCTTGTAGCAAGCATACATAAACAAAATGACTCCGTGAGAGACTCATTCAATGCATGGACCGCGTCTGAACTTACTGCCTTACTTCACGCACGTCGCAGCGAGAAAGTATATATATAGATAGGCTAGCCAAAGCTGAGGTAATCAATACGCGACTGAACTAACCTGGTATCGTTACCTGGGTACAATTGTATAGATCAGATTGCGCACTGAACTGTGTCCTGTACTTCAGTGTGAAGTGGATGTGTTCGACTACAGTGAAGAGAGGTAAGTCTCCATTTCATGTACTCCTCAGAGCGTTATCTGTATGGACACAAAAACCTGTCTTGCTGCAGTTAAGAGCGGCACGCCTTTCTGTATGGTTACGTGACGCAAAGTCGGACAGCCTTTACTTGCCCCCAGGGTAGGCCTGATTCACTCTTGCTGTGAGCGCTGCACAGCTGACGTTCTGCACACATCAGCTGGGCTATGCACTTTAGCACAGCAAGGATTAAACTGCCGGGTTGAAGCTAACGTGTTGTTTACACTGAAGCGCAATGCAGACAGTAAAAGGAAAATGGCACAGTGCTTCATGGAGACCAACGCCTTTGCCGCAATTAATATATAAATAAAATGCTAGGATACACAGCGACACGGGGGGCGGGGATAGCTCAGTGGTTAGAGCGCCGAACTCGTGATTGAAAGGTCGCGGGTTCGAATCCCTACTGGAACGGCGGGAGAATTTTCTTCTCCAGGGTCGACTTTTGTGCTGACTCTTATTTCGGTATCCGTTCCACCCCCGTGTTACCACAGTAGCACGTAAAAAAATCCCGGTCTTTCTGCCAAAAGTGCAGGTGGCAGGTTACAGCTAAACACGCATACACCTTACGTATTGAACCGTGCTTCGGCATTGGTCACAACTTGTCCCTAATATGTCAAATGACATCTGAGGACATTAAGCATCAACTCAACAACAACTACACAGCGACAGTTAGAGGTTGGTGATACTAGACATCGCTGAGAAAGAGTCTTGCGATCGGGGCAATCCCATAGCCGCTCATCTGTAGTTTGGAGGCCAGAATTTCAAGTTCCTTTGAACTAGCGTCCTCAAAAATGGATCATGTGGATGTGGGATTTCTCACTAATGCATTATGCTATGCTTACAACTGAGCAGGAGAGTTGCTGAAAGCGCGCTGGGAGCTGCATGTCGGGGTGAAAGGCACCAGCCCCACACATTCGTTAAGGAAAGCCTGTTGTTGATACGTTTCAGATTACACGGTTAAATAGCACAGTTCAGTCTGTGTCTGCCTAACCAGTCTTCAGACTACAAGTTCAGTCTGTGTTTGCTTAACCAGTCACCAAATTACATAGTTAAATAGCACAGTTCATTCTGTCTGCTTAACCAGTCATCAAATTACATAGTTAAATAGCACAGTTCATTCTGTCTGCTTAACCAGTCATCAAATTACATAGTTAAATAGCACAGTTCATTCTGTCTGCTTAACCAGTCATCAAATTACATAGTTAAATAGCACAGTTCATTCTGTCTGCTTAACCAGTCGTCGCCTTTGGCTGTTTCGCCACCCGCTGAAGCCAAAGCACCTAGTCCCAACCGGACCGGGTGTTGAAAGAGAAGGTCCAGGACGCGTTACAGTCCTCAGCCATGTAGTTGTCACAGAGAGAGCAGCAGCTGGTGGAATTGTCAGATCATCGGGTCACTGGGGAAGAATGTGTTCTCTTATTCTTTGGCACACATAACCTAACCTTAAATGAAAAAGCACTTGATGTGTGGACTCGATGAACCTCGCAACTGCAAGCTTTTACTGTCAGTCACGTCACGTGATCAGCATTTGCGTTTTCTACAGGAGGTGAACTCGGCCCATCGCGCAGTCTTTGCAAATAGTTTGGTCCCAGAATCTGTGCCGAAAAAAAGCACGACGTTCTCGTAGAACAATGTCAGGTGAATATTGTCTGAATGGAAATGTCTCCTTTGTGCTATCGGGGCAATAGAACCAGATGACTATAGGGGTCCTTGTCTCGGTTTTTGTCTTCTGTCAATAATGCCCTCAATGTTTACATGTCGTGTGGATAAGTCTTCCTGTGGATAAGCCTTTCGCTAATAATCCTCTCACCCCTCGAAGTTTACTTTTCGTGTGAATAGTCCCCTATCAACAATACTCTCAGTGTTTACAGTTTAGAGTATATGTTTTGTAAATAATAACCGAAATAGCTTCTCGTGTGTATAGTCCTGTGACTAATACCCTCAGTGTTTACAGACAGGTTGTGTCCATGTGGTATTCTGCTAATAACAAGTCTCCAAGTGAAAATAGGTTTCAGTCGGTTTTCTGTCAAAAATACCTTCAAGTTTCCATTTCGGGTTGACATTTGCTTTCAGTGAAACCCCTAACTGAAATTTTCGTGTGAATATTCTCCTGTTAATAACACCCCGAAGTGTACATTTAGTGTGGATAGTCTTCTCGTTTTTTAAATAGTGCTTTCAACGCTTACATTTCGTGTGAATAATTCTTCCTTTCTTGCTTTTCTTTTCGTTTGAGCGATATTAGACTGAACTTACAACTATCAAGATAACAAAATAAGCCAACAAGTTATCCCTCCTCCACCCCCACACCCCTCAAAAAAGAAGAAGAAAAAAGTCGCAAAAACAAACATACATTGGTATATGTATCCATATACATAGTTAATTCCACTTGATGCACACAAAATCAGATGCACGCGCATATTCTAACACATTCATACAGCGTAAATAACCTGTCATCTGCACCACTGAAATGAAGTTTTGTTTAAACAATCAATATTCTGTAAGTAACACCTTCAAAGTGTACACTTTCGTGTGAACAGTCTTCGTTGCGGTGCATTTTGTTCACCGTTGCACAGTGGACGGAATTCATAACTATTCCACATCGAAGAAAAAAAAAGGACAAACGAAGCATCACCTTTTGCTTCTGCCAGTATATAGCCGGTAGTGTAAGAGCTGTGTACTGCGCGTGCGTGTTTTGCTTTGATTTCTTCTTATCTACCTTTGGGCTTTCCCGATTATTAGAATCGAAATCAACTTTCTTTGAAATTTGATTTAATGCTACTTTCTGCTGTTATCGTTGTTATAGCTGTATTTTCTTCTTCTTGTTGCTGTTGTGTTGCTTAATGTCCTCGGATATCGGTTGACATATTAGGGACAAGCTGAGACCAATGCACGCATGGTTCAGTATTGTTCTGCGTCCACGGAAACCGTAAGGCTCGTTAGGACGGAAAGCCCAGGACGGCCACCTCGACTCTCACACAGCTCCTGAGGTCTGAATCTTCTTCTTCCACCTCTTCTTGTTTATATAGCCATGCATGCTTGGCCCACTGCCGGGAGTTTCTTCCTTGTCCTAATTTCGACCTTCCTGGTCCATTAACCTTCCGTTTTTGCAAATCTTCTCCCTATTTCTTTACTATCTTAGTTTTGACTAACGCAGTTTCCCGTGTGGGCCTGCATAGGAATACAGTAGGTGACTCTGCTCTGTGTGTCACACTGCTCAGCTGCTCGAGTGTATACGGAATATAAATCGGTACCAAAACACGTGTTATTGTGTACTGATAGATGGATTATTGGGTTTTAACGTTGTAACAGTGAATTAGACAAACATGTGATTTAATGACTTGCGTTTTGAACTAATGAAAAATACTTTTGCATGTAAGATTCATCCTGAGGGAATCCTACGGTGCGGTGGCGGACGTCAAAAAATCTAAGTCCTAACTCCTCTTGTCTCCTTTGTATCTACTGTTCGTTCTTCTAGAAAACACTGTTGAGTAGAAGAATGTTTGCAATGTATGACTACACCTTTGATTTCAAACGTGTCTGAAGCTTTTTCTCGCAGCTGATGGTAACTGAATAGCGTCCACTTTACTGATGCATTCAGCATTAATATTCACTGGCACCGTGAATGCTGAATTTGACGTTAAGTAGAACAAGCCAGTTCACCAGCAATACCACCTTTTTGTTACAGTGTAAGTCATTTGAACAAACCCACCTAGAACAGATGTGACCCCAGTCACTAACTATTTGTAGGTGAAAGAACAAGGTAAAATGGGTTATGATGACTTCTTTAAATAATTCAATGAGTGGGCAAGTAATCTTGCTTGACTGACTGATTGACCGAGGTGTCGGTCGATCGATCTGTTAATTCGTTTATTGAATCATTGACAGATCCATTCAGTCATTGCACCTGCATAGTCCAAGATATTTTGATACTCAAAAACACAGAACAAATTAGTTAAAAGGACGCCTGTTGATGGTCGAAAGAGTGCCACCTTCCGGCAACACAGGAGGGAATGTGCGCAACATCACCGGACATACCGAGAAATACGTTGCAGGGGAACGTGAATGACACACAATGCTGTAGGCCTTCTTTCGTTCACCACTTTCCTGGGAAAACGAATAATAGCAATGAGTAACGCCAGGAACACAGCAACAAACAGAAAATAGAACCACCCAGGCCTACGTTTAAACACTGAATGAAAAATGACACTGTTCTTTCGTTTCACTGGTCTTCCATGAAACCAGATCGCTGATAAGACAACATAATTACTGGAATGCGAAGGCAAATCAGACGATAACGTTAGCAAACTACGTGACTCTGAGCCTTGGCCGTCCTCCAGATAGCTGACACGTTACTATTTACGGAGCTCTCGCAATACAAACGTAAACCGAACAGGTCGACAGATCTTTTATGCTCCTACCCGTACCCAGTAGACCGATCGAAGCAGGGTGTGCATTTTTTTATTTTTTTTTATTTTATCTAGCCTTTCAAACGCTGGGCGTGAAGTAGGTGCATGCGGACATGTATGTGCTGTAGTGTACTCAAAATGGAGGACTCCAGTCTACAAAAGCGTGTGGGTTTATACAAGGCACTGCACATTTAGGCTTAATTCTCTCACTGGTCTATGCATCAGTCCGTGCCCACTGTGTCTAGTTCAGTTTTATCGAACAAATGCAATCTGATTTCCCGACCTACATGAATATGCACACTAGGTTTTCGAGGCGTCGTCAGCACCAGCTTTATTATTTGGTTATCATCAGCAATAGCAATGTGGTGGACGTCGCTGGGAAGGACACCAAAAACAATGTAAAAAAAGAAAGGGGATCATTATTTTCTTATTGTACGATGAAAGTAAACTGCGGAGACAGGGGGGAAAAGAAAAAAAAAGGGGGGGGGGGGAGTAGAAAGAAAAACATCAAACTGGAATATGTCAGAAGCTTAACCTTTTGTTGCTGCTGCAACATTCACCACATACCACAGCTAATTAAGACACCAGTAACCTGCTCAGCACATCGTTGTTTTGCCATTGCAGTCATTAGTATTTTTTCCATTTCAATTTTTTTGCATCCACAAGACATCCACAATGGATAATCCAGCGGAAGCTTTCGATCCGCTCAACGCTGAGCAATATCTTCCTGATGAGCAAGACGATCAGGACCTACATCAGCAACAACAGGACGTGCAACACCACCACCACCACCACCAACAGCTTCAACCACAACCGCAAGAAGCACAGCTCAACGACCACCCGGACAACATGGTTGTGGCCATACCGGGGAGTGATGCCCAGTCAAAGGCACTCGCAGACTTTTCCCAGGACGCGGAGACGGAGTTCCGCGTGGCAGAAGGCCTGCTGTCCAACTCCACCTTGGACCTGGAAGCGACACGCAGCATTGTGCTCAACCTGCGGACACTGGCGCTGGAGCACAGAGGCCGGGGCTGCGACGACCTGCAGATGGAGAAGTGGATCCTACAACGCACACGGTGCATCACGAAGGCCCTCGTGGATGGGGTTAAGATGGTACGTTGAAACTGGTTTTAAATTCTGACTGACTGAGCGGTGGGGTAGCGCTGATCGGGGATGGGGAGATAGCCCAGGAAGCCCTGCGGGTGGATGGGGTTGACCAGGTGCGTTGGCTGCAACATGACATTTGAACGGAGCCAACAGACGCTCGATTTGTATCAAACGGTTGGGATGCAGCGAAGTGCAAATGGAGATGTTGGTTTTGTATCTCACATGCATCACCATGGAGACTCTGGTCTTTGGCATCGCCCTGATATAACCGCACTGGTTGACTGGGCGTAAAACACCAAATGACTTACTTACTTACTTGTCTTTGGGGTCAGCATGGTACGTTAAACCTGGTTGTAGCAATGACAGACCGAGGACGGTACGGGTGGGGTGAGTGGCTGTGGTGAGAGGGCTGCATAGCGACTTGCTCTGCAAAATAGGACTCTTCTGTCGTGTATGGAGGATGGCTGTTTCTTGGTGAAGGAATGAGCATCGCAAGCCGAGATCTGTAAAGTGCCATCGGTTGGGCCACTGAGAGCAGCTCGTTACGTTTGCTGACCTTCATTTGGTCATCGTACAGCGAGAGGAACCTTTCAGCTGCAGTCAAAATGTCGACTGTAGAGTTGTTTTGGTTGATGTGACCTGCGGAAAGACGAATAAGACTAATAATTATGATGTTCACTTCAGCCCAGATCAGGAACACTTTAAGTACTCCACATGAAGGTACGATCGTATCTCCCAGACCGCTACTGACCGTACGAGGGCAGTGACTATCCCAGTGATTGTATCCGCCGTGTAAAATGTATCTCTTCAGTTCTGTTTTGATTGCAGAGTCAGGCTGAAGTGTACGAGCCACGACAGACCATGGTTTTCGTGTTTTGCGGTAAGAGATGTTTCGATTTTATTAGAGACAAAACATGTTATGTTTGAGTAAAACTATAAAATAAGGTGTTTTTGTTTTTTGTGACTGAAGAAGAGAAGAAGAAGAAGATGCGTCATCGAAAGATTGCATTGTCGGACAGTGATGGAGATGGCGGCCGCCATCATTTTGTTTCCTTCTCTCTGCAGAGTTGGCTGACTCTCGATGGCAAACTGGATCTGACAATTCACTTTGATCAATACTTCTATCTAGCTGCCACATAATCGACCGTAATTAGCGTTTTTGTTGTGATTACTCCTTTATTTGCTACCTTTCCTGACGTGTTGTTTTCCGTCGCAGTAGCTATGGAACAGCATCAGTTTTATGGGAGGCTGTTTCGCAATGGAAAGCAACACGTCAGTGGAGGAAGGAAACACAGAAGTACAGAAGTAATCGTACCAAAAAATACTGATTATTTGGACACCAGATCGAAGCGTTGATACCTTTGAATTGTGAGATCCATTTTGCGATCGAGGAGTAAAATAGAAGGGGGCCGATAACATACTAGTGGTGACAGTGTGCTGTTGTGATGTTAGCTGTAGTCTAACTGCTATCCCCTCACAGTAACACACTATTTAGCTTATTACACGTAACTATTTAACTGTGGAAACAAACTGAACAAAGCAGACACTCATACTACTACTGAAGGCACGTTCGTAGCAGCCTACTGAAAAACAAGGGAAGAAAACGGGAGTGATGACTCTAATTCCAACCCCAGAAGCTAATGCTCAGGAATAGTCTACTACAGGGAGGAAACAGAACTGATGGAACAAAATTAGAACCAGGGCTGGGGAGGCAATAGAACCAGGAGAAGCAACAGAACCAGGGGAGGCAATAGAACCAGTAGAAACAACAGAACCAAGGGAGGCAATAGAACTAGGAGAAGCAACAAAACCAGGCCAGGGGAGGCAATAGAACCAGGAGAAGCAACAGAACCAGGGGAGGCAATAGAACCAGGAGAAGCAACAGAACCAGGCCAGGGGAGGCAATAGAACCAGAAGAAGCAACAGAACCAGGCCAAGGGAAGCAATAGAACCAGGAGAAGCAACAGAACCAGGGGAGGCAATAGAACCAGGAGAAGCAACAGAACCAGGGGAGGCAATAGAACCAGGAGAAGCAACAGAACCAGGCCAGGGGAGGCAGTAGAACCAGGAGAAGCAACATTAATAGAGAGGGCAATAGAACCAGGAGAAGAAACAGAACCAGGGGAGACAATAGAACCAGGAGTAGCAAGAGAACCTGGGGAGGCAATAGAACCAGGAGAATCGGGTGAGGTAATAGAGGCGATAGAATCAAGGGAGGTAATAAAGGCAATCGAACCAGGGAAGGCAGCGGAGCCAGGGGGAGTTATAAAACAAGGGGAGGCAATAGAGGTAATAGAACCAGGGGAGGCAATGGAGCCAGGGCAGGTAATAAAACAAGGGGATGTAATAGAGGCAATAAAACCAGGAAAGGAAATAGGACCGGGAGAAAAATAGAACCACGGGAGTTAATAGACTCAAGGAAAGCAGCAGAGCCAGGGGAGTCAATGAAATCGGGGAAAGCCAAAGGGAAGGCAATATAAAAGAGAAAAAGCAATATAACCAGGGGAGGCAATTGAACCAGGGAGGGGAAAAGAATCAGGGGAGGTAATAAAACCAAGAGAAGAAATATAGCCACGGGAGGCAATTGAACTAGGGAGGGAAAAAGAATCAGGGGAGGTAATAGAACCAATAAAAGCATCACAACCAGGTAAGTAAGTAAGTAAATTGGTGTTTTACGCCCAGTCAGCCAGGTGAAACAACAGAATTAACGTCAGCAACAGAAACATGGATCAACTGAACCTCCCCAGCCCCTACCACAACTTCCTCCAGTTAGACTTAAAAATCAAACAATAGACCTGCTCCCAGTCTCTCGAGACTTCACTTAACTGGCATAGCTGTTTGTATGTGACAGCCATGGCTGTGTTTCCTGCCTCCATCCGGCTGGTCGAGGAAAACGACACTCTGGTGTATAAATTCTCCACCGATGAATGTCGAGACTGCTATGACTACCTGGCCGTACTGACGTTGTACTGCACCATCAAGACAGACTTGGAGGGTCCCTTCAGTCCCCAGGTAAAGTCAACGCGATTTGTCACAAATAGCTTAAGGTTTGGGGTTGAACTCTTAACACTTTTCAGTTTTCTTCGATTTGAGAAAAACATAATTGCATTAAAGTGTTTTGTTTACAATTTAAACCCGTCCAAATAAGGTTTTGTGACTGCATCTCCCAAATGTACACCGCAAGAGTTGTAGAAACTAGCCATTGGCCTACATCATGAAGAAAGAATCACAATACTTCGTCCAGCATCTCGAAAATGTAAGCCTACGACGAGCCATGTCAAGTGGAACTAACGATTGCAAATGGAACTAGCTCTGAGCCTAGCTGCTATTATTGTAACGATTTAGGTAAAACCGCTTTTCATGACTGCAAGTGTGATGTTCTCGCTACCTGTAGAACCTCCTGAGGCACCTGCAACTGCTGCTTGACGTTGCTATGTGGCTGGAGAGGGACTGGGCTGTCGTCGCGTTTCTCGTCGTCACCGAAGGTTTCATCCACGCTAGGGACATCGCCATCGTGGCTGGCAAAAAGAATGTCCAACTCGTGAACCCTCGGGCAGCGGCGGAGGTTCGCCGTTTGTACAAAGCCTCGCTGATCATCCAAGTGTCCTGCCTGATTCGTCTGGTGAGTGGTCGTGTTCTGTGACCGCCTGCTTTAGTTATGCTGGTCGGCTGGACAACAAACTGTGTGTGATATCTGAGTCAGTTAACTGACGTGTTAGTACATACATGGTCATGATTAGTGAAAGTTTGTGTCTGGTCATTTGCAACGCATAGTTAACAGCAAAATGTATCGTATTTTGCGTGAGACTGCTTTTCATCAACTGCACATATAAACACGCAAACAGACACATACGCACATACACAGACAGGCAGGCACACACACACACACACGCACGCACGCACGCACGCACGCACGCACACACACACACTCGCACCAATCAGTTTCCCATCGCCCAGTCACTGAAATACACATTAGTTTCAATGCTGACCTTTTATCGCGCTCACGCACGCACACACGAAATAGTCTTTTCTGTTCAAAAGCGCTTTACTGTTTTGTTGTTTCCTTTACGTTTGTAACCTCCGGCCTTCATTGCTTGTTGGTTTTCAGGGTTTTGTGGATGAGGCGAACAAGTTATTCCCCGAGCTTCGTGGAGGTCAGTTCTGTGTATAAAACAGACTTTCTGCTTGTCTTCAGTTACACCTTTCTCAGCACCAAGCTAACCCATGCTGGGCATGCGGTCACATATAGTTAGACAATCCTTTAGGATTCAAACAGTAATTGTGCAGCAACATTCATTTCGCTTTAACCAGCAGTCTTCTGTTGGTTATGCTACAGTAGTAACGATGAGCTTTTAACGCGTTCATGCACGCATGCACACAGACACACGCACGCATGCACGCACGCACGCACGCAAACACACACACACACACACACACACACACACACACACACACACACACACACACACACACACACACACAGAGCACGCATGAACGCACGCACGCATATCCTCCCACTCTTCACAGAGTCAGTCACTCAGACATGTTACTTCTGGATACGACAGCTGACGTTGTTCGTTTCCAGTGGACCAGCTCTACCTACCTCCAGCACTGACAGCCAAGCTGGCCTACGTGCAGGCCGTTCTCTTCAAAGAGAATGGACACTACGCCAGATCCATGGACAGAGCGCGAACAGCACTGTCCCAGACACAGGTTTGTTCAGTAAAAGATAAAACCTAATACGTGTGTGAATATGTGTGTGTGTTGGCAGGCGGGGGCGGGAGGGGGTTGGGGGCGGGGAGGGGGTGGTGGGGGTCTGATTTATCAAAGCCGATGGAAAACAAAGCCTATCGATGCTTGAGGAAGCATCAGTTATTAAAAAACGTTTTGTTGGTACGCAATGTTTAAAAAACAAGAACAACATTCACTGCAACAGACAACAATAACTGAGAACAAAAAATATGTAATGTATGACGTATTGACGCTGACTCTCGGTAAGACATGAATCTATTCAAAATGGCTTTTGGTGAGACAATGTGATTACGGACCTATAATATCGCTATATAGTCTACTAAAATAATTATATCCTCTCTTTTTTTCTCTCTCTCTCTCTCTCTTTTTTTTTTTTTTTTTTTTTGGTGGGGGAGGGGGTGGGAGCCTGGGGTGGGGGTGGGGGGCTAACAAGAATTTATTCCAGACAAAATAAAGATACAAGGAACACTTCATGAATTCACCAACATGCTTGCGTCATATACACGGTGAGTTCAATATACCTTTTGGTGGACCATGATACACTCCTTGGAAAGTATCACCCCGTAAGTGCTTATTGGCACACGGATCATCCGCACCCTTAATTCCCACCTCAAGCGCACAGCAAATCAGTCGGCCCACGTCGTTTCCTCGTTCACGTCCTTTTCTCACAGTTGTCCGCTGTAGCCGGCAGTGTTCGATCTCAGCTTCACACATTCCTGATTTAAGAGTCGATTGCCATTTTACAGGACGTAGGAGATAGAATGAAGATCCGGGATCTCATCGAGGAAGTCAGCTACTCTCTACAGAATGGGGAAAGGGACATTCCCTCGCCCACCGATCCAGATGAAGACTGGCTGGAAGGAACCAACGCACGACTGCTCCAGGTGAGTCAACGTCACCTGTCACCTGGAACTTGACCATTTCTTCTAGCCTGATCTTACATCTGATTTGTTTGGTTTTACACAACAGAGGCTGAATTTGCTGTGCTACAGGTTAAGAAGCTGCTTATTGTCAGGCCGTATCGGGAAGCTGGGTCCGCTTCATACAACTCATCCCGTGACAGGTTTCTCTCTGGAGTGAATGTGCTTGACATGAGAAACCGTTAAATCACATCAACATACAAGGCAGTTAATTAGAGCGCGAAATACGCAACATAGGTACAAAACAAAGACCCGAGGCGCCTACAGTAACTCTCACCTGGCATGCGCGTAAATACAAGGTACAAAAACTCATTTTTTTCCATTGAATCACATGTTTAAAGGGTGTGTATGTGTGTTGTCCAAAAGTGGGCCTAGCTGCAAGTAGGTAGCTTGCACATGAAACACCGCTGTATATCTGTAGGAGTTTATAGTTCCTTTCAGCATTACAATGCTTTCGTCCCACTTCTAACGTCTTCTCGTGTCATTCTAATGTTCTGGGTAATCCATATTAGTTCCCAGCTACTTTCATATTCACACAGGCGTACGCCAAGAAACAAGAAGAAGTGAGAAGAAAACACCACCAACAACAGCAACAGAAACCAAAGCACAGGAGGCGTGAGTATTTCATCCCATTCTCTTTTAACACCCCTCCCCCCGCCCCGCTCCGCCTCCCCCTTCTCCTCCACCACACACTCTTTTTCCTCTTGCCTTGTCATGCATCAGAGCATAAGCACGTCACCACCAACGCCACAGTAAGTGCTACAATTTCCTATAGTAGCAACGAGTCTCAATACATACGCTTTGACATTCAAACAAAACAGGCGTTCATCCATACATGCCTTCACACGTGTCGATCGATTGAGAGAGAGAGAGGGGGCACAAAATTAAAATATTTTTAAAACACGTAGTATCACCTAAGTCTTGTAGAGTGTCCACGGCAGACTGTTGACTCTTTGACTTCACAAAAGGTGAAGAACATGGTCACTGTGTAGGCCAGGGTGGGTCTGTCACATCTTTTGTTACTTCAATCGTGGCAAAAACAGCATTCTGTCCACTTTGCAGCAAAAAGGAAAACACCAGAGAGGAGCGCGCCATCTGTGTCACCACTTGTACGTGGGTATCCCAGCACGAGCACTAGAACCAGTCTACCGAACAGCACGTGCATCTCGCATTCTTCCGTGAACAGCAGGTCACCCAGTGACATCTCCAACGCAGAGGGTGCATATGTAAGCCCTTTCGCTGTCGACTCCCACTACTGGGAAGACGACAGCGATGATCAAGAGGAAGAGGAAGAAGAAGACGAGACTGAACGAGAAATCCACTTCGTTGACGATGACGATGATGTCGATGTTGGCGGATGTGACGATGAGGCTTTGCGAATGGCTGGCACTGTCAACGTCGAAGCTGAAGCACTGGAAGACACAGACTGGTTTGAAAAGAGCGAGGATGCCATAGCCAACATGGAGGCTGACGAAGGGGAAGAAGAAGAAATCGACCTTTCAGACAGACAAGTTGAGAATTTGGAAAAAGGTGGCGAAGGAAGATCATTTTATTCCGACTTTATCAAAGAAGCGGAACAGCTGTGGAAGAGCAACCCTGACAAGTACAAACGTTGCCAGCTAAAGATTGAACGTGCCCACAGGTCCATCGCCAAGGTGCTGGACAAAGGCAGCAAGTACACTGAAATCCTCATCGAGGGTCGCTCCAAGGCGGGCCGCACCTACATGGATGACGAAGTCGTGGTGGAGATCTTGGCGGAGCCGGGGCAGAACAGAGGTCTGCAGCAGGCGAAAGGAGCGAGTTCCACTGGAGTGGATGAAGCCGTGGAGAAGCTGGCCCACGGAAAGGTGGTGGGGCTTCTGAAGAGGGTAAACTTCGCCAATGTTGAGCATCCAGTTCTATTCTGCACGCTGGATGAAATGGAGGGTCACCTCATGTTGCCGCTATGCAAGACGGTGCCCAAGATTCACGTCATGAACGACACCGTCAGACGCAAGTACCCTGCCCTGAAGAAGAACAGAATTGAAGTCAAGAGGATTACTGCTGACGGTAACGTGGAACACAGAAGGTTCTGCAATGTTCAGCCCGACAAGCGAGAGCAGTACGTCTTTAAGGTGGTCATCTTGGCCTGGAGGCAGCGCAACATCTACCCGTTGGGAGCGGTGCTGGACTTCTACATCAGCGGCAGGAACTACTCTGGAGGGTTGAAGGTCTTGTCCATGCAGCAGCGTGTCCCCAAACTCTACCCTCGTGACGCAGTGGAGAACACGAAGACGCTGCTCCAGCAGACTCTCCTGACTGAAACAGGACGCGAAGACCTGACCGGGCAACGACTCTTCACCATCGACCCGCCTGGCTCCAAGGACCTGGACGACGCTGTGAGCATCAAGAAGGAAGGCCTGCACTACGTCATTGGGGTCCACATCGCTGACGTGGCGGCGGTGGTGAAGAAAGGCAGCGGTGTTGACCTGGAGGCCAGGAGAAGGGCCGTCACTTTCTACCCCCTTGATCGCAAGCCCCACCCCATGCTGCCAGAGCCGCTCAGTCACGGAAAGTGCAGTCTGCTTCTGGGGGAGGAACGCCAGGCCTTGTCTGTCTTCTTCACGTTCAACGAAAATGGACGTCAGGTAGAGGAACCAGTTGTGAAGAAAACGGTCATCAAATCCTGTGCACAGCTGACGTATGAAGAGGTGCAGAAAGTCATCAATGAAGATGCACGCGTGGACATCGAATCCGCTGTGCAGGCCGACATCCGTCAGCTGCACAAGATCACATCCAAGCTGCGGGAGAGTCGACAGAAATTGTCCATGTTTTTTGTGCCTTTTGAAGACCCTCGCTTGTCCGAGTTGGAGAAGATGAACGACCACATGGATGCACATTCCCTGATTGAGGAGCTGATGATTCTGACCAACTGCTACATCGCCACCCGTCTGACCAGAAGGCCCAGGCTGCACGACGTCATGGTGCTGCGCTGCCACAAAGCCCCGACCTACGAGGAGCTGGCAGAGTGGCGAGACAAGGAGGGGTCGGTCAGCAACCTGGTGATGCAGCTGCAAGGGAAGAACGTCAGCCCCGACACACGGCTGTCCCTGGACACCAGCACGACCCGGGGAGGTCCGGCACGTCAGCAGAACGTGGTGGTGCAGAGCGAGGTGTGGGTGAAGCTGTGCCGCCACCTGGAGCAAGGGGAGATGACCGAGGCTCGGAGACTGGCCTTCATGGACGCCGTGCACCCGCTGCAGTGTCTGGCCGCCAGCCACTGGATGGACCTGATGGAGACGGCGCAGTACAAGTGTTCCTACGGCCTCAACACGCCGGACCGCCGCCACTTCGGTCTGGACGTGGATGTCTACACCCACTTCACCTCCCCCATCCGCAGGTACGCCGACCTGCACGTGCAGCGTCTTCTCCACGCCGATTTGGACGGAAAACGCCCCGACTGTACCCCTGATGACGTCACGGAGCTGTGTCAGCACATCAACGGCGCCAGGTCCCGTCAGAAGGCGTTCGGCAAGGGCTGCATGGCGCTGAAGGTGGCGGAGGGTCTGCAGCGTCAGCCGCTGGTGTTCCGGGCCTTCGTGGAGAGCGTGGACAAGGAGCAGCTGACGCTGTGTCTGCCTTCTCTGCTCAAAGTGTCGGACCGCAAAAAGGAGCTGCCCTTCAGCATGCTGGGTGTCAGCTGTCAGCCGGAATTCGCCAAAGGAACCATGCTGAGGCAGAAAAGCGTCACGGTTCAGTGGAACAGGAGGATCTACGATGAGAAGGGAACCTGTCCTGGACAGCTAATCCCTGTCTGGAAGCACCTGGAGAGATCAGGCAGCAGATCTTCCAGTTCCCCGATCGTCATGACTCTCCGCCCCGACCAACTGAGTGTGTCAGTTAGGCAACAGGACTGGGCCGAGATACTGGAGGCGTTGGTGTCCAACAGTCAGCAGGCCTGGGACAGAATCCCAGAGCCCGTAAGCAGAGATAAGTCTGAAGTGGACTACATGTCCTCGGAAAAGGGCGACGGCACGGTGTCTCTGCGTCCCGTGCAGTTCAGAAGAGTCTACACCGCGGGACAGGTTGTCCAGGTGCAGATGTCCGCGGAGCCCAAGAAAGGGATTCTGAAACCTCGCGTGGAGATTCTGCACACGGCACGCAACGCCAGCGTGTGCACGCAGCACTTCAGTGACCCTGTGCTGGCTCTCACTCGTTTCGCAAAACAGGCCACTCGGGACCAGAACTTCTCCAACTACAAGGAATACGCGCGAGCCTGGATGCCTTTGCTGGAGATGGAAGCAGCTGTTGGTTCTGGGGATAGTGATGGTGGCATCGTCATTGACAACATCAACGTCACAATGAAAACCCAGGGGCCACCCAGCAGCATCCTCTACAGAGGTACCTTCAGCCTGGAAGGCAAGTTCTGCTATGATCGCTGCATAGAGTTTGGCGGGAAATCAGCGGACAACATTCGCCAGGAAGAATCCAAGAGCGACAACTCGTTCCCGCTGGACTACCTGTGCCTGCGCTACAAGATGGACTGCTCGGACAGCGTGGTGTCGAGGGTCAAGCAGAGCGAGGTGTCCGAGACAGTGGACAGACAGTTCACGTGGCTGGCCCATGCCAGTGTTGTCCAGGTGACCCACAAGGATCGCAAGGCAGAGGACGGGGGTCGTCTGGTGGTGACCTTCGTCCTGTCCCCATCCAGTCCTCAGCCACCGCCTCAACTGATGACGAAGGAGGGAGCCAGACTGACGCTGGAGCTACTGCCCAAGTCGGACGTCGACAGGTAAGAGATGGATTTGACACAAACAGTAGTTTTAATCGTCCAATTTTTGTTTAACCTACCAAACAAATAGACCCGCTTAGCATACTTGAGGTCTGCTGATCTTTTATTTTTCTAGACAGTTCCAGGGACAGAATCCAGATATGCATGATAACAGTTACACGCTATTCGGGCTTCGAACAGAATTTCGCGTTGCTCTTGCTTATAATATTTATAGTCCAGTTGAATTCTGTGTAATCAGCTGCGAACAAAAGCGTTGGTTGAAGTTTCATTATATCTACACATACCTCGTCCCCCTTTCTCATTTCATCGTCATTAACATCATTAAAAATTCAAAAGAGCTCTAGAGCAGACTGTTTATTTCATGTATGGTCTATTGTTTAGGTTGTCCTTGGTCTTGGTGCGCGCGCATGTGTGTGTGTGTGTGTGTGTGTGTGTGTGTGTGTGTGTGTGTGTGTGTGTGTGTGTGTGTGTGTGTGAGTGCGGCGTGAGAGCGTGCGTGCGTGTGTGTGTGTGTGTGTGTGTGTGTGTGTGTGTGTGTGTGTGTGTGTGTGTGTGTGTGTGTGTGTGTGTGTGTGTGCGTGCGTGTGCTTGCTTCAGATTGTGTCCTGTCCTTTCTGTGCTTGTATCTAGGGAATGATATGTTCATTCTATATGACGTTGTTGTCTACTATTCCGCTTTTGTACTACTACAAGAATATACCAGGCTACACTTTCAAATAATAGATCATGTGTCTGTATATGGCTTGTTAGTGTGGAAGGAAACATATGGATAGAGAAGGGTGGATGGAGGAGGGGGGGGGGGGGCGAGTAGGAGAGAGCCAGACATGGGGTGGGTATGGGGAGAGGATAAACTCAAAGGGAGAGAATTTTTGAGAGTATTGGTCATCCACTAACTGTGACGCGTTTATTTTGCCAGGTGATTATGTTCATGGTAGATTACATTACCTGAGGTGCTGTTTGTTAGATGTAAACGTGCTTTTTGTCAAGTTATTTGAGCAGTGGAGTGAGTTTAACTTGTGTTAGAGAATGGCGCTTTATAAGATTTATCTGTTGTTATATCATTGCCTGCTGTGTTTGGGTTTATACTGTAGTGTATGATCTGTACTACTTGTGTTCGTGCTGTGTTGTATGTTGTGTTGTATTTGAACCCACTCACAGACTGGTCCTTGAACCCACTCACAGATCTGGCCACATCAATGATTGGCTCATTGTCCGCGAATCTGACAACCTCGTCTCCTCTGTCTCTGTCATTAACCAGTTGGAATCTGACCACAAAGCCGTCCTTGCCTGTCTTAACCTCTCCAAACCTCTTCAGAATTCACGTCTCGTCACCCGTCGCAAACTAAAAACCATAAACAAAAATAAATTTGGCTCTGACGCTGCCCATCGTCTCTCCTTCATACCACCTTCTTCTGATCCAGCATCACATTACAACTCAGCTCTCTCCCAGCTCTTACATGGGCATGCATGCACCCGCCACCACACGTCTCCTACCCGACAGTCAGTACGCACCTTGGTACACGCCTGAAATCAGTCAGGCCAAGCGCAAGCGTCGGCCGGCCGAACGTCGATGGCGCTCCACAAAACTCACTGTTCACAGACAAATTTATTAAAAAGAAAAAGTCCAAAAACTGATTTCCTCCGCCAAAACCAAACACTATAACAACCGCATCATTGACTCTTCTTCAGCCGGAGACCTCCACCCTACCATGAATGAACTTCTTGGCACTGCTAAATCCCCCACTCTGCCTACTTCTTACAGTACAGCTGAATTTCCGTCCATGTTCTCTTATTTTTTCTCTGCAAAAATTCAAATTATCCATGACAAGCTTGAACAGACACCTCTCCAGCCGTGCCCACCTGACTCACCTTTCACCGGAACACCGCTCTTTTGCTTTCATCCTATCTCTGAAATAGAAGTATCAAACAGTTTGAAATCAATGTCTTTCAAATCATGTGAACTTGACCCCATTCCTGCATCTCTCTTCTCTGACTGACTTCCCTACCTGCTTCCCGCCATCACTGACAAAGTTAACACATCACTGTGCACAGGTTCCTTTCCCACAGCATTTAAGACAGCTATTATTCGTCCCTTCCTGAAAAAGAACAGCCTTGACTCAAATGACCTGAAAAACTATCGCCCTGTCTCTAACCTTCCGTTCATTTCCAAGATTCTTGAGAAAATTGTCCTTCAGCAGCTCAACAACCACCTGTCAAATAACAACCTCCTTCATCCTTTCCAATCTACCTACCGCTCCAACCTTGGAACCGAGACCGTCCTCCTTCACATTGTAAATCACTCACTTCTAGCCTCTGACTTTCACTTCTCACACTTCTGGACCTTTCTGCTGCCTTTGACACTATTGTCCACACCATTCTTCTCACCCGCCTAGAGTACACATTTGGAATCCACAGTACCGCCCTTGCCTGGTTTAAGTCATATCTGTACGACCGGTTCCAAAACGTGTCTGTCAGTAACATGCAGTCTGATCCTGTCAAACTTTCCTGTGGCGTCCCTCATGGTTCTGTCCTGGGGCCAGTCCTCTTCACCATCTATACTAATCCTCTAGCCTCCATCATCAACCGTCACAACTTGAATCACCACTTCTATGCTGATGATGCTCAACTACCTAACAGCGCCTTACCGGAAAGCATCCACACTCTTCTGAAAACCACATCTGAATGTTATTTGGACATCACAAACTGGATGACGCAAAATAAAATTCAACTAAATAGTGAAAAGACAGAAGCGATGCTCATCGGAACAAGACAAAAACTGTCCTCTATTTCTATCTACACCTTTCAGCTTGACGATACCACAGTCCCTCTCTCTGACACTGTCAAAAGCCTCGGTGTTCTCCTCAACAGCACGCTGTCCATGGAGAACTTCATCAGTCAAACCGCCAAATCCTGCTACTACCAGCTCCGTCGAATTAGTTCTGTCCGGAAGTATCTTTCCACCGAGGCTACAGTGAAACTGGTAACCTCACTCATTCTGTCACACCTTGACTACTGCAATTCTCTTCTTTCTGGCCGGCCTGCTTCCTCTGTCCAAAGCCTTCGTCGCATACAGGACTGTGCTGCTCGCCTCATACTGAAAAAAAAAAATTAAAAAAATAAACACACACGTCAAACTGACCACATCACACCTCTGTTTAAATTTCTCCACTGGCTTCCAATCCAACAAAGAATTCAGTACAAGATAAACACTCTCTGCTATAAATGTGTCATGGGCACTGCTCTGTCTTATCTCTGTGACTGTCTTCAACTTTACACGCCCTCCCGTATTCTCCGCTCCGCTTGTGATACTCTCAGCCTCCAGATTCCTCTCTCTAGACTCTTCACTATTGGTTCCCGTGTCTCTTCTGTTTTCGGTCCATCAACAGGGAATGACCTTCCCCTTCCTCTCCGACAGAAAGCCTCTCTAGACTCATTCAAATTTAATCTAAAAACATTTCTTTTCCCAAAATTGTAGACCTGCCACGTTTTCTGTTCCGTGCTGATGTCTTTATCCGTTTCAAGTCTCCCGGGCGTTTGCTGCACGTTTTAAGCTGTGCATATTTAGTTTTGTATAGTCAGAATGCTTGTGGGTGCTAGTGCCTGTGTGTGTGTGTGTGTGTGTGTGTGTGTGTGTGTGTGTGTGTGTGTGTGTGTGTGTGTGTGTGTGTGTGTGTGTGTGCGTGCGTGCGTGCGCGTGTGTATGCGCTTAGAATAGTCTCTAGGGACAAGACTTTGCACTTTAAAAAATACCTTATTATTATTATTATTATGTTTCAGGCGGGCCCAGGAGATGCTTCTGGCGCTTCAGGACGACGAGTGTCAACTGGCACAGGCCATTGCCTTTGGAGCAAAGATTCCCAAGCTGGGTAAGTGGTTGAATACTTCGTCAGCACACATGTGGCATAAACATACATAGCTATTGTTTAACATAACCTTGCACATGCTGGCTGAAGAGATTAAGGACCTAACCTAAACATGCACGGTTTTTAAATTCTCGATGGGTGTCTTAAAATACAAGCTTTGTATGGACTGCCTAATATCAAAGCGTAGAGTGCATGTCCATATTATTCATGAATCGGATCAGCATGACTGATTTCCTACTTCACCATGCATACATTGGTTCCATAATCAAGTACAGAGTTTCATACGCCAAAGACTGGGTTCTGCTTGCAGATTCTGCCCACAAAAAGCTTGGTCTGAAGGACGCGAACCACGAGGTGTCTGTCCCCAACTCAAAGAAACTGCCCAAGAACAACCCTCCCCAGTTGGAAGCGATCAAGCTAGCCATGACACACAGCTTGTCGATCATCCAGGGTCCCCCAGGTGTGTGTGTGTGTGTGTGTGTGTGTGTGTGTGTGTGTGTGTGTGTGTGTGTGTGTGTGTGTGTGTGTGTGTGTGCGTGCGTGTGTGTGTGTGTGCGTGTGTGTGTGTGTGTGTGTGTGTGTGTGTGTGTGTGTGTGTGTGTGTGTGATGTGTGTGTGTGTGTGTGTGATGCGTGTGTGTGTGTGTTTTGTGTATTTGTGTGTGGGGAGGGGGGAGGGGGGCGCTTGTGAACGTTCGCTATATACAGCTGCCATTCTCTGTGTAACCTTTATACTTTGGCCTATTTTTCTAAACAAAACGTTGAGGATAACATCTAAGGACTATCTTTGGGCCCTTTAAAGGAAGTCGTCTCAACTAATCGCCTTTGCCGATTGTAGATTCCAAGAACCACATTTAGATGAAAAAAAGATGTTAAAAATCTACGACAAACACTTCAGTCGTATGAAGTTCTGATTTCTAGAAATCTTCTATTGAGTGCCTTTTCTATGTCCACATCTTCAGTGATTCTGCAAAACAAAAGAAAAAGGATCAATTTTAAACTTGGTCATAGTCTTGAACTATTTACCACTCTCTTCAGGTGCATGTTCTCAGTAGAGGCATTGACGAATTGTTTCACGCTTTCTCGTTTCCTTTCCCTGTTGCCACGAAAGTATCGCTCATACAACTGTCCGAGGCAATTCTTTGTTCAGTGTGGTGAGTTAGAAACATTGTGAATATCTACAGGGTCTGGCAAGACGAATACGGGCATCAAGCTGGTGTACCTGTTCTGTAAGATCAACCGCCAGCTGGAGGCGGAGGGCAAGGGCAAGAAGACCGTGCTGTACTGTGGACCCTCCAACAAGTCCGTCGACCTCGTCGCCAGTGAGTGTCCTTGCTGCCCTAACTGTCACGTAGAGAAAGGTCTGGCCACCACGATGTCGAGTTGTGTCTTCTCGAACAGCATAATGTCGTAGGTCTCGGCACAGACTACTTCTTAGGTCAAATCAGGGTGGTTTTTCCCAGAAAAAATTAATAAACAGGTGGAGTAAACGCTGAACGTATGGGTGGGTGGACTGAAGGCTGGATGTATGGTTGGGTGAAATGATGGACTGATGAATTAGTGGATGGGTGGATCTGTTGTTTTTAATCCAGCATGTAGTCATTCTACTAGCTGGATGAGTGAATTATAGGACGCAGTGGCTGAACGAATTGGTTGATGGGAAGGTTGGGTCAAATTACTACATGCAGACATAAATCGCGTTCGTTACTTAGACGAATAATTGCTTTTTTTTCTGGGGGTGAAAGAGACTCTGTTTGGTAGCTTCATTAATCGTGGTTGGTAATCATTCGCTGATGATGAAACTAATATAATTTGTCCGATTACAGGAGAGCTGAAATACAAGCTGGGCACGGAGTGTCCCAAGATCGTGAGGGTGTACGGGTCGGCAATCGAGGCTAAGGACTACCCGGTACCCCGGGGAGACCTCAGGTCCACACGGGGCATGCGCGACCTCAAATGTGACCCTGACCTGCAGGTAGGCCTTAATCATCGTGAAGTTATTTAGTAGATGACGATAGATGGACAGATTGACGGATGAGATGGATGCTTGCATGGCTGGCTGGACAATTGAATGGATGGATAAATGAAATCAGTGGCGAGTGGATGGTGAATTAGTAGGAAGGACAGATAAACCAATAGGCAGATGGGTAGTTGGATTAGTAGGATACATACTGAGGCTTCTCGTACAGCTCTTACCATTTGCATTGCAGGACGTTGCTCTCCATCATTTGATCCGACAAGATGGCAAACCTCATGCCGAGGAAATCTCAGTCTTCGAGAAGTACTTTGACAAGTGTCGCCAGGAACCTGACAAGTACAGTGTCTCAAACAAGCAGCTGAAGAAGTACCGCAAACTGCTGTTCGTGGCCAGTGTGGAAGAACTGAAGCATTACGAGGTCGTCTTGGCCACCTGTGCTGTTGGCGGCAACCGAAAGCTTGTAGAAGGCACCCTGAAGACGGTGTTTCAGGTAGACAATGCTTTCGTATCTCGTTATTGTACGTTTTGTGCCAAGGAGTTGTTGTTGCAAAGAAATGCATGTCTGATCTTACACTGGCCCAGGGCTCCTGACGCCTGTGGTCAAGATGGAAACAAACTGGGTCAAAAATATGCACTCGACAAACGTTTCATGTGTAACGAAAGACAGAGCTCTGGGTCTCCATCGGTAACTATTACCTGGCATGCAAGTAACTACTAGGTACATACTCCTCACGAAGATTAAGTATGTGACCGTGTTACGGTACCTTTTTTGTTTTGTTTTGTTTTTTGCTGTCCCATCATCTGTGCCGACCTCAGAGGCACTGCTCCCGCGCCGCTCGTCCCGGCATCCCCCACCTCTGGCCACACCCAGGGCTCATTCCGCATCGCGACCCCGCTCCCAGAGGTCCACAGGAGACGTGAGATCGTTGGTAGGCTGCCATCCGAAGGATACACTGCACTGCTGCCGAGTCAATTCGGCGGTGTTCAGTAGCGCCTGTTCTGATTGAACGTATGCAGTATATCACCTACTATACCCCCTACTGACGACAGTGTTAGCTAAGTCGCGGAGTCAGACTGAGTGAGCGTCCCCCACAGAGAGCAGACCGCCACTACGTCCCTCCACCAGACGTCCTATGTGGACTCTCTGACGTTGAGGGCTTTGATCTGAACTGCCTCAGGCGAAGACGGAGGGACTTAGGCCACCACGAAAGCATGGCATGAAGGGCTACCGAAACTGAGACTTTTATTTGTATTTATTTATGCAGTGATCGATGAGGATGAGCATGATAAGTGATGATGCTATGGAGGTCCATTTCGGTTTGAGATTAATTATAATAATAATGGATATTTCTATGGCGCATGATCCCTACCAAGATCTAGGGCACAACGCGCCGTACAAACATTTTGAGAAAAATGTTTAAACACAATACAATGGACACAATAAAAAGGTTTGATGCCATACAACCGCCAACCACCTGATTACTTGACAGGGCCACAGACCACGCCTACTGTCATAATTATCCCGGTGTTAACCAGGCATGGGAACTGTGGCACCTACAGTGTTGGTCAAATAATTAGGGCAACCCTCTCAAAGACGCATCCATGAAGTGGATGAAGGTCGAATGTGCGGTTCCAGCCTTCCTATTGGGCCCATAGCACCCCCAGCTCTGGGTAGGAGCCGGCCAGGGCTGAACAATCCCACATGACTCTGATGGGATTCGAACCCAAGACCTTCCGACCCGTAGACCGACGCGCTAACCATTACGCTACGGGGCCGGTCCACGGTACCTTTTATTTACTTGCACGTCGGTCTCTGCTGCTCTGTCCCTTGTTGCGGTAGTACGTGCGGAATCTGTCGCAGAAACCATCCATGTTTGTTGATTCAACACAAAACCTCTAGGCTCCATTCCGTCGCAGTTAACAAGTCAAATCAAATTGTGTCAATTTAAATCCTGAAGCAATTGCATTTTATTTGATGCTTGTGTGCCAACGAATGAGAACTTTCTTTCATACCACAAAATAATTAATAGGATGAATCTCACAATTAAACACTCATAGTTCGTGTAATTATTTGGCAGCCCATTCTTGGCAATTGATAAATGTTCCTTGTTAACACTTATTTAAAAACTATAACTTACATAAATCAAGCATGTATAACAAATTTCCAAAGAGTGCATAATTATTCATTGTTCTACTGAATATCAAAACCGGCAACGAAACCCGACTGAGAAGGACGAAATATTTTTCTATGATAATGAATGACAGTGCCTGCTTTCTGTCTTTCAGCTGATCATAGACGAGTGCGCCATGAGCCCGGAGCCCCAGAGCATGGTTCCCATCATCGCCACGCGGGCCCAGCAGGTGGTGCTGATCGGGGACCACAAGCAGCTGAGACCCATCATCAAGTGTCAGCCTGCCGCCGAGCTGGGGCTGGACCAGTCCCTCTTTGAGAGACTCTTCCTCAAGTTCCCAGCCTACACCGTCTTCCTCAGCAAACAGTACAGGATGGTGAGAACGCCGCGTGTTTTGCAAAGTGATTTAATTGTTTCCTTGTCAGGAACTGTGTTTCGTTGTGTGTGTTTAGCCGTGACCTCCGGTCAGTCTGCCCTCGGTTGAATTCTTGTTCTGTATAGTACACGACGTGCTAATATTGTGCGGTTTCAAAACCTGTTGTGATCCTTGATTCAGTCGTGACGCTAGGCAACTGCATCGTTGTGTCAAAATCCTAGCAACAGTCCCTCCCGAGCACCCCAGCTCATGATTGTTTTCGTTTCTTTTCTATTTCTGTTTCATCTATAAGCACCCCGAGATCTGTGCCTTCCCGTCCAAAGAGTTCTACAAAAATGAGCTCAAGACCGGCTACTCTTTGCTGTGGGGCGGAGAGTTGCTTCCCTTCTGGCCCGGTCACCCGCTGATTCCTGACCGGCCAGTGCCGCACCTACTGGTGGACGTGCGTGGGGAGGAGGAGACGCTGACCGTCACCACTGACGAGGGCAACGAACGGTCCAAGTCCAACAGCCTGGAGGCAGACAAAGTGGTGCGTTAACTGATCGATTTACTTCTTCTTTTCACAGCTCCGTAACACTGCCATTTTTAATGTTAACTTAGCTGTAGATAACCTAGTGAATGAAAGTACTCTAGTCTAGGCCTGTTTTTCTCTGGTTTCCACCTGTGGGGTACCGCTGATTTCAGATATTCAAGTCCCCTCTACTGAGAATCGTGTTTGTCTGTTTTCTTGGGCCTACAGGTTGAGATTCTTAAGTTCCTGAAACGAGAGTTCAAAGTCGACCTTCTGAAGATCAAACTGTTGACCCAGTACAACGCGCAGCGACATCTACTGGAGGAGAAGGTGAAGGCGGCCATTGTCCAACACAGGGACATGTTCGAACACTACGACAAGTTCAAGATCAACGTCAGCACCGTCGTCTCAAGCCAGGGTATGGACATGGGCATATTTTAGAGCTGGCAACCTGTTTATTTTACGAAGGCAAATGCTCTCTCTCCGCCCCCCCCGCCCCCCCACCCCCCCACTTCCCCCGCCTCCGCCCCCAACCCCGAAACAAATAGTCCTAATACGGCACTGCAGAGTGGCAGAACACAACAGGAAACAGCCCGGTGTTGGTGTTTTAGTGTTCTAATGCCTGCAGTTGCATCTGCAGCAGAGCAACAGAAACTGCCACTCCCACGTTGGCCTTTTCAGCCCCTGCAGATGTTGCAGTGCAACAAGACCTGTCCACAACGCGAGTTCCATTCTTCCGAAACTGAAGGACACCTGCCACAACCGGTGGAGATTGGGACTACAGATCTCACTACACTGTAGTACAGTATAGCTACGCTCAGTGAAGACCTTTACACGAGGTATCCCTGTTGCAGGCGGGGAGTGGGACTACACATCTCACTACACTGTAGTACACTATAGCTACATTCAGTGAAGACCTTTACACGAGGTATCCCTGTTGCAGGCGGGGAGTGGGACTACGTGATCATGAGCACAGTGCGCTCCCTGCCCAGCTACAAGATAGAGCCCAACCCCACCCACGGCTGGTGTCGTCAGAACCTGGGCTTCATCACCGACCGTAACCAGGTCAATGTGGCGCTCACCAGAGCTCGCAGGGGACTTTTCATCGTCGGTGAGTTCGCAGTCTCCGATTTCGCAACGCCACCATGAGGGCGACCACTTTACACCCTTTATACTCCTGTAGTGGAGCGGATCAGTCTTGTGTGGCCTGGTGTAGTTAACATTTACCAGCTTATCGCCATCGGATGGTGTTAGTTGTGAAGGTGTACTTACAAAGAAAGACTTCCAGGATGTCGACGGACCCAAGCAGATCGTTAAGAAGATGATTTATGCCAACTAAGAGAGCTCTTCTCTGCGAAGTTTATACGATAAAAGAAAACAAAAGCAGGAAAAGACCAATGGCTTTGATACCCAGTCGGCTATTATTTTATATGAATTGAACACAAACGATAATGACATGGGCCTAGTTATTTCCCCCCTCCACACACACACACACACACACACACACACACACACACACACACACACACACACACACACACACACACACACACACACACACACACACACACACACACACATGTATACATACACTACAATTTTATTTACATAAACGTGAAAATATAAACAACTGTCACCTTTTAAAAAAAGCTCTTCTCTTACTCCAGGTAATGTGGAGCTGCTGAGATGTGACGACGTGTGGCGCCACCTGGTGGAGAGATACGAGCAAAATGGATGCTGTGTTTCTGACGCCAGTGAATTCCCGCCACCACCTGCACCTCGTGGCAAGCGCAGACAGCGCCACGTGCAGCACAATGCATCGGACCACTGGCAGCAGGTGTAGATTCCTGGGTCATCTGGTCGTCTGCTGATGGTCTTCAGGCCTGTGTCTGGTATTTAACATGCCAGGCAGCGTGTGAGACTTTCATCTCACATGACGTAGGCTGTCTATAATATGTCTTTGATCCTGCTTCTCTGATGTATATTTTCTGCAGCACGTCTTTGGCCCGGTTTCTCTGATGCAGCCTGTCTGAATTATGTCTTTGTCCCTGTGTTTTTGACGGAGGCTGTCTGCAACATCTCTTTGATCCAACTTCTCTGATGTTGGCTGTCTGCATGTCTTTGGTCCGGTTTCTCTGATGTAGGCTGTCTGTACTGTGTCTTTAGTCCTGCTTCACTGATATATGCTGTCTGTAAGGTGTTTTGGTCCTGCTTCACTGATGTAGGCTGTCTGCAACGTGTTTTTGACCCTGTTTCACTGATGTAGGCTGTCTGTAACGTGTCTTTGGTCCTGTTTCACTGATGTAGGCTGTCTGCAACGTTTTTGGCTCTATTTCTCTGATGTAGGCTGTCTGCAGCACGTTTTGGCCCTGTTTCTCTGACACAGCCTGTCTGCAACATGTCTTTGTCCCTGTGTTTCTGACGTAAGCTGTCGATGTCTCCAACATGTCTTTGGTCTTACTTCTCTGATACTGGCTGTCTGCAGCATGTCTTTGGCCCTGTGTCACTGATGTAGGCTGTCTGCAACATGTCCTTGGCCCTCTGCTCTGATGTAGGGTATCTGCAATATGTCCTTGGCCCTCTGCTCTGATGTAGGGTATCTGCAATATGTCCTTGGCCCTCTGCTCTGATGTAGGGTATCTGCAACATGTCTTTGTCCCTGTGTTTCTGACGTAAGCTGTCGATGTCTCCAACATGTCTTTGGTCTTACTTCTCTGATATTGGCTGTCTGCAGCATGTCTTTGGTCTTACTTCTCTGATATTGGCTGTCTGCAGCATGTCTTTGGCCCTGCGTTCTGATGTAGGCTGTCTGCAACATGTCTTTGGCCCTGTGTTCTGATGTAGAATATCTGCAACATGTCTTTGGCCCTGTGTTCTGATGTAGGCTGTCTGCAACATGTCTTTGGCCCTGTGTTCTGATGTAGAATATCTGCAACATGTCCTTGGCCCTGTGTCACTGATGTAGGCTGTCTGCAACATGTCTTTGGTCCTGTTTCACTGATGTGGGCTGTCTGCAACATGTCTTTGGTCCTGTTTCACTGATGTGGGCTGTCTGCAACATGTCTTTGGCCCTGTGTCACTGATGTGGGCTGTCTGCGACATGTCTTTGATCCTGTTTCACTGATGTGGGCAGTCTGCAACATGTCTTTGATCCTGTTTCACTGATGTGGGCTGTCTGCAACATGTCTTTGATCCTGTTTCACTGATGTGGGCTGTCTGCAACATGTCTTTGATCCTGTTTCACTGATGTGGGCAGTCTGCAACATGTCTTTGATCCTGTTTCACTGATGTGGGCTGTCTGCGACATGTCTTTGATCCTGTTTCACTGATGTGGGCTGTCTGCGACATGTCCTCGATCATACTTCTCTGGCGCAGATTTTATGCAGCATGCCTTTGATCCTATTTTCCTGACGAAGAATTTCTGCAACATGTTTTTGGTCCTACTTCTCTGATGTAGGCTGTCTGGCAACTGATTTTAGGCCACGCCTCTCTGATATGTATTTCTTGAAATGTAGAAACTATATATACTATTGTGACCCCTATCGTTTTCATTAAACTACTGTAATCTGCTGCATGTGCTTAGTATTTTCAAATATTTCATCCCCAGGCAGCTTTGTGGAACTGCACACTTTAATCACTTCATAATTATTTTTGTCCCATGACACTCTGACTGTCCATTTGTAACATATCTGTTAAAAATTAAAGCAAACACAAATGGAAATGGGTCCACTCACTGTGGCGTGTCTTGCTTTTACTGTTCAGTTGGTTGTTAACTAAAAGTAATACTGTATTTCTTTAAATAAATAAGCTGCTTTGGTATCTATGTAATAATTGCTTGGTTTTTGGTTCCATTTGTACAAATACTCACGCATATTATTTTGTTGCATTTTAAGTGAAACACGTGTGCATTTTTGAATATGTTCCACATTTATCAAAATTCATAAAGTAGTGCGTATTTATTTTGCTGGATATTGTTGTATTGATTTCATGTACATAGCGACAGCTTGGATTGGTTCTTATATTTGTTGCTTGAAAAGTAAAAGCGATACCAAGTACGTAATCTTTGGTAGCAAGATATATTTTAAGAGATTATTCATGAGGTTATCTGTGATAAGTAATACAATCTTGATATGTACGAATGCTAAACGTTTGACTCATGTCTGACTATCCTTTATCCGTCTTGCATGGCAAATAGGCTACAATTCTTTTTCTTTATGAAGCTATCTCCCCTCCCCTCCCCTCCCCCCCCCCCCCCCCCCCCCCCCCCCTTAACTGCGGTGGCTTGGGGTACAATGTATAGAACTAATCGAGTGGTTCATCAATCGGTTTGTACAATGCACAACTGCGCTAGCCTCTAGAAAGATACTGTTAGCTTACCTGATAAAACCCACAAGACAGTAAGCAAGCAAAGACAAGCAGTGCTCGGTGCAGACTGCTGAATAAAATCAATTATTCGAGTGCCTGAGGTACGACCAAAGCTCACGTGGTGTCAGAATTACTATGAGCTGCTATGGTTCAATACATTGAATTTCAAGCCACGACCTTGATCACGTTGGCTGACAATGATTAATATCCGACTGACCATTGTCTTCATACAAACAAAATGCTTTAGCATTACCCTGTATTTGTGCTGTGATGTTGGACATAAAGTCTGTAGCTGGTGTTTGACTTTTTTCAACAGCACACAAGGGAAGAGCAAGAGATTGCACGTTTTTGTTGTTTTTGTTTTTTGTACAATTTTAATTCAACATAGAACTGCTGTATGTCAGGTTGAGACCATGTGCACGCTGCAAGTGGTGCAGTGACAGCTGCCCCAACACACATTTAAGCCCTGTGTCATAGCTGACTGGGCGTTAAAAAACCAATTCCTTCCTGTATAACTCCTACTTGGTTTGTTCTGTTACACATAAGTAACCAACCCCTTTAAATAAAGTTCATGTCTAGATGATTTGGGATATTCAACTAGCATGCCTGCAACTGTTGTAGCCTACACATATTCGTGTGCAAATATTATATATTTTTGTTTGGTTTGTTGG
>OY757545.1:23839499-23870628 GCA_963584105.1 Alviniconcha strummeri | reverse complement strand
AGCCAAAGAAATATTTACGTGTGTTTAATATAACTACATCATCGGCATCCAAGCTAAAAAAACAACCTATTCAATCTACAGTAAAACCTAGCCTCACCTACCCAAAAATAAATATATAAGTAAGTAGCATGGTATATTACGCCCAGTCAACCATTACGGCTATATCAGGGCGACAACAAAAATAAACATACACATTGCAAAATCAACAAACAAGGGAGATATTTAGCACTCGAAAAACGTCACATAAATACAACCTGATTTGCCCACGTAACTCACATGGCATGCGAGTAAGTACAAAGTACATCCTCTGCAGCCAGCCAAACCAAAAACGACTAAACATTTTCGCTTTTGAAGCTGCAGCTTAGCGAAACTTACGTTTTAACTCATTAAAAAAGACACACTTCCTGTTAATTTTTAGAAAAAATAAACAGGACGATCATAATAAAATAACATTTGTGTTCTCATTTTGTCGCACAGAACTTTACCCAACACAGAGAAGTGTTGCTGAACCTGGCAGCTTGGCTGGAGGCAGAAAGGTCCGCCGTCTCGTATATGATGGCTAGGAATTCCACTCTGGTGATCGACAGTATGTTTGAGGAGAGTCATAAAGTGTGCCATTTGCCAGGAATGTCCGGGATCAGCGACCGACTGCAGACACTGCGGGGCGTTGCAGGTGGTGGTCTGGACGTCGTCACTAGTCCGGAACGAATTCTTCCAGGAACTAGCGGATCTCCGCAGGCTGCTCATGAAAGGTTTGTTGGCTAAACAAAACTCGGGGTCAGTCCCAAAGACACATGTGTCTTTTTAATCACGGTTCTTTCTTCGTGTGATACACTCCGGGGCCCGCTCACACATTTACAAGTTGAAGTTCCTTTATCACACACACACACACACACACACACACACACACACACACACACACACACACACACACACACACACACACACACACACACACACACACACACACACACACACACACACACACACACATATATGTATATATAGACAGATAAATACATACATACATACATACATACATACATACATACATACATACATAAAAGACAATAACAACATTAACAAACAGAAACCACTTTCCTCTCAAAGCAAGAGCTTTCCTGAAAATATATATTTGAGAGTTTTCTAAATTTGCAATCCAAGCAGGATGTTTAGTATTGTGACCACGTGACACCATCAGAAAACGGGACAAGACAAAGCAAAATCAGCAATGCAATACAATCTGGCTGTAGCTGAGTGGCATGCTTGCCATTTTCAGTTTCCTTGGTCAGTTCAGCGAGAAGCATTAAAAACAACAGTAGATAACCTATTTACCCTGATTGAAACACGAGAACATAGATCACTTTATTGCCTCACTACCAGCATGACGTGGAGCGTGGACAATAGTGTACATATTTTGTGATGTATTCGTAATTTCATCGTTGACAAGAGTGTACATAATTTGTGATGTATTCGTAATTTCGTCGTCTCTGTACAACACGAGCAACATTTTTTGCTGTTCCACGTGTTCTGTCACATGCTTTACGAAAATCAATAAAAGTAAGTCAATTATCTTTTTTAAAATTTGGTTTTGTATCGTGTTTATTTATTTATGTACTTCGCTTTCAATGTATGGTAAGATACTCTTTAAAATCAGCATAAAATTTAAACAAATCATGTTATTTGCAAATCACCGAACGTAAACATGGATAATCAGACATCAAAACAGTATGACAAGACTTATGGCTCTTCTTATTCAAACCTGAGCCCTATGGATTTTAAAGCGAGGGACATTGTGTGAAGCTTTTTTATGAGAATAACATCAACCGTATTTACACATATTACCTAGCCAAACAGACACAAAATGGTGATCAAAGAATAAAATAAGAAAACAGACATTTTGGTTTGCAGGCCGGTGGGGCTAAACGAAATGATGAAGTGAAGTAAATTAAGAGCTTGATTAGAATGGAGTGTGATTCAAGGGCTAAAAAGAACAAAGTTTCGAGACTGTTATAGGAGCATCAGTCATCTTCAGAAAAGAGCCAAAGAAGCCCCGTTGAATGGAAAACCGGTGACGATGTGTAATACTCAAACATTTACTGTCCAGTGGACACGTCCGGCCTGCCCCCTGTTCTTGCTGCGCTCCATTGCTACGTGCACGCCCGGCTGCTGCAGAAGTGCGGGGAGTTCGCCAAGGCCTTGGACAGCGCCAGGGACGCTCTTCAGGGAGTGACGGTCAGTGCAGCGTTAGGGCTCTGCCCTGCAATACCTGAGTTTGTGGTGGTTTTGTGTTCTTTCTTTGTTTTTGGTCTGTTTAGTCTGCTGCTAACAGCGTGACGTTTTTGTACGATTCTCTCTCTGTCATCGTGTCTGTCCCAGTCTGTCTCTGCCTATCTGTCTGCCTGCCTGCCTGCCTGCCTGTCTGTCTGTCTGTCTGTCTGTCTGTCTGTCTGTCTGTCTGTCTCTGTCTCTGTCTCTCTCTCTCTGTCTCTCTCTCTCTGTCTCTCTCTCTTCTGTCTCTCTCTCTCTCTCTCTCTCTCCTCTCTCTCTCTCTCTCTCTCTCTCTCTCTCTCTCTCTCTCTCTCTCTTTCTTTCTCTCTCTCTCCGCAAGGACTAGTTGTTAGACGGGTTTTTGATACTGAACCTAAACTACAATCCTTGTAAAATAAACTTTTAAAGCTCGAGTTCCAGTTCTCTGTCTCCTGACTGGTCATTTGAGACCTATTTTATACACCCATACAACTCCGCCCAGTCCTTCCGACTGCCTTCCGACCCCCACCTCCCCCCCCCCCCCAACCCGACCCCCTTACTGTTCTTTATAAGATACGCTTTGACTGCTTCCGTTTTCTTTTCCGATACTAGTCATATGAACTGATCAGATGTTCTGCTGCTTCATTTGCTCACCCTATGCTCATAATATGTAACTGAATGATGTATGGCATGTGTTCATTTGGCGCTGTGAGCACGCTATGTTTTGTGCGGAAATTCTCATGTATAACGTTCATGCCTATATGCATATAAATAATGCCTGTATATTGATATCTGTTCATCAGTAGCTTAGCAAGGACTAGTTGTTAAGACAGGTTTTTGAAGGAACCTAAACTACAATCCTTGTAAAATAAAGTTTTCGAGTTCGAGTTTTCTCTCTCTCTCTCTCTCTCTCTCTCTCTCTCTCTCTCTCTCTCTCTCTCTCTCTCTCTCTCTCTCTCTCTCTCTCTCTCTCTCTGTCACTCGTATGTGTATTTATACATTTAACAAACTTTGTTAATTGTGGCTATAAAGGGATGCACGACGTATTACAGTTCCTTTTTACTTACTTGTTTATCATATAGCGGAATTTGGTTATTGCTGGTAGTTTTGGACGTCGTTAATTCCATTTTAGTATTGTCTACTTTGCAGAATGTTGCTGCGGTGTGTGTGTGTGTGTGTGTGTGTGTGTGTGTGTGTGTGTGTGTGTGTGTGTGTGTGTGTGTGTGTGTGTGTGTGTGTGTGTGTGTGTGCTATCAATTCAGAGAAGTGTCTGAGCGTGGGTGCTTTTACTTCAAACCTGAAATATCACAAAAGGAATCAACCCGACATGCCATAGGGCAGAATGCTAGTTAAAAACTGCTTCCAATAGGCGACAGTAAGTAGGAAGTTGCTGTCCTACTCACATTAGCTCACAGAAGTACGGTTATCCTTCTTGAATCGCATTAATTAGACTTTTGAAATGTTGGAAATACGGGTGAATGTCCTTTGCTTAAAAGATTTAACAATATGCAAAGTGTGAAATATGATTTTGGTGATACTGGCCTCTTCAGATATGGCAGTTACTCAAACTTACCGCAAATAAATCAATATGTTTTCACAATGGCTTTGCCGATTTTTATCAAACACGTCGAGACCGAAATCAAGGATCAAAATATTGTAAAGTGGACAATCTGTCTGTCTTCGCCTCTTTCCTGGATCCGTATCCAATAAAAATTTCCTGTTACTCCACAGGACATGGAAGAGAGAAGAAAGATAGGGCAGCTCTTCATATCCAATACAAATGTCCTGTGACTCCACAGCACAGGGAAGTGAGAAGAAAGATAGAGCAGCTCATCACATCCAATACAAATTTCCTGTTGCTCCACAGGACATGGAAGAGAGAAGAGAGATAGAGCGGCTCATCAACGACCTGGAAAACGCACGGGAGAACGCAGGCGCTCGGAGTTTGGTAGGGTGCCTTGGGGGAACTTCGTTCAAACAGGTACGTTTGATTCACATGCACGCTTCGAGACACGATTCTGTCACACTGTGTCAAAAGTGCTTTTGTAAAGACAAGAACGACTCGGTACACAAAGAATACAACTCAGAAATATATATATACAGAGATATTATTATTAATTAATTACGCATATATTTACAACAGTTTGATTACATTGCAATGCATAACATGGCCACAATCACTCAGGCGTTTGCATTATCTTAAATCAGTCAAGCAAGACCGATGTAAATATTATAATAGCTTCAAGCCCACTTCACAATGGAAACCCAACTCGTCTTCCGATACCTTCAGTAAACATACTGCACTGCCTACTGCCCGGAGGTGATGAGAATCTTCTTTTGTATTCAGATAATTGAATTCTGTGTGTATATATCCGTACTTGGTCCTTGGAGGCCGGATTACTTGGATTTAGTTGGATCGTCCTTTTTATGCAGTTGATATCCTTTTTTTTTTATTAAGTTTGGCTTTGATATGACCTACTTTGTTGAGAGAGAGAGAGAGAGAGAGAGAGAGAGAGAGAGAGAGATGCTATAAATTTATTGTCTATCATCGGTCCTCGGGTAGTGTTTTTTGCTGTTGTTTTTTGTTTGTTTGTTCTTTCTTTCTTTGCTTCTTTTCTGTCAGAGTTTGAAGTATCGTTAACAGTGTTGTCCAGATTGCATGGTAATCTAGGTCGCATTTTGTGGTACAAAACGGGGGCTCAGTATTTGGACATTATAGTTGTTTCACAATTGCGCAAAACGTAGACTCTGTAAACTGCGTACTGTACAAGATTTTTGTCTTGGCATTGACTATTGCTGTACAGCAATGCCGTGGGGAATGACTGTGGGGTCATGTGTTGAACGTGCTTGTTTGGAGAGCCGTCCGGAAGTGACACAACAGGCTGTCGAGACGACTGGGTTTGCGAGTGACCCTCTTTAAATGGTGGCTTGCTGTAGCCTGTACTTTTCAGAGTTTACAAATATGCATACCTTTTTGTGTTCCGAATACACTGTTACCTACTGTATTTTCTAGCAATGTAACCTTTAAGTTCCTTTCCCCAGACGGGTTGGGGCCGCCGTGAATCAGTTGGACGGAGTCGTGTGGGCCAAGCCAAACAGAGACGTGAGTGTTCTCCAGCATGCGACCATTCCTAGTCACACATACCGAGGAGAGGGGGGGGGGGGGGGGGGGGACGGGGTCTAATATGAAAAGTAACGGGTTTCATTTAGATTTTTGTGTATTAACATATCTTAGATAGAAGTGCTTGCATTTTGTATCTGTTTAGTTAAAGGGTTGTTCCGTGTGTGTGTGTGTGTGTGTGTGTGTGTGTGTGTGTGTGTGTGTGTGTGTGTGTGTGTGTGTGTGTGTGTGTGTGTGTGTGTGTGTGTGTTTTAATAGCAAAAGCGCCCCCCCCCCCCCCCACCATTCTCCCCCCACCCACCCACGCCCCAAACCCCCCCCCCCCCCAAAAAAAAAAACAAAAAAAAAAAACGTTGTTGACTTCTTATTATAATTGCCTTACATTTATCCTGACTTTCCGTGACAGGCAACACAAATGAAAAAAATAGTATATATATAATTACTTCTTCTTTTTCAGTTTGGACAACTGCATTGTTTTAATTTTTCATTTTACACTAGTTTCAAGATTTTGAAGTAGGTTTAGTGCCATCTAGATGCAGTCCTTCCTTCATACAACCAGGGAAATATCTGTGAGGGGTTAGGTCTGTGTACATATTGCAGCGTTGATGGTTCCGTTCTTTGCCATGAATTCCTTGCCAAGAGTTGGACCTCATGTACCAGTGTACACACGGTGCAACAAAGATTGGGTTTTCGTTTTCGTTCTTCCTCACAGCCAAGAGAAAGCCGGCCCCCAAAAGGGGCGAGACGCCCTCCAAGCCCCCAGCACGCAAGTCTGCTTCCGGTGATTTAAGAGACACTCAGAGGAGATCCAATCTCTCGGTCAACAGCAACGTCTCTGGCAAATGTAATCCCCTAGACACTGCTGCCTCAACCCCAGAGGAGAGTATTCTCTACGCCAGTGACATGGACGACAGTGACGAGCACGATGAAGAATTAGATGACGAGGAACGAGATCTTCGCTTTGTCAACAACGAGGAATACCAGGCATTTAGTGATGCTGCGGAGGAGATTATGACTGTTAGTGCTGTTGACATCGAGGACGAACAAACGGGAACGTGGTTTGAGAAGAGCGAGGACGCGATTGCTAACAGGAAGGCCGACAAGAAGGAAGACAATAGCAATGAGGAAAACAATGACAAGGAGGAAGACAAGGACACGGAGGAAGACAAAGACAAGGAGGAAGGCGAGGACAAAGAGGAAGACATCAAAATTTCAGAGCGACTCGTCAGCAAACTGCAAAGAGGAGGCAAAGGGGAAGTATTTTATACCGACTTTGCCAAAGACCCAGAACTACTGTTGAGAACAAACCCTGACAAGTACAAACATTGTCAGCTAAAGATTGAACGTGCCCACAGGTCCATCGCCAAGGTGCTGGACAAAGGCAGCAAGTACACTGAAATCTTCATCGAGGGTCGCTCCAAGGCGGGCCGCACCTACATGGATGACGAAGTCGTGGTGGAGATCTTGGCGGAGCCGGGGCAGAACAGAGGTCTGCATCAGGCGAAAGGAGCGAGTTCCACTGGAGCGGATGAAGCCGTGGAGAAGCTGGCCCACGGAAAGGTGGTGGGGCTTCTGAAGAGGGTAAACTTCGCCAATGTTGAGCATCCAGTTCTCTTCTGCACGCTGGATGAAATGGAGGGTCACCTCATGTTGCCGCTATGCAAGACGGTGCCCAAGATTCACGTCATGAACGACACAGTCAGACGCAAGTACCCGGCCTTGAAGAAGAACAGAATTGAAGTCAAGAGGATTACTGCTGACGGTAACGTGGAACACAGAGTGTTCTGCAATGTTCAGCCCGACAAGCGAGAGCAGTACGTCTTTAAGGTGGTCATCTTGGCCTGGAGGCAGTGCAGCATCTACCCGTTGGGAGCGGTGCTGGACTTCTACATCAGCGGCAGGGACTACTCGGGAGGGTTGAAGGTCTTGAAAATGCAGCAGCGTGTCCCCAAACTCTACCCTCGTGATGCAGTGGAGAACACGAAGACGTTGCTCCAGCAGACGCCCCTGACTAAATCAGGACGCGAAGACCTGACCGGGCAACGACTCTTCACCATCGACCCGCCTGGCTCCAAGGACCTGGACGACGCTGTGAGCATCAAGAAGGAAGGCCCGCACTACGTCATTGGGGTCCACATCGCTGACGTGGCGGCGGTGGTGAAGAAAGGCAGCGGTGTTGACCTGGAGGCCAGGAGAAGGGCCGTCACTTTCTACCCCCTTGATCGCAAACCCCACCCCATGCTGCCAGAGCCGCTCAGTCACGGAAAGTGCAGTCTGCTTCCGGGGGAGGAACGCCAGGCCTTGTCTGTCTTCTTCACGTTCAACGAAAACGGACGTCAGGTAGAGGAACCAGTGGTGAAGAAAACGGTCATCAAATCCTGTGCACAGCTGACGTATGAAGAGGTGCAGAAAGTCATCAATGAAGATGCACGCGTGGACATCGAATCCGCCGTGCAGGCCGACATCCACCAGCTGCACAAGATCACATCCAAGCTTCGGGAGACTCGTCAAAAACTGTCCACACTCTTTGTGCCTTTTGAAGATCCTCGCCTGTCCGAGCTGGAGAAGATGAACGACCACATGGACGCGCATTCCCTGATTGAGGAGCTGATGATTCCGACCAACTGCTACATCGCCACCCGTCTGACCAGAAGCCCCAGGCTGCACGACGTCATGGTGCTGCGCTGCCACAAAGCCCCGACCTACGAGGAGCTGGCAGAGTGGCGAGACAAGGAGGGGTCGGTCAGCAACCTGGTGATGCAGCTGCAAGGGAAGAAGGTCAGCCCCGACACACGGCTGTCACTGGACACCAGCACGACCCGGGGAGGTCCGGCACGTCAGCAGAACGTGGTGGTGCAGAGCGAGGTGTGGGTGAAGCTGTGTCGCCACCTGGAGCAAGGGGAGATAACCGAGGCTCGGAGACTGGCCTTCATGGACGCCGTGCACCCGCTGCAGTGTCTGGCCGCCAGCCACTGGATGGACCTGATGGAGACGGCGCAGTACAAGTGTTCCTACGGCCTCAACACGCCGGACCGCCGCCACTTCGGTCTGGACGTGGATGTCTACACCCACTTCACCTCCCCCATCCGCAGGTACGCCGACCTGCACGTGCAGCGTCTTCTCCACGCCGACCTGGACGGAAAACGCCCCGACTGTACCCCTGATGACGTCACGGAGCTGTGTCAGCACATCAACGGCGCCACGTCCCGTCAGAAGGCGTTCGGCAAGGGCTGCATGGCGCTGAAGGTGGCGGAGAGTCTGCAGCGTCAGCCGCTGGTGTTCCGGGCCTTCGTGGAGAGCGTGGACACGGAGCAGCTGACGCTGTGTCTGCCTTCTCTGCTCAAAGTGTCGGACCGCAAGCAGGAGCTGCCCTTCAGCATGCTGGGTGTCAGCTGTCAGCCGGAACTCGTCACAGACACCATGCTGAGGCAGGACAGCGTCACGGTTCAGTGGAACAGAAGGATCTACGATGAGAAGGGAACCTGTCCTGGACAGCTAATCCCCGACTGGAAGCACCTGGAGAGATCAGGCAGCAGATCTTCCAGTTCCCCGGTCGTCATGACTCTCCGCCCCGACCAACTGAGTGTGTCAGTTAGGCAACAGGACTGGGCCGAGATACTGGAGGCGTTGGTGTCCAACAGTCAGCAGACCTGGGACAGAATCCCACAGCCCGTAAGCAGAGTTCAGTCTGAAGTGGACTACATGTCCTCGGAGAAGGGCGACGGCACGGTGTCTCTGCGTCCCGTGCAGTTTAGAAGAGTCTACAGTGCGGGGCAGGTTGTTCAGGTGCAGATGTCCGGGGAGCCCAAAAAAGGGATGCTGAAACCTCGCGTGGAGATTCTGCACACGGCACGCAACGCCAGCGTGTGCACGCAGCACTTCAGTGACCCTGTGCTGGCTCTCACTCGTTTCGCAAAACAGGCCACTCGAGACCAGAACTTCTCCAACTACAAGGACTACGCGCAAGCCTGGATGCCTCTGCTGGAGATGGAAGCAGCTGTTGGTTCTGGGGATAGTGATGGTGGTATTGTCATTGACAACATCAACGTCACAATGAAAACCCAGGGGCCACCCAGCAGCATCCTCTGCAGAGGTACCTTCAGCCTGGAAGGCAAGTTCTGCTATGATCGCTGCTTAGAGTTTGGCGGGAAATCGGCGGACAGCATTCGCCAGGAAGAATCCAAGAGCGACAACTCGTTCCCGCTGGACTACCTGTGCCTGCGCTACAAGATGGACTGCTCGGACATCGTGGTGTCGAGGGTCAAGCAGAGCGAGGTGTCCGAGACAGTGGACAGACAGTTCACGTGGCTGGCCCATGCCAGTGTTGTCCAGGTGATCCACAAGGATCGCAAGGCAGAGGACGGGGGTCGTCTGGTGGTGACCTTCGTCCTGTCCCCATCCAGTCCTCAGCCACCACCTCAGCTGATGACGAAGGAGGGAGCCAGACTGACGCTGGAGCTACTGCCCAAGTCGGACGTCGACAGGTAAGAGATGGATTTGACACAAACAGTAGTTTTAATCGTCCAATTTTTGTTGAACCTACCAAATAGACCCGCTTAGCATTCTTGAGGTCTGCTGATCTTTTATTTTTCTAGACGGTTCCAGGGACAGAATCCAGATATGCATGATAATAGTTACACGCTATTCGGGCTTCGAAAAGAATTTCGCGTTGTTCTTGCTTATAATATTTATGGTCCAGTTGAATTCTGTGTAATCAGCTGCGAACAAAAGTGTTGGTTGAAGTTTCATTATATCTACACATACCCCGTCCCCCTTTCTCATTTCATCGTCATTAACATCATTAAGAATTCAAAAGAGCTCTAGAGTAGACTGTTTATTTCATGTATGGTGTATTGTTTAGGTTGTCCTTGGTCTTGGTGCGCGCGCATGTGTGTGTGTGTGTGTGTGTGTGTGTGTGTGTGTGCGTGCGTGTGTGTGCGCGGCGTGAGAGCGTGTGTGTGTGTGTGTGTGTGTGTGTGTGTGTGTGTGTGTGTGTGTGTGTGTGTGTGTGTGTGTGTGTGCGTGTGTGTGTGTGCGTGTGTGTGTGCGTGCGCGGCGTGAGAGCGTGTGTGTGTGTGTGTGTGTGTGTGTGTGTGTGTGTGTGTGTGTGTGTGTGTGTGTGTGCGTGCGTGCGTGTGCTTGCTTCAGATTGTGTCCAGTCCTTTCTGTGCTTGTATCTAGGGAATGATGTGTTCATTCTATATGACGTTGTTGTCTACTATTCCGCTTTTGTACTACTACAAGAATATACCAGGCTACACTTTCAAATAATAGATCATGTGTCTGTATATGGCTTGTTAGTGTGGAAGGAAACATATGGATAGAGAAGGGTGGATGGAGGGGGGGGGGGGGCGAGTAGGAGAGAGCCAGACATGGGGTGGGTATTGGGAGAGGATAAACTCAAAGGGAGAGAGTTTTTGAGAGTATTGGTCATCCACTAACTGTGACGCGTATTATTTTGCCAGGTGATTATGTTCATGGTAGATTACATTACCTGAGGTGCTGTTTGTTATATGTAAACGTGCTTTTTGTCAAGTTATCTGAGCAGCGCATTGAGTTTAACTTGTGTTAGAGAATGGCGCATTATAAGATTTATCTGTTATTGTTATATCATTGCCTGCTGTGTTTGGGTTTATACTGTAGTGTATGTTCTGTACTACTTGTGTTCGTGCTGTGTTGTATGTTGTGCTATATTTGAACCCACTCACAGACTGGTCCTTGAACCCACTCACAGATCTGGCCACATCAATGATTGGCTCATTGTCCGCGAATCTGACAACCTCGTCTCCTCTGTCTCTGTCACTGACCAGTTGGAATCTGACCACAAAGCCGTCCTTGCCTGTCTTAACCTCTCAAAACCTCTTCGGAATTCACGTCTCGTCACCCATCGCAAACTAAAAACCATCAACAAAAATAAATTTGGCTCTGACGCTGCCCAGCGTCTCTCCTTCATACTGTCTTCTTCTGATCCAGCATCACATTACAACTCAGCTCTCTGCCAGCTCTTACATGGGCATGCGTGCACCCGCCACCACATGTCTCCTGCCCGACCGTCCGTACACACCTTGGTACACACCTGAAATCAGTCAGGCCAAGCGCAAGCGTCGGCCGGCCGAACGTCGATGGCGCTCCACAAAACTCACTGTTCACAGACAAATTTATCAAAAAGAAAAAATCCAGAAACTGATTTCCTCCGCCAAACCCAAACACTATAATAACCGCATCATTGACTCTTCTTCAGCCAGACACCTCCACTCTACCATGAATGAACTTCTTGGCACTGCTAAATCCACCACTCTGCCTACTTCTTACAGTACAGCTGAATTTCCGTCCATGTTCTCTTCTTTCTTCGCTGCAAATATTCAAATTATCCGTAACAAGCTTGACCAGACACCTCTCTGGCCGTGGCCTCCTGACCCACCTTTCACCGGAACACTGCTCCTTGCTTTCATCCTGTCTCTGAAATAGAAGTACCAAACATTTTGAAATCAATGTCTTTCAAATCATGTGAACTTGACCCCATTCCTGCATCTCTCTTCTCTGACTGACTTCCATACCTGCTTCCTGCCATCACTGACATCGTTAACACATCACTGCGCACAGGTTCCTTTCCCGCAGCATTTAAGACAGCTATCATTCTTCCCCTCCTGAAAAGAACAACCTTGGCTCAAATGACCTTTCTGCTGCCTTTGACACTATTGACCACACCATTCTTCTCACCCGCCTAGAGTACACATATGGAATCCACAGTACCGCGTTTGCCTGGTTTAAGTCATATCTGTACGACCGGTTCCAAAACGTGTCTGTCAGTAACATGCAGTCTGATCCTATCAAACTTTCCTGTGGCGTCCCTCATAGTTCTGTCCTGGGGCCAGTCCTCTTCACCCTCTATACTAATCCTCTAGCCTCCATCATCAACAGTCACAACTTGAATCACCACTTCTATGCTGATGATACTCAACTACCTAACAGCGCCTTACCGGAAAACACCCACACTCTTCTGAAAACCACATCTGAATGTTATTTGGACATCACAAACTGGATGACGCAAAACAAACTTCAAGTAAATAGTTAAAAGACAGAAGCGATGCTCACCGGAACAAGACAAAAACTGTCCTCTATTTCTATCTACACCTTTCAGCTTGACGATACCACAGTCCCTCTCTCTGACACTGTCAAAAGCCTCGGTGTTCTCCTCAACAGCACACTGTCCATGGATAACTTCATCAGTCAAACCGCCAAATCCTGCTACTACCAGCTCCGTCGAATTAGTTCTGTCCGGAAGTATCTTTCCACCGAGGCTACAGTTAAACTGGTAACCTCACTCATTCTGTCACGCCTTGACTATTGCAATTCTCTTCTTTCTGACCTGCCTTCTTCCTCTGTACAAAGCCTTCGTCGCTGTACAAAGCTGCTCGCCTCATACTGAAAAAAAGAAGAAGAAAAAAACACGTCAAACTGACCACATCACACCTCTGTTTCAATTTCTCCACTGGCTTCCAATCAAACAAAGAATTCAGTACAAGATAAACACTCTCTGCTATAAAAGTGTCATGGGCACTGCTCCGTCTTGTCTCTGTGACTGTCTTCAACTTTACACGCCATCCCGTACTCTCCGCTCCGCTTCTGATACACTCAGCCTCCAGATTCCTCGCTCTAGACTCTCCACTATTGGTTCCCGCGTCTCTTCTGTTTTCGGTCCATCAACAGGGAATGACCTTCCCCTTCCTCTCCGACAGAAACCCTCTCTAGACTCATTCAAATTTAATCTAAAAACATTTCTTTTCCCAAAATTGTAGACCTGCCACGTTTTCTGTTCCGTGCTGATGTCTTTATTCATTTCAAGTCTCCCGGGCGTTTGCTGCACGTTTTAAGCTGTGCATATTTAGTTTTGTATAGTCAGAATGCTTGTGGGTGCGAGTGCCTGTGTGTGTGTGTGTGTGTGTGTGTGTGTGTGTGTGTGTGTGTGTGTGTGTGTGTGTGCGTGCGTGCGCGTGTGTATGCGCTTAGAATAGTCTCTAGAGACAAGACTTTACACTTTAAAAAACATCTTTATGTTATTATTATTATTATTATTATTATTATCTTTCAGGCGGGCCCAGGAGATGCTTCTGGCGCTTCAGGACGACGAGTGTCAACTGGCACAGGCCATTGCCTTTGGAGCAAAGATTCCCAAGCTGGGTAAGTGGCTGAATACTTCGTCAGCACACATGTGGCATAAACATATATAGCTATTGTTTAACATAACCTTGCACATGCTGGCTGAAGAGATTAAGGACCTAACCTAAACATGCACGGTTTTTAAATTCTCGATGGGTGTCTTAAAATACAAGCTTTCTATGGACTGCCTAATATCAAAGCATAGAGTGCAAGTCTATAATATTCATGAATCGGACCAGCATGACTGATTTCCTACTTCACCATGCATACACTGGTTCCATAATCAAGTACAGAGTTTCATACGCCACAGACTGGGTTCTGCTTGCAGATTCTGCCCACAAAAAGCTTGGTCTGAAGGACGAGAACCACGAGGTGTACACGTCTGACCCCAACTCAAAAAGACTGCCCAGGAACAACTCTCCCCAGCTGGAAGCGATCAAGCTAGCCATGACACACAGCTTGTCGATCATCCAGGGTCCCCCAGGTGTGTGTGTGTGTGTGTGTGTGTGTGTGTGTGTGTGTGTGTGTGTGTGTGATGTGTGCGTGTGTGTGATGCGTGTGTGTGTGTGTGTTTTGTGTATTTGTGTGTGGGGAGGGGGGAGGGGGGTGCTTGTGAACGTTCGCTATATACAGCTGCCATTCTCTGTGTAAGCTTTAAACTTTGGCCTATTTTTCTAAACAAAACGTTGAGGATAACATCTAAGGACCATCTTTGCGCCCTTTAAAGGAAGTCGTCTCAACTAATCGCCTTTGTCGATTGTAGATTCCAAGAACCACATTTAGATGAAGAAAAAAAAGTTAAAAATCTACGACAAACACTTCAGTCGTATGAAGTTCTGATTTCTAGAAATCTTCTATCGAATGCCTTTTCTATGTCCACATCTTCACTGATTCTGCAAAACAAAAGAAAAAGGATCAGTTTTAAACTTTGTCATAGTCTTGAACTATTTACTACTCTCTTCAGGTGCATTTTCTCAGTAGAGGCATTGACGAATTGTTTCACGCTTTCTCGTTTCCTTTCCCTGTTGCCACGAAAGTATCGCTCATACAACTGCCCGAGACAATTCTTTGTTCAGTGTGGTGAGTCAGAAAGATTGTGAATATCTACAGGGTCTGGCAAGACGAACACGGGCATCAAGCTGGTGTACCTGTTCTGTAAGATCAACCGCCAGCTGCAGGCGGAGGGCAAGGGCAAGAAGACCGTGCTGTACTGTGGACCCTCCAACAAGTCCGTCGACCTCGTCGCCAGTGAGTGTCCTTGCTGCCCTAACTGTCACGTAGAGAAAGGTCTGGCCACCACAATGTCGAGTTGTGTCTTCTCGAACAGCATAATGTCGTAGGTCTCGGCACAGACTACTTCTTAGGTCAAATCAGGGTGGTTTTTCCCAGAAAAAATGAATAAACAGGTGGAGTAAACGCTGAACGTATGGGTGGGTGGACTAAAGACTGGATATATGGTTGGGTGAAATGATGGACTGATGAATTAGTGGATGGGTGGATCTGTTGTTTTTATTCCAGCATGTAGTCATTCTACTAGCTGGATGAGTGAATTATAGGACGCAGTGGCTGAACGAATTGGTTGATGGGAAGGTTGGGTCAAATTACTACATGCAGACATAAATCGCGTTCGTTACTTAGACGAATAATTGCTTTTTTTCTGGGGGAGAAAGAGACTTTGTTTGGTAGCTTCAGTAATCGTGGTTGTTAGTCATTCACTGATGATGAAACTAATATAATTTGTCCGATTACAGGAGAGCTGAAATCCAAGCTGGGCACGGAGTGTCCGAAGATCGTGAGGATGTACGGGTCGGCAATCGAGGCTAAGGACTACCCGGTACCCCGGGGAGACCTCAGGTCCACACGGGGCATGCGCGACCTCAAATGTGACCCTGACCTGCAGGTAGGCCTTAATCATCGTGAAGTTATTTAGTAGATGACGATAGATGGACAGATTGACGGATGAGATGGATGCTTGCATGGCTGGCTGGACAATTGAATGGATGGATAAATGAAATCAGTGGCGAGTGGATGGTGAATTAGTAGGAAGGACAGATAAACCACTAGGCAGATGGGTAGTTGGATTAGTAGGATACATACTGAGGCTTCTCGTACAGCTCTTACCATTTGCATTGCAGGACGTTGCTCTCCATCATTTGATCCGACAAGATGGCAAACCTCATGCCGAGGAAATCTCAGTCTTCGAGAAGTACTTTGACAAGTGTCGCCAGGAACCTGACAAGTACAGTGTCTCAAACAAGCAGCTGAAGAAGTACCGCAAACTGCTGTTCGTGGCCAGTGTGGAAGAACTGAAGCATTACGAGGTCGTCTTGGCCACCTGTGCTGTTGGCGGCAACCGAAAGCTTGTAGAAGGCACACTGAATACGGTGTTTCAGGTAGACAATGCTTTCGTATCTCGTTATTGTACGTTTTGTGCCAAGGAGTTGTTGTTGCAAAGAAATGCATGTCTGGTCTTACACTGGCCCAGGGCTCCTGACGCCTGTGGTCAAGATGGAAACAAACTGGGTCAAAAATATGCACTCGACAAACGTTTCATGTGTAACGAAAGACAGAGCTCTGGTCTCCATCGGTAACTATTACCTGGCATGCAAGTAACTACTAGGTACATACTCCTCACCAAGATTAAGTATGTGACCGTGTTACGGTACCTTTTTAGTTTTTTGCTGTCCCATCATCTGTGCCGACCTCAGAGGCACTGCTCCCGCGCCGCTCGTCCCGGCATCCCCCACCTCTGGCCACACCCAGGGCTCATTCCGCATCGCGGCCCCGCCCCCAGAGGTCCACAGGAGACGTGAGATCGTTGGTAGGCTGCCATCCGAAGGATACACTGCACTGCTGCCGAGTCAATTCGGCGGTGTTCAGTAGCGCCTGTTCTGATTGAACATATGCAGGATATCACCTACTATACCCACTACTGACGACAGTGTTAGCTAAGTCGCGGAGTCAGACTGAGTGAGTGAGCGTCCCCCACAGAGAGCAGACCGCCACTACGTCCCTCCAGCAGACGTCCTATGTGGACTCTCTGACGTTGAGGGCTTTGATCTGAACTGCCTCAGGCGAAGACGGAGGGACCTAGGCCACCACGAAAGCATGGCATGAAGGGCTACCGAAACTGAGACTTTTATTTGTATTTATTTATGCAGTGATCGATGAGGATGAGCATGATAAGTGATGATGCTATGGAGGTCCATTTCGGTTTGAGATTAATTATAATAATAATGGATATTTCTATGGCGCATGATCCCTACCAAGATCTAGGGCACAACGCGCCGTACACAAATCTGGAGAAAAATGTTTAAACACAATACAATGGACACAATAAAAAGGTTTGATGCCATACAACCGCCAACCACCTGATTACTTGACAGGGCCACAGACCACGCCTACTGTCATAATTATCCCGGTGTTAACCAGGCATGGGAACTGTGGCACCTGCAGTGTTGGTCAAATAATTAGGGCAACCCTCTCAAAGAAGCATCCATGAAGTGGATGAAGCTCGAATGTGCGGTTCCAGCCTTCCTATTGGGCCCATAGCACTCCCAGCTCTGGGTAAGAGCCGGCCAGGGCTGAACAATCCCACATGACTCTGATGGGATTTGAACCCAAGACCTTCCGACCCGTAGACCGACGCGCTAACCACTAAGCAACGGGGCCGGTCCACGGTACCTTTTATTTACTTGCACGTCGGCCTCTGCTGCTCTGTCCCTTGTTGCGGTAGTACGTGCGGAATCTGTCGCAGAAACCATCCATGTTTGTTGATTCAACACAAAACCTCTAGGCTCCATTCCGTCGCAGTTAACAAGTCAAATCAAATTGTGTCAATTTAAATCCTGAAGCAATTGCATTTTATTTGATGCTTGTGTGCCAACGAATGAGAACTTTCTTTCATACCACAAAATAATTAATAGGATGAATCTCACAATTAAACACTCATAGTTCGTGTAATTATTTGGCAGCCCATTCTTGGCAATTGATAAATGTTCCTTGTTAACACTTATTTAAAAACTATAACTTACATAAATCAAGCATGTATAACAAATTTCCAAAGAGTGCATAATTATTCATTGTTCTACTGAATATCAAAACCGGCAACGAAACCCGACTGAGAAGGACGAAATATTTTTCTATGATAATGAATGACAGTGCCTGCTTTCTGTCTTTCAGCTGATCATAGACGAGTGCGCCATGAGCCCGGAGCCCCAGAGCATGGTTCCCATCATCGCCACGCGGGCCCAGCAGGTGGTGCTGATCGGGGACCACAAGCAGCTGAGACCCATCATCAAGTGTCAGCCTGCCGCCGAGCTGGGGCTGGACCAGTCCCTCTTTGAGAGACTCTTCCTCAAGTTCCCAGCCTACACCGTCTTCCTCAGCAAACAGTACAGGATGGTGAGAACGCCGCGTGTTTTGCAAAGTGATTTAATTGTTTCCTTGTCAGGAACTGTGTTTCGTTGTGTGTGTTTAGCCGTGACCTCCGGTCAGTCTGCCCTCGGTTGAATTCTTGTTCTGTATAGTACACGACGTGCTAATATTGTGCGGTTTCAAAACCTGTTGTGATCCTTGATTCAGTCGTGACGCTAGGCAACTGCATCGTTGTGTCAAAATCCTAGCAACAGTCCCTCCCGAGCACCCCAGCTCATGATTGTTTTCGTTTCTTTTCTATTTCTGTTTCATCTATAAGCACCCCGAGATCTGTGCCTTCCCGTCCAAAGAGTTCTACAAAAATGAGCTCAAGACCGGCTACTCTTTGCTGTGGGGCGGAGAGTTGCTTCCCTTCTGGCCCGGTCACCCGCTGATTCCTGACCGGCCAGTGCCGCACCTACTGGTGGACGTCCGTGGGGAGGAGGAGACGCTGACCGTCACCACTGACGAGGGCAACGAACGGTCCAAGTCCAACAGCCTGGAGGCAGACAAAGTGGTGCGTTAACTGATCGATTTACTTCTTCTTTTCACAGCTCCGTAACACTGCCATTTTTAATGTTAACTTAGCTGTAGATAACCTAGTGAATGAAAGTACTCTAGTCTAGGCCTGTTTTTCTCTGGTTTCCACCTGTGGGGTACCGCTGATTTCAGATATTCAAGTCCCCTCTACTGAGAATCGTGTTTGTCTGTTTTCTTGGGCCTACAGGTTGAGATTCTTAAGTTCCTGAAACGAGAGTTCAAAGTCGACCTTCTGAAGATCAAACTGTTGACCCAGTACAACGCGCAGCGACATCTACTGGAGGAGAAGGTGAAGGCGGCCATTGTCCAACACAGGGACATGTTCGAACACTACGACAAGTTCAAGATCAACGTCAGCACCGTCGTCTCAAGCCAGGGTATGGACATGGGCATATTTTAGAGCTGGCAACCTGTTTATTTTACGAAGGCAAATGCTCTCTCTCCGCCCCCCCCGCCCCCCCACCCCCCCACTTCCCCCGCCTCCGCCCCCAACCCCGAAACAAATAGTCCTAATACGGCACTGCAGAGTGGCAGAACACAACAGGAAACAGCCCGGTGTTGGTGTTTTAGTGTTCTAATGCCTGCAGTTGCATCTGCAGCAGAGCAACAGAAACTGCCACTCCCACGTTGGCCTTTTCAGCCCCTGCAGATGTTGCAGTGCAACAAGACCTGTCCACAACGCGAGTTCCATTCTTCCGAAACTGAAGGACACCTGCCACAACCGGTGGAGATTGGGACTACAGATCTCACTACACTGTAGTACAGTATAGCTACGCTCAGTGAAGACCTTTACACGAGGTATCCCTGTTGCAGGCGGGGAGTGGGACTACACATCTCACTACACTGTAGTACACTATAGCTACATTCAGTGAAGACCTTTACACGAGGTATCCCTGTTGCAGGCGGGGAGTGGGACTACGTGATCATGAGCACAGTGCGCTCCCTGCCCAGCTACAAGATAGAGCCCAACCCCACCCACGGCTGGTGTCGTCAGAACCTGGGCTTCATCACCGACCGTAACCAGGTCAATGTGGCGCTCACCAGAGCTCGCAGGGGACTTTTCATCGTCGGTGAGTTCGCAGTCTCCGATTTCGCAACGCCACCATGAGGGCGACCACTTTACACCCTTTATACTCCTGTAGTGGAGCGGATCAGTCTTGTGTGGCCTGGTGTAGTTAACATTTACCAGCTTATCGCCATCGGATGGTGTTAGTTGTGAAGGTGTACTTACAAAGAAAGACTTCCAGGATGTCGACGGACCCAAGCAGATCGTTAAGAAGATGATTTATGCCAACTAAGAGAGCTCTTCTCTGCGAAGTTTATACGATAAAAGAAAACAAAAGCAGGAAAAGACCAATGGCTTTGATACCCAGTCGGCTATTATTTTATATGAATTGAACACAAACGATAATGACATGGGCCTAGTTATTTCCCCCCTCCACACACACACACACACACACACACACACACACACACACACACACACACACACACACACACACACACACACACACACACACACACACACACATGTATACATACACTACAATTTTATTTACATAAACGTGAAAATATAAACAACTGTCACCTTTTAAAAAAAGCTCTTCTCTTACTCCAGGTAATGTGGAGCTGCTGAGATGTGACGACGTGTGGCGCCACCTGGTGGAGAGATACGAGCGAAATGGATGCTGTGTTTCTGACGCCAGTGAATTCCCGCCACCACCTGCACCTCGTGGCAAGCGCAGACAGCGCCACGTGCAGCACAATGCATCGGACCACTGGCAGCAGGTGTAGATTCCTGGGTCATCTGGTCGTCTGCTGATGGTCTTCAGGCCTGTGTCTGGTATTTAACATGCCAGGCAGCGTGTGAGACTTTCATCTCACATGACGTAGGCTGTCTATAATATGTCTTTGATCCTGCTTCTCTGATGTATATTTTCTGCAGCACGTCTTTGGCCCGGTTTCTCTGATGCAGCCTGTCTGAATTATGTCTTTGTCCCTGTGTTTTTGACGGAGGCTGTCTGCAACATCTCTTTGATCCAACTTCTCTGATGTTGGCTGTCTGCATGTCTTTGGTCCGGTTTCTCTGATGTAGGCTGTCTGTACTGTGTCTTTAGTCCTGCTTCACTGATATATGCTGTCTGTAAGGTGTTTTGGTCCTGCTTCACTGATGTAGGCTGTCTGCAACGTGTTTTTGACCCTGTTTCACTGATGTAGGCTGTCTGTAACGTGTCTTTGGTCCTGTTTCACTGATGTAGGCTGTCTGCAACGTTTTTGGCTCTATTTCTCTGATGTAGGCTGTCTGCAGCACGTTTTGGCCCTGTTTCTCTGACACAGCCTGTCTGCAACATGTCTTTGTCCCTGTGTTTCTGACGTAAGCTGTCGATGTCTCCAACATGTCTTTGGTCTTACTTCTCTGATACTGGCTGTCTGCAGCATGTCTTTGGCCCTGTGTCACTGATGTAGGCTGTCTGCAACATGTCCTTGGCCCTCTGCTCTGATGTAGGGTATCTGCAATATGTCCTTGGCCCTCTGCTCTGATGTAGGGTATCTGCAATATGTCCTTGGCCCTCTGCTCTGATGTAGGGTATCTGCAACATGTCTTTGTCCCTGTGTTTCTGACGTAAGCTGTCGATGTCTCCAACATGTCTTTGGTCTTACTTCTCTGATATTGGCTGTCTGCAGCATGTCTTTGGTCTTACTTCTCTGATATTGGCTGTCTGCAGCATGTCTTTGGCCCTGCGTTCTGATGTAGGCTGTCTGCAACATGTCTTTGGCCCTGTGTTCTGATGTAGAATATCTGCAACATGTCTTTGGCCCTGTGTTCTGATGTAGGCTGTCTGCAACATGTCTTTGGCCCTGTGTTCTGATGTAGAATATCTGCAACATGTCCTTGGCCCTGTGTCACTGATGTAGGCTGTCTGCAACATGTCTTTGGTCCTGTTTCACTGATGTGGGCTGTCTGCAACATGTCTTTGGTCCTGTTTCACTGATGTGGGCTGTCTGCAACATGTCTTTGGCCCTGTGTCACTGATGTGGGCTGTCTGCGACATGTCTTTGATCCTGTTTCACTGATGTGGGCAGTCTGCAACATGTCTTTGATCCTGTTTCACTGATGTGGGCTGTCTGCAACATGTCTTTGATCCTGTTTCACTGATGTGGGCTGTCTGCAACATGTCTTTGATCCTGTTTCACTGATGTGGGCAGTCTGCAACATGTCTTTGATCCTGTTTCACTGATGTGGGCTGTCTGCGACATGTCTTTGATCCTGTTTCACTGATGTGGGCTGTCTGCGACATGTCCTCGATCATACTTCTCTGGCGCAGATTTTATGCAGCATGCCTTTGATCCTATTTTCCTGACGAAGAATTTCTGCAACATGTTTTTGGTCCTACTTCTCTGATGTAGGCTGTCTGGCAACTGATTTTAGGCCACGCCTCTCTGATATGTATTTCTTGAAATGTAGAAACTATATATACTATTGTGACCCCTATCGTTTTCATTAAACTACTGTAATCTGCTGCATGTGCTTAGTATTTTCAAATATTTCATCCCCAGGCAGCTTTGTGGAACTGCACACTTTAATCACTTCATAATTATTTTTGTCCCATGACACTCTGACTGTCCATTTGTAACATATCTGTTAAAAATTAAAGCAAACACAAATGGAAATGGGTCCACTCACTGTGGCGTGTCTTGCTTTTACTGTTCAGTTGGTTGTTAACTAAAAGTAATACTGTATTTCTTTAAATAAATAAGCTGCTTTGGTATCTATGTAATAATTGCTTGGTTTTTGGTTCCATTTGTACAAATACTACGCATATTATTTTGTTGCATTTTAAGTGAAACACGTGTGCATTTTTGAATATGTTCCACATTTATCAAAATTCATAAAGTAGTGCGTATTTATTTTGCTGGATATTGTTGTATTGATTTCATGTACATAGCGACAGCTTGGATTGGTTTTTATATTTGTTGCTTGAAAAGTAAAGCGATACCAAGTACGTAATCTTTGGTAGCAAGATATATTTTAAGAGATTATTCATGAGGTTATCTGTGATAAGTAATACAATCTTGATATGTAAGAATGCTAAACGTTTGACTCATGTCTGACTATCCTTTATCCGTCTTGCATGGCAAATGGCTACAATTCTTTTCTTTATGAAGCTATCTCCCCTCCCCTCCCCTCCCCCCCCCCCCCCTCCTTAACTGCGGTGGCTTGGGGTACAATGTATAGAATTAATCGAGTGGTTCATCAATCGGTTGTACAATGCACAACTGCGCTAGCCTCTAGAAAGATACTGTTAGCTTACCTGATAAAACCCACAAGACAGTAAGCAAGCAAAGACAAGCAGTGCTCGGTGCAGACTGCTGAATAAAATCAGTTATTCGAGTGCCTGAGGTACGACCAAAGCTCACGTGGTGTCAGAATTACTATGAGCTGCTATGGTTCAATACATTGAATTTCAAGCCACGACCTTGATCACGTTGGTTGACAATGATTAATATCAGACTGACCATTGTCTTCATACAAACAAAATGCTTTAGCATTACCCTGTATTTATGCTGTGATGTTGGACATAAAGTCTGTAGCTGGTGTTTGACTTTTTTTCAACAGCACACAAGGAAAGAGCAAGAGATTGAACGTTTTTGTTGTTTTTGTTTTTGGTACAATTTTAATTCAACATAGAACTGCTGTATGTCAGGTTGAGACCATGTACACGCTGCAAGTGGTGCAGTGACAGCTGCCCCAACACACATTTAAGCCCTGTGTCATAGCTGACTGGGCGTTAAAAAACCAATTCCTTCCTGTATAACTCCTAATTGGTTTGTTCTGTTACATATAAGTAACCAACCCCTTTAAATAAAGTTCATGTCTAGATGATTTGGGATATTCAGCTAGCATGCCTGCAACTGTTATAGCCTACACATATTCGTGTGCAAATATTATATATTTTTGTTTGGTTTGTTGGCTGACATAATGTCTTTTGTCGTTTTCATTCACCAAATTGCATTGTTTTTTTCAGAGTTATTTTGCTTTGGGTGTTAATTGATATCATCTGTTATTTGTAAACCGCTGTTTTCAGCAGTCAAGTGCCATACATATTACATGATGATGTGATAGATATACAGTATTGTCTTTTTTACTATCATTACCTGTACATATGTGAATTGTGGGTTAACGGAAGTGTGTACATACACTGTCCATCATCCTATTACTCTTATTCAGTGCAGCTTTTTACTTGGTCTCTATTACGAATTTTTGCTAATCTTTTCACAATAAAATGATTTCATCGAATTACTGAGCACTTGAGCGTTTTTATTACCAGTATAAACATAGCATTGTATTACATAAATTCATCTTTTTTCCCCCCATCCTTGGGCATTTATTCACAAACATGCATACATCCACTACAATATACCTTTCGCTCTGTCTCCAACGCTGCTTTACATCACTGCAGTTTTTTTTTTTAAACACTTCTTATCTGACAAGTGAAGCTGAGCAGAATCCGATTGTTGATATGTGTCTCAAAGTGCCCAAACAGAATGACAAGCTTACGAAAAGTGCAATGTAAGCAATGGGTTGTACAGATATCTTGAACCACTTTGACACAATCTTCTTCTTCGTCAGTCTTCTCTTTCTTTTTCCTCTTTAAAAAGGACCTGACTATTTAAGTCTGTTTGTTCCTGAGGCTATGAGTGCTGAGGCCGAGAAAATGATTTTGAAACATGAGCATTGCACTCCCACAGGCTTCACGTGGTCACGGACTGTCACTGGCGGTAGCTGCCGTAACTATGACATTTGCCACAACAAAGTCTGTATTTTGTGCTCCCAGTTTGTTTAAAAGAGAGATTAAAAAAAAAAAAGTAAACAAATTACACTGGTGTTACTACTGTGATATGCACTTTTTTCTTCTTTTTCTTTTTTCTTTTCTGAATCAGAATGAAGTACACCAACGGATTTAACAAATGAAGTGTATACTGTAAATGAAGTACTTTCATACTGGTACTGATTACTAGGTAAAAATATACAATACATAACATGTGGCACATTAAAAAGCCTATAATTTATATTCGGGGGGGGGGGGGGGGGGGCTCAGACTCAGTGGCATCAGGTTAAGATGGGTGGCTTGCAATCGAAGGTCATGAGCTTCATTCCATGTATTGGTGTTCTGGAATATTTTCTTTTAGAGTCAGCTTCTGTTCAAACTGTTTCAGTGTCTGTCATTCCTAGTACAATAAAACTGCTAAATGCACTGCTATCTTAATGCAGCTATCATACTGACTGTGCTCCCTTGTCCCCCATTTTCATGCCAGCCATATCCTGAAAGGAGGTGAACCCAAATTGTGTATTGTTATTCATGTACTTTTCTTTTTCTTTTCAGTTTTAACTTCTTTTTACTAGCCATGTGCATATATCAAATGTCACTCAGTTCACACCAGTGCACTCACAAGTGAAAATTTTGTCACACCCACAGTCCTGGTCAGATTCAATGTGAAGAACTAACCATGCAGCATATTCCATGGGGTTTTCCTGAAATAGGGCTTTTCCTGTTGACTCGCAAATCTGGCAGTTGGTGCACATCACATAAGCATCAACACACATTAATAAAGAGGATTTCTAGAGCGCCCATCTACCACACTAGGTGGCAACACAGCGCGCTTTACAATAACACTAACCACACACACACACACAGATACACGTACGCACGCACGCACGCACAAACACACACACACACACACACACACACACACACACACACACACACACACACACACACACACACACACACAGAGTGTCGGACGAGGGGATGGGCAGGGCGGCTTTAAAAGAGGAGGCAGAATCAGAGTAGCGGAGTGTTTGAGGCAAATTGTTCCAGACAGATGGGCCGGCATAAGAAAAAGATCTTTCACCAAATGTTTTTGTGTTTACACGGGGGGTGACAAAGGTTCGTGTGTCAGATGCAGATTGTAATTGTCTTGCTGGAGTATAAGGTTGAAGGAGATCGGACAGATACTGAGGGGCTGTTCCAGAGATGGAATTGAAGCAGATAGTTGACATTCCAGTCAGTAAATCCACTACACAGCCCACTCCTACATGGGAATTGTGCCCTCTGGTTAGCCATGTTCCATCAAAGCTCACTGAGATGTCAAGCACATCTTCATCTGATAGTAACATATATCAAAATATTCAGCATGCACTTTCCGCACAAATTGCACTGTCTGAGAAAGCCCCTGCTGTTCAAGTTGATCTAGCTGTTTATACAGGTCATTGGCTTTCTGGTGGAAGGTGTTTAGCGCAGTCCTTGTAGGTCCATGTTCTCACAACCGTTATTCAACACTGATACACCTAACCCACACACAAGGGAAGAAAACACAATCTGTTGATCACAAAAGATGTCACCCCCTTCACCTCTGGAAGCTAGATACCGTTTGCATAGTTTCCTCACATGCGCTGCAATACCGTGGCATAAAAAGCTAATCCCTTCCACCTTTTGGTGTCAACTGTCAAACAAAGAGAGTCTTGCTTGCACTGAGAGCAGCTAAGGGTTCTGACAAGTGCGCGAAGTTCACTGATGTCAACAAGATCCCTTTTTCGGCTGGAGCTGGTTCAAAACAGGCGTGTGGTCCGGTGCATCAGCAGAAAACTTTTCATCGCTGTTCTGAGCACTTCATACTGCTTCGTAAGTTTCTTTTTTGAACTGGGACTGAGTTTTTCACACGAAGAAGCTGTTCACGTTGAAGGTTCGTCTGCTACCACACCACACTGCTGTCTCAATTCAGCATCTGTGCAGCCAAGCTGTTCCACCTTTCTGTGCTTCTGGCTCTTGCTAACTGTTTTCTTAGATTCTGTTTGTGTTTGGCTGTTGCACAAATCGTAGCTTGCTTTTTTTCGAACAGTTTTTGACATTAAATTCGAAAAACACCTCATGGATAGTAGCAGACGATCAGTAGATTGGATGTTTCACGAGGGTGAATGCCGACCAATGGAAACGTCGCGTTTGGTCGATGCCGAGGGTTATAGGTCAACATCTACATATATATGGAAGTTCTCGGTGGAAGTAATGAGCAAAAGCGCTCTTGTTCTCGGTAAACGGCAAAGAGTCAACCGAAGAAACCGAGCGAGCTTGTAGGGGAGATAATGCCGGTTCCGTTGCTATGCAATACAATGCGCTTCTATCGCTCGAATGTGCTTCTGCAAAGGCTAAAATTTGGCATTTTTGACCAATTTCTGAGACAAAAAGTAAACGAACACAATGGGTTGATTTTATTAAAGTCGATTTATTGCATAAAACGTGGTGTTTACACGCAAAAATCCAAACGAAGTTGCGAGTACACAGAGTTAACTGCAAAAATTAAGAAAAAAAAAAAAAAAAGTAAAATCCAAGGAGACGGTCGGAAATTCCTGGACAGTTTTAAAAGTTATTTGGGGTCACAAATATCATCACAATCATTAAATGAGGTCCAAATCTACCGATTACGGACGAAATCCGCAACAAAAGGTGATTTTCTTCATATATTTTTGTCTTTGATTGTTTCGAGTCGGCGTCACGGATTGCAAATGGCGAACGAAGCCGACGAGGTGCTCCTAGGTAAGCGGCCTCGCTAAACAAGCTACGTCAATTAAAAACCGCGGAAAATGAGCGGAAAAGAATAAAAATAAAAATGCAGTCTGACAACGTTCAGTCGTGAGTACGATTATTTTGCCAAAATCGGCATAAGGAAGCGTTCACGTTGTTACTGGGAAACTAGGTCAAACGTCAAAGGGCAACATGAGCCGACTGGAACTGACAATCAAAGACAAAAATAAATGACAAAACTCACCTTTTGTTGCGGATTTTGGCTGTAATCGGCAGATATGGATCTCATTTAATGATTGTGATGTTATTTGTGACCCAAAATAACTTTTAAAATGGTCCAGGAATTTCCGACCGTCTCCTTGGATTTCACACACACACACACACACACACACACACACACACACACACACACACACACACACACACACACACACACACACACACACACACACACACACACACACACACACACACACACACACACACACACACACACACACACACACACACACACACACACACACACACACACACACACACACACACACACACACACACACACACACACACACACACACACACACACACACACACACACACACACACACACACACACACACACACACACACACACACACACACACACAGAGGCCCACGCGCGTGCCTGTAGTTTGAACCACTCGAGTCTAAGATGGCGACAACTTGTAGGGCATAGCCTCAAGACGGTTTACAGTTCCAGTTCTGTTTTTATTTGACAGTCTCAACCATAACAATGGCCGAGAATTAACAGAAAAGCAGGGGAGAGAGTGGGGTGCAGAAACAAAAGCGAAATGTTCCGCATATAAAAGAAATTCTGTACTGATTATGCAGCCATTCAGTGGAGACTATTTCACGTGCCTGGCAGCCGCTGAGATATAATTTATTTATAACCCGTCAGGAGGGCACTGCAGTTATCGGTGAGCCGGTTTGGCCTTAGCGGTAAGCCGTTAGGCTGGTAAGCAGAAACCTCCGTTCGATTCCGCTTCGGCTCTCCTCTCTCTTGAAAAGCTGTGGTCTGTGTATACTGTCTTGTGACTTTGTCCCTCACAATTAAGGAAACATCAAAATGGCTCTCATCACTGCCCCTCTTAATGCAGAAGTCATTCTGGTGGTGAGGTGTAGCTGTAGTTACAATCTCTCTCTTCCAACACCTCTTGGGATCTCGGTCCCCTCCAGTACCTCTTCGGTGACAACTCGGAGTTTAACACGTTCAACCAACAAAACAAAACTGCAGTTACCGTCAGCGTGTAATTATGGGGAAGTTAAACTAGCGCATCGCTAACTTAACTTCCTCATATACGCTGGCGGTGCAGGTGGTAGTGGTAGCGGTGGCGTTACCTCGCATGAGAATAATATTAGGGGCGGGTCGACGAATAAGTCCCCACCTGCGCATGTTGTTTGTGTGGAGATAGCTCTCGCGTACCACTGTCACACCTTTAGGCCCAGGATCAGCGGCCTACACAACTCGAACTCGAACTCGAAAACTTTGTTTTACAAGGATTGTAGTTTAGGTTCATTCAAAAACCTAACAACTAGTCCTTGCTAAGCTACTGCACAGCGAGCCCAGACAGCACACCGTCAGGCCCAGGATCAGGATCAGGAGAGAGAGAGAGAGAGAGAGAGAGAGAGAGAGAACTCGAACTTGAACTCGAAAACTTTAATACTCAAGGATAGTAGCGTTAGGTCCATTTGGACTTATCTAACAGCCAGTCCTTGCGCGCGCGCGAGAGGGGGGGGGGGGAGAGGGGGGAGAGAGAGGGGGAGAGAGAGAGACAGAGAGAGAGAGATAGAGAGAGACAGAGAGAGAGGGGGGGAGATAGAGAGGGGGGAGAGAGAGGAGAGAGGGGAGAGAGAGAGGGGGGAGAGAGAGAGAGGGGAGAGAGAGAGGGGGGGAGAGAGAGACAGAGACAGAGAGAGAGAGAGAGGGGGGTGAGAGAGAGTTTAACATTATTATATACATACGACGTTTAGCTGAGAGCAATGCTGGTGTGCCGATTGTCGGCAAAACTCTTTCTAGGTGGACTCAAAAAGAATAGAAGACGGAAAACCTGCAACAGAACTGCCCACAGATACAAGAAGTCTTAGTATTTATTCTCTGAACTGACGTAAACTGCGTAGAACTGGGAATCCCCGGTAAGCCAGTCTGTGAGCCCATGCAGTTGACGGTTCAATGAGTCCGCCGTCAGGCCAGAGCCACCAGAATGCAGTCAGTAATATTTTAAACTGGTGATCACGAGGAACTGCAGACCTATGTAGGCAGGTTTACAGCATGACTTGGGGTCTTTCACCGTGGCTGTCAATAGGACCGCCTCATTAATCATATTCATGCGCCCTTTTTCAACTTTGCACTGAGCCTTTAACGAGGTTTAATTTCAATTACTCAAAGCGTGCGTCGTGCAACGTGAAGAAACAAAGCGTGGAACTTCTAAATGAACACACAAAAACCAGTTGCATAATAAAAGATTAATTAACATACTTATTCACACACACACACACACACACACACACACACGCGCGCGCGCGCGCACGCACGCACGCACGCACGCACGCAAACATACACACACACGCACACACACACGCACGCACGCACGCACGCACGCACGCACGAACGCACGCACGCACACACACATACACACACACACACACTAGCGCGCGCGACGGCGCGTATCTCATCAGAGATGAAGAAATAGGACTGAAGGAACCGGTTTTGGAAAACAGTTTTCGAAGGATTTACATAGGTTTACATAGGATTCACAGAGGTAGCATGGCGGACAGAGACAGAGAGTTGGTTCAGATCTGGACACCAGAGCTGACACCAGGTGGTCAAATTAAACACTTGGATCAGATCAGCGTTAGAGCAGTTTCAGTTTGTAGATCCACAACCAAGTCAGAATTTTTGTCTCCGTGGAACTGAATGAATCCGACAATCAAAACGCTATTTTTCATGTTTAGTTGCACCTCATGTTAGTAAAGATACAAACACATAAAAGACTAAAAGGAATGTTAATTTAATATGACAATACAAAACGCATGAAGTTTCATGGTATACCCCTTTTCCAAGCGACACAATTGAAAAGGTACTTATCCGGTTTCAGCTGCGGTGTGTTCCGAGTGTTTAGAAGAATGTAACGTTTTGTTGCTAAATATTTTTTAACGTGGAATATGATCAGCCCAAATCAGTATGAGTGTGTGCGAATTTACAAGATAGATAAGTGTCTGTGTTTTATCTGAATGTACCGTCAGCTGATCATAGACGAGTGCGCCATGAGCCCGGAGCCCCAGAGCATGGTTCCCATCATCGCCACGCGGGCCCAGCAGGTGGTGCTGATCGGGGACCACAAGCAGCTGAGACCCATCATCAAGTGCCAGCCTGCCGCCGAGCTGGGGCTGGACCAGTCCCTCTTTGAGAGACTATACCTCAAGTTCCCAGCCTACACCGTCTTCCTGGACAAGCAGTACAGAATGGTGAGCAAAACTCCCACTCATTTAAGGACCCAAAAGGTGATCCTACATCCGACGAAATGATGCTTATTTACAACTGATTGACTTAAACCCAAAACAGGAATTTCAGTGGTTCTTATTGCCACTCCAAAGAGCACGTTTACCGACCGGAGCCACCAGCCTGTCACTAGGCTCGGGTAAGGATAACAAGTCTTCGTCTCATTCTTTCATGGCCGTTGCAGCCCCTCCTTACAAAAGATATTCTACTGCTCATGCAGCGTTTAGACAATTACTGTCTGGGTTAAAAGACCGAAGATTTTCTCCTCTTTAATATATACTTTTTCTTAAGTTTGTTCAAGTCTTGCTTCGTATTGTTTGCTTGTCTTTTCTTTTTGATTTTGCTACAATGGAAATGTTCCTGTTGTAAATGTGTGGACACCAACCTGTGAACAGTGGAAGAGGTCAGCTGTGCGCACAGGCTATATATATTACATTGAAGTAAAAATTATAGGTAGGAAATATGAACTACAATAATTTAATTGATGGTAATAACTTCACCAATCGGATCTGAGGATGTAGT
>OY757545.1:23833888-23839299 GCA_963584105.1 Alviniconcha strummeri | reverse complement strand
TTAATCGAGTGAGTCGTGCAATCGGATGTGCAATGCACAACAGCACTGCTCTTAAGAAATACGTTGATAGCTTACAGGGTAAAACCGACAGCACAAAAAGCAAAATAAAAACACGCAGTGCCTGGTGCAGATACAACCACTTAATTGAGGGCCTGAGGTTGAGGCTCAGTACGACTAAAGCTCGCATGATGTTAACATTGCTATGAGCTTTGCTATGGTTCAATACATTGAATTTCAAGCCACAATCTAGATGACGTTGGCTAATAATTATTAATACCAAAATAATGAAAATTGTCTTCATAGACAAAATGAGTACCATGTCCCGGTATTTGTGCTGTAATGTTGTACATAATGTCCGCCTCTGTTGTTTCACGTTTCTCAACAGTACACAAGGGATCCTCGGTTTTCTGTAATTGCATATTTAATGCAACGTGGAACTACAGCAAGTCAGGATGAGACTATAGAGATTATTCTTAGCAAATATTCATGAGCTGTAAGTCAGGCTGAGACTGTATGGATCATTCTGAAGAAATACTGTTGAGGTCGAACTCAGGCTGACCATATGCACCATTTTAAAGAAATATTCATGAAGCGAGGTTAAGGAGCTTTGATCATAACGAACAAAGGTTACTGGGTCCAGCGCAGACGACAAACGCCGGGATAAAACACTAAGCGCAACCAATGCTGCTGTCTACTGCCTTGTTTTGTCTTAATTCCAAGTGTAACAACAAAATAACCTTTACACATTTCCTCTGCTGGGCGAAAGGAAGAAAGAGTGGCACGGCGCATCCACGGTTCAGCGAGACAAACAACCACAGTTCAAAGTATGGACTCTTTTTTTCTGAGCCAGTGATGGAAATGTCAACGAAACGCAAGCTGTTTTATATATATAAAGATAATGTCTAGACAGTTTGGAAGATTCATCTGTCTTTGCCTGTAGGTGTTAAACACATTTCTTTGTGCAAATTGTATAGACATTTTTTCTTGGGTTTACATAGTGCATTTTTCATCTAGTATTCACCAAATAAATTGTATTATTCCTTTTGTATTTGCTACGGTTTTGATAGTACGTTGAAGTAATCTGTGATATTTGTACATTTTTTTAGTATTATTATTTTTGCCAAGCACATCTCTCGTACATTGTTGTTTTCAACAGTGAAGTGCCATACAACATCCATGACGATGCGACAGATGGTTTTGCTCATTTGTTATCATGTTTGTCGTTACCTTTACAGATGTAAATTTGTGGGATAACGGAAGTGTTCGCGGACGTTGTTCAACATCTTAATACGTTTATTCAATGCCGTTTTTTACTGGTCTTTTTTACGACTTTTCTAGATTGTTTTTGCACAATAAAATGATTTCACAGAAATGATTTATTTTTTCGGTACTTTGATTAAAACATATTTGTAAGCATAATTCTGTTTAAAATTAGAACCTTTTTGTATTTAACCTCGTCCACACAGAGCGACGTGTTTACTGAAATTGTGATGCAAACAATGACCTAAATAGAATTCATCAATCACTTCTTCATCTGCCGTTTCCTCCTTCTTCTGCAAAATGGACTTAGATATTTAATTCGATTTGTTCCTGAGGCTGAAAGTCAAACGAAAGATTTTAAAACCACGTCGCATACACCCCCATAGGCTTCACATGTGTGTGTGTGCGTGCGTGCGTGCGTGCGTGCGTGCGTGCGTGCGTGTGAGCGTGCGTGCGTGTGTGTGTGTGTGTATGTGTGTGTGTGTGTGCGCGCGCGCGCGCGCTATTGGCATACATTAGTGTCGTGTACTGGGGTTTGAGCTCTGTATAGGTATGTTTTGTGTGGTTATTTGTGGCGTCTGTATCGGCATTCAGGGATCTTCATTTGAGCTGCACTCAGAATGTGCAGGAGCACAACAAAACATTATCACTTTTGAGGAACCCACGTAGGGGGTTACTGCGTTTTTTATTTCACTTTTAACACAGCCTATTGGCAAATACAAAATGGTATACCATACTGCAATAATAATCTTAATACTAAGCTTGAACGAGATTAACTGTAAAGGCAAAAGGACACTTTGAACATGCATTGACTCAGATCAATAAAGTAAAGGAAAACATCGGACATTATGTTCCTCAGTGGAAAGGAGTGATCCCAGTTTTTCAAGCAATGAAACTTCAGGGTACGTTGATTTGATTACATATTTCCACCTGTGATCAACTTCTTATCCATCTTAGACCCAGTGCATTAATATAACTTCTTATGTTTGGTACCCGAGTCCTGCTTTTGCAATAGTTCTGACGGATGCTTTCCTACTTACCCTTTTTCTTTCTTTCCATTCTACACTAACTGAAACATTGTCTTCTGCAACGCTTCGACAAGCTTCTATGGTGGATTTGGCGATAGCATCCATTAGTGAAAATGGATTTGGCATTAGCATCCATTAGTGAATAATCATAAATACAATCGGCCACTTCAGGACAGCTGTTCTGTCGAGTGGCGTTATTCGTTTCTTTAATTGTACAAAACTCTTATTTAAGAAAAGAAATCCACGAAAGTTGAGCAACTCACATTTCTTTCAGCTTGTTAGTAAACCAAATATTAATTATTTTGAGTTCAGGCATCTTCCTTCCATTTGCAAATTTGACATATATTTACCACGAGAAAAATTTCGTCTATTACCAAACCGTATAATGATAATGAATATTCTCTGACCTACACAAACTCAAATTCTCCAATATTTTCAACTTTATGTAAGTAGAATATCAAAGGTAACACGTTCAAAAAAGAAGAAGATATATGGCAACTAACAATATACAAGAAAAATGTACATGCATATGAGAAGCAGCAATATATACAAGGAAGAAAATAATTTCATTACACGAAATATTGCATACCCTTTATTCCACCCTTTCCGGCATCCCCGCTCCAAACACACACACACACACACACACACGCACGCACGCACGCACGCACGCACGCACGAACGCACGCACGCACGCACACACACTGGATACAACCACGAGACAGCTATGTTGCATTAATTATGTCAAATCACTCATAAAGCCTTGTGGAAGAGATGATTTTTTAGATTAACTTGGAACGGTTAGAGGGAGGGTGCAAGTCTGGTCTTCCAAGTCTGGTCTTCCCAATGCTCATTTTTTTTGTTTGTTTCCAGATGCGTCGAATTGTTCCTTCAAAGAATTCTTGTCACCTTCCAGCATAATTTCAGTATCATCATAATATTGTGAAAATGGTGTATATCCGGTTTCTTCTACAGAAGCACCTTAAATATTTTTATTTACCTAATGATATTGGCAGGGTGTTGAGTCCCCATGTCCGCATTCCCTCTGAATAGAAAACCACTGTGATAATTGCCCATTAACCGTGACGAATGACTTTACAGATTTCTAAATCGAGAATTCCGATTTGCTCCACAGTGGGTCGTTATAGGCTGAACAGCTCTCTTCCCCCAAAGAGACAAGTCTGCTCTCAGACTGGTCTTGTTTGAGCTTAACGCTTCCATGTCAGGTTTGGAATAATAGCCTTGCTTGTTTCTCCACAATACACAAGAAAGCTTCTGTAATACAAAGAAAGAGGGAATTATCAGATTTTCCCTTTCTATGTATCAGACAACCTTGGACCATGCGCTGAATGTAAATTTCATTTCCTGGGCACTGCACGGACTTTGTAGGGTTGTGTGCAGTGTGTCAGTCCAAACACCCCTTCCAAAGGTGGCAGGGCTTCCGGTTCCGGTGGCAGGAAGCGGAAGTGCTGTATGAGGGTGGACAGGTAGAGAAACAGCTCCATCCGGGCAAGAGACTCCCCCAGGCACACCCGACGACCTGTGAGACACGCATACGCACAAAGAAATAGCGATCACGTTCAAAGCTTTCTTCAGGGACGTACAGTCCTCGTCGAATTAAAGTTTCTTTCTCAGTCAAAAGGAACAATACCTTCATTGACTTATAAAAATTTTGGTTAATTTATTTTGGGTACCGTTTACTCTAACCTACCGACAGACAGACTACCGACTACCTGTGAGGTATTCATTGATAAAATATCAGATGTACAAAGAGGCCTTTAAAGGGAAACTAAGACATAAATTACCCGCGAGTCGATACATTCAATATTTTATGCAAAAACAATGTTCTGCTTCTTCCTCCTACTCAGCCTCCTCTCATTTGTTTGGTTAAACGTGTTTAAGGCCGAGTTGTCTCCGGAGAGGTACTGGAGGTGACAGATATCTCAGGTAGGGGAAGAGGGAGAATATACCTATCGTTACACTGCCACCACTATGAGTACTCCTGCAGGAAGACGGGAAGCGGTGAAAGCCATTTGAATGTTTAATTAATTGTGAGGAACAAATTAAATCACAAAGACAGTGTTCATAAACTACAACTTTTGAAGAGAAAGGAGAATCGAAGCTGAATCCAACCGAGGTCCGTGTGCTTAACAACTTAGCCTTACCTCTAGGCCAAACCGGTTTACACCTCTCAGTCGCACACCACAACAGACATTGTAGTTACCGATGCCAAAGGGAATGAACTCCTCCGGTCGAGTGAGTTTTCCATCAGGGCCGATAAATCTCTCAGGCCGGAAGTTCTCGGGATCACCCCAGACCTCGGGGTCTTGCAGCACAGAGTGCAGGCTTGGGATGACGATGGCGTCTTTGGGGATGACGTAACCACGAAACGTGACGTCCCTCGACAAACCATGTGAAAGTGACAACGGTGCGATGCTACCTTTACGCAGCACCTCTGATATCGTCGCTTCCAAATACGTCATTTCCTGTTTGTCGTGGATGCTCGGGGAGCGATCAGGGCCGATGACGTCATATATTTCCTTGTAGCACTTGTCCTGCACCTCGGGATAGTGAAGGAAGAACAGTATCGCCCAACGCAGCGCAGTGGACGTCGTCTCAGTCCCAGCAAAATACAAATCCAGGAGACATTTCTGCAAATTCGTACCTGAAACGGAAAATATAGGCGAGTATTGTTCCTTGTGTCGTTGGCTATCATTTGATTCAGTACGTGGAGAAATAAAAATCGTGTCTAAGGATCAACATGAACATTAATAATCTGTAAACTCGTGTGTTTTTGTATTGTTTTTTTTTAAAGAAATGTTGTTCGCTATAGCCGTGTGAAAAAGAAACAGATAAACAATCGCCTTTTAAGAAGTTTTATTCATTATAGCTGTGTAATAAAGAAACATAAACAATCGCCTTTTAAGAAGTTTTATTAATTATAGCTGTGTGATAAAGAAACATAAACAATCGCCTTTTAAGAAGTTTTATTCATTATAGCCGTGTGAGAAGGAAACATAAACAATAACAAAAAGTTATATTCAGCACAGCCATGTGGGGAAAAAAAGGAAAAAATAAACAAACAAAAAACATAACTAACTGTTGACAGTGGTGTTCAAGTTGCCG
>OY757545.1:23818780-23823688 GCA_963584105.1 Alviniconcha strummeri | reverse complement strand
CATTGAAAAACCTGTCTAACAACTAGTCCTTGCTAAGCTACTGGTGAGTAGATATCTAATTACAGGCATTATTTATATACATATAGGCATGAAGGAGTGAGTGAAACGCTATACGTGAGAATTTCCACACAAAACATAGCGTGCTCACCGCGCCAGATGCACACATGCCATACATCATTCAGTTACATATTATGAGCATACGGTGAGCATATTATGAGCAAATAAAGCAGGAGAACATCTGATTAGTTCATATGACTAGTATTGGAAAAGAACACAGAAGCAGTCAATGCTTATCTTATAAAGAACAGTAAAGGAGAAGGGGGGGGGGGGGTCGGAAGGCAGTCGGAAGGACTGGGCGGAGTTGTATGGGTGTATAAAATAGGTCTCAAAGGACCAGTCATTGCAATGGCAATCACTCGAAAACCTCAGTCTCTCTCTCTCTCTGTCTGAAAGAGACAGAGAACTGGAACTCGAGCTCTAAAACTTTATTTTACAAGGATTGTAGTTTAGTTTCTGTCAAAAACCCGTCTAACAACTAGTCCTTGCGAAGCTACTGATGAGTAAATATAAAATTACAGGCATAATTTATATACATACAGGCATGAGTGAGTGAGTGAAATTTGATACATCCGATTTTCCAAACAAAACATAGCGTGTTCACAGCGCCAGATGTACACAGACAGAGACAGAGACAGACAGACAGACTCAGACACAGACACAGACACAGAGAGACAGAGAGAGATGCCGCAACAGTTGTATGTGTCTGCAGGGGCCGGGGGGGGTAGAGGTGGGGGACTGGGGGGCAACAGAGACAGACAGAACAGGACAGATTTTCAATAATTGCATTTTGACAAAACGATAACTTTCTTCTCTCTTTTTTTTTTTTTTTTCCAGCTTTATTTCGAGGTAGAACAAAAACAAGTTTGAACGTTTGCTTGCTGCAGCCATGTTGTACTTCATAAGGTGCAAGTAATCCTCGAGAAACGGGAGTGAGCAGAATCAGTCAAGTCATCTCTTTGATGTCAGCATCAAAAGTGCCAGCACTCAGTAAGGCCGGCAAAGTGCCGAAAAAACGTTGGATACTGACATTGCCATTTATGCCTACAAAGTGACCGTGGATTGCGGGTTGCGTGTGAGAGAGGGAGTGAGACAAAGAAAGAAAGAGAGTATCACAGTGTGTGCGTGTGTGTGTGCAGATGAGTGAATGTATATGAGTGTGTGAGTGAGTTTGTTTCACTCTTAAGTCAGCTCAGGAAGTGAGTACAGACACAATAGTGGCGGGTCGCTCTCCTCCATACGTTCAAGAAACGTACAAATCTCCGCATAAATACTGGGGTCGCTAAGTGCCATGCACGTACGTTTTACGTGTTCAAACAAGTACCTGTATATTTCAATCAAAAGTTGCATGAAACTTTCAACTTTAACCAAAATCAAGTCTAGCATGTTTCTATAAATATAACGATGATCATCATGACACTATCATCATCATCGTCATCTCAAAGTTAATGTTTTGCTTTGACGACTGCCGACAGTTTATGTCGTGAAAGTCGGCGCCGGCGACGACATGTGCCGGTGACAGTATGTGCTGTGAATGTCGAGATATACGGTCGCCGGCGACAGTATATGCCCAGCGATAAAATATGCAGCAACAGCATTGCTTCAGCTCCAGATTTCGGAGTCTTTTGGAGCCACAGGCAGGTGCGTCCTGCACAATGATGTTTGTTATTGTGGGTGTCTTTGTGACCTGTAAATTCAACCTTTTGTTGTTGTTGTTGTTGTTGTTGTTGTTGTTGTCTCCCTCCTTTTAAACCGCGTTAGTTTTGGCCAATGCAGTTTCCCGTGTTGGTCTGCGAAATAAAAAAAGGTCACAAGCTCATAGTCACAAGTGACTCTAGTGCGTTCCCGTGGTGAGCCATCTCTCCCGTGGTGAGCCATCTCTCCCGTGGTGAGCCATCGTTCCCGTGGTGGGCTATCTCTCCCGCGGTGAGCCATCGTTCCCGTGGTGAGCCATCTCTCCCGTGGTGAGCCATGGTTCCCGTGGTGAGCCACCTCTCCCGTGGTGAGCCATCATTCCTGTGGTGAGCCATCTCTCCCGTGGTGAGCCATCGTTCCCGTGGTGTGTGCCTACGGAATAGCAGTAGGTACAAAAATATATTGTCCACTGACAGATGAATTGTTGGTTTTTAATGTTGAAACAGTGAATTAGATGAATCAGTGTCAGACAAACTTGTGATTTAGTGACGTGTTTTAATTGATTCGTCCTGGGGTTGCTACTGGCGGGACACTATGATCTAAAAACTAACTCCAGTACTGGCAGCGAAAATGGTCAAAAATGGTTGCAAACGTGCAGATGGCAAAAGTCCACTTCGACGGAATTTGGTTGTTGGTACTTCGCAGTCGGCATTCCTCAAAAGCGGGAGAAAGGTCACGCAGTTAAGCCATCTTTGCTAGATCGACCGAACACACTGAGGTAAGTTGTTTCCCTCGTCTCCTTTCGCGTACAGTCACTGTTTGATAATTTGTTTGTTGCTTGTCGAAAGCAGGATTTACCGAAAATGTGTGCCTTGTCTTGTCTTGTCTAATTAAGCAGCGTTCAATCTCAACCTCTTGTGTGTTTTGATCCGTTTAACGTTAACGCCTCCCCCCACCCCCACCCCACTCCCGCCACCCCCATCCGGTGCCCACTCCTTGTAGCCTAGGATTTCGGTCTCTGCCAGTACCGCTATGAGTACAAGACAGAACACAACGCTGCTATTGGGTGGATATTCACAACACGCAGCGTAAAGCTACCGTCACTCATACGACTAGAACACAAAAGCAGAAAATAGCGCTATGGTTGCCTCGCCCATCCCTAATAAGCCTTACGGTTTCTGTGGACGTTAAGCACCATGTTTACTTGCTATGGTTGCCACTGTTTTTTGTTTTTGTTTTTTGTTTTTGTTTTGTTTTTTCGATTGTAAATATTTCTCTTCTTCTTGTTCTTTCTTTTTTCCTCTTCGGTTTTTTGTTGTTGTTGTTGTTTTGGTGTAACTTGTTGACATATTTTGTTATCTTGATAATTGTAAGATGAGTCTACTATCACTTAAGTGAAAAGACTTGAAATAAAAAGGAACAAGAAGAAGAATGAAACGATTAGGGCTCATCTCGAGATGAGATGCTCAACAAGGGCACATGTTAATAAAAAAAAAAAAAAAATGGTATCACGCACACGGGAAAACCGATACCCGCTCGATTCCATCTTTTGGAGAAAAAAACTTTGAAGTAGTTCCAATGATGGTCTGATTGACGATGGCCCTATCTTGTCTTCTGTTTCAGCCTCTTATCTTATATTTCAGCCTTTCTAATTTCTGGAACTGTTCTATTTCTGCATTCTGGAGTTCAATTTCTGCTTTCCGAATTTCCGAAATTCTTCTTTTTGAGCCTTTATTTCTGATTTTCTGATATATTCAACTTCGTTCTCCACCTGTCCTCTTCAGACATGTAGTGGTGTGTGTCATGAACAGTGAATCAGACGTGTACTTCTGATTGGATTATTTTCTTTCACGCAAAGCTATGAGTGGACGCCTCCTTTTAAACCAGGAGTAAGTCAGAATATAGCTTTATTTGTTTGCCAACTGCCGGGAATTCTGTAATTTTCATTTCCGACTTTCTGATTTACTCATCTCCATTTTCTCATCGCCCTGATATAACCATGCTGGTTGACTGGGCGTAAAACACGAAGTTACTTATTTACTTACCATTTTCTCTCAGCTTTTCAAACGTGGGGAGGTGTACGTGTTTTACGTAAAGATTTTTGACGCTTGATCACAGTTTTTCCGCTTCGTGAGATGCCCCGTGGGGTTTAGGTGGCGTCACAAACAATCGCAGCTAACTAACTAAAAACCACGCCCATGGAGACCATTCCCGGCACAGCCAGTCGCCTCGGCCACTGTCCAGCCAGGCAATTAGCGGCCATTGTCCGAGCCTCAGTCGCTCCGTGTGGCTCCAGAAAGACCCTTCTGACGGCCAACACGCTTGTCTGGTCAAACGGAGAGAAAGCAGGTGGGAGGAAAGGGGGGGGGGGCACTTCATAAAAGAGACAGAGATAGTTGAAAAATAACGTCTGGTCAAACGGAAAGGAAGCAGGTGGGAGGAAGTGGTGGGGCGGGTGGTGGGGGGGGGGACACTTCATAAAAGAGACAGAGATAGTTGAAAAATAACGTCTGGTCAGCTGCAGGAGTCGTTTCAGGACGAAACTAACCACAGGAAATGACAGGAAAAGTCAGCTTCGCTGTACGGGTCACGAACCGCCATCTGTTTGGAGAGGAACTGAGTAAAAATGCAGTGGAATAAACCGTGAGGGAGAATTTGGGAAGCCAGAGTTCCTGTCGGTGAGCGAAACAGGGAGAGACATATTGTGCCCGACTCCCACTATTTTCGTGTCAGTGTTGCTTTACGTCCACAGAAATCATCAGGCTTACTGGGGACGAGTAAACTCCAGGTCAAAACGAGGTGACATTTTATAGCTGCGTTTTATCGATACAAAGGGCTTGGTTTCTGCATTCATGGTGTCCCATTACAAGCGACACCTCGTGAGAAGTTCCGTAGCGGACACACAGAATGTCTCAGAAACGGCCAGAGAGAACGGGTAAAAACCGATACAGCACGACAGGCCGACAAACGCAGAGTAATACCGTGGCGGTGATAACGACCATAATGAGGAGGATGACTCACTAACTGAATGAATGAACGAGAACACGAACCAAGAAGAACAAGAAAGAACAGCAACAATAACAGCAACAACAGCAATAGAGCAGCAACGACAAAGGACAAGACTAACGGCAGTGGCTGGAATAGCAACAGCAACAACAATAAAGGACAAAACTACCGGCAATAGCTGAAACAACAACAAATGACAGAAGACCATCA
>OY757545.1:23811280-23813780 GCA_963584105.1 Alviniconcha strummeri | reverse complement strand
TCGTCGTCGTCGTCGTCGTCGTAGTAGTAGTAGTAGTAGTAGTAGTAGTAGTAGTAGTAGTAGTAGTAGTAGTAGTAGTAGTAGTAGTAGTAGTAGTAGTAGTAGTAGTAGTAGTAGCAGCAGCAGCAGCAGCAGCAGTAGTAGTAGTAGTAGCAGTAGTAGTAGTATATATCAGAGGACATAAATTATTGTGATTTTTCTGTATTAACTAGTTAATCCAGACATCACTGTGTTTCGTGTGGTTTCACTGGACCCACGAAACAAAGTAAGGGACATTGCTACATTAGAATGACGGTGACTGATTTTCCATGGTTCTGTGTGTCAGTCTGTCTGTCTGCCCTTCTGTCCGTTTGCTCGAACTTTGTCCAGACGATATTTTCCGAACCTCTCGACCTTTTGTAACCAAATGTAGTATGATACTGCATCAAGATGAGCCGGGGTCTCGTTCGATTTTTTTATTATTATTTTTTCTGAAATTTTTATGTGTTTGGATCTCAATTTTTTTTTTATAATAATAATAATATGACTGTTCCTACCATATCTTTCGACCTGATATAACCGTGTTGGTTGACTGGGCGTTACTTACTTACTACCAGTCTTCTAACCGGCGAATCCTTTTGCAACTAAACGTACGTTGATGGTACACCATTATAAGCCAAAGTGTTCCGAAAAATGACTGGACTGATGTGTTCAAGTTCAAGGTCACAGAAAAGGTTGAAAATTTTAATCGATGACTTTCCGGACTATATCTTGAGAAACCACTATGCGTTGTGTATCCAAACTCGGAATGTAGATGCATCATCGGGAGCCATAGTTTCAGGCTTGAGATTGATTTCCGACCGCACAGGTCAAGGTCACAGTGAAAGTTCATATTTAAAAAAAATGTCTGTTTCTGCTATATCCTATGTCCCTAATATGTCAGCCCGACATCTGGGGAGAAAAAGCCCCACATCGTCAGCTGTATCTTCTGAAGTGATTATCCCTTTGCAAGCAAATTTAACTTGGCGGTACATAATTATCAACCCATTTGTCCATTAAGCAATACAACTCTATTGCCAAGTGTCAATTCAACTGCACTGGGAATGTTTTGTGGTGCCAAGTACACTCATCACAGATTCATGCCAATCATACAATATCATTAAATTACAACAACAAACCGATTGGTTGGCTATGTTCATGTTCACGGTCACATCAAAGGTTCAAAATGTCGATGAATATTTGTCCGAATGATATCCTCTGAACTACTGTCACGTTGGAAGCAAGCCTTTGCATAGTGATGCATCCTCATGAACCGGAGTATCCTTTGAAGAGATTGATTTGCTATCTTCAAGGTCAAAATCGCAGTAGGGTGTCATACAAAACCAATTGGACTATTTCTACCAGGTCTGCTGAACAGCTACATTACCCCCACCCTACCCTCACCCGTCTCTCCCCCACCCGTGCTAAGCAGGAGCGTAGAAAGGCAGAGTGTACAGGGAGAAAAACTGGGCTGGAAGTGCATCGCCACATTTACCACAGGGGAAAGGTGTGTGAGAAAAAAATGGAACCGAAAAGAGAACACATTAATCACAAAATCTGCATGTCAACTACTAGCAAAGCGCTGTTCAAAATGTCCAGTGATCTCTCGGACATTTCCGGATTGTCCCCCGCACATGATCGTCCAAAGCCTGAGTTGTCTGGTGTGTTTGCCGATTTGTTTGACAACAAAATCCGTCAGCTCCGCGAGAACATAGACAGTGCCAGTGACAGTCCTGACGCTGATCCTGTTGGCCATGACAGCGCGTTTGGCGCTCAGTCGGTGCCTCAGTTCGAGCCGGTCTCAGAAACGGAGGTGCGGGAAACGATCATGAAATATCCACCAAAGAGCTCTGAGGCTTGTTCCTACCTCACTGCTGAGGGAAATGATCGATGAGATTGTTCCTCCCCTCGCAAGGTTTTCCAAGGCATCATTGAGTGGTGGTGTTCTGCTTTCTGCTTTCAATGAAGCAAACCTTAGACCGTTATTGAAGGAGGGTGGTGCTGTTGTGCTTTCTGCTTTCAAGGAAGCCAACGTTAGACCGCTACTGGAGAAAGCGGGCCTTTACCTTAACGTGTTCAAAAACTACCGGCTAGTTCCGAATTTGCCGTTTCTCTCGAAAATGCTCGAGAAAATCGCGCTAGCTCGCTTGAGCCGACATCTTGTTGGCAATGGCCTCTTGAAACCTTTGCAGTCTGATTACCGATTAAACCACTCAACGGAAACTGCGTTGTTGAAACTAGTCAGTGATATGCTTTGCTCGGCAGACGAGGGGAGGAACAGAAATTTTGACACAAAGCTGATTGCTAGTGCTCTGAAATAAGCTCCAGACACATGAAAGGTTCAAACGAACACTGAGTTTAATCGGACTACACAATACGTGCAGACAGTTTGAGAGAAACACCCATTTTTCAGTCAGCAGACAGACAGATAGATGATGATAAATGAAAATTGTAGGCTTCTCCGGTTTCTCTTCTTGGTGCT
>OY757545.1:23794227-23811080 GCA_963584105.1 Alviniconcha strummeri | reverse complement strand
CAATAAATCTTTACGTCCACGGAAACCAGAAGGTTCGTTAGGACGGACAGCCCAGGACGTCCACCTCGACTCTCACACAGCTCCTGAACTATGAAGCTGCCGGCCCAGCCACAGGTTTTAACACCTTAGATAATTGGGGCCACTGATAAAACTCCCACCCAATCAAAAAGGAAAAGGACAGGAAAGAAAAGATTTAAGGGTCATGGCCCGGAACATGTATACAATACACTCGGTTACAATAATAATAATACATACATACATTTTCTGTAGCGCTATTCCCCGCTGAGCAAGCTCGACGCGCTTGTTCATACACATGTACATAATATATACCATTTACATTTACTAACATATCGTATACAAACAATTGCATAATACATACTTGGGCATAATACATAGTTAATAAATTACACTAATATAAAACAAGTACTTGTAAAACGGCGCATAAAACATTATCATGTTACTATTATCATCATCATACCCTTCTTCTTCATCTTCTTTTTATTCTGCTTCTCACTTCTTCTTCTTCTTCTTCTTCTTCTTCTTCTTCTTCTTCTTCTTCTTCTTCTTCTTCTTCTTCTTCTTCTTCTTTGCACTATGGCAGCACATGCATTTCAATTACTGGTAGCTAATGGAAAAAACTGAGCGAGGGGCCAACTCCGATATTTTGTGTACAAACCGATGGCAGTGAAATCTGCTGGTGCCAGTTCCAAACTGACAGGCCGACCCTCGGAGACGGCACCGAGCGAGGCGTTCTCCGCGCTGCTGCCCGAAGCACGCCGCCTCTCGCCTACAGGCTACATTACACCCTTCTTCAACCCTTCAAAACTCTCCTTCCCGAATCAGGATGCGGCAAAACGTTTGATTACCATACTCTCGGGTGAAAGGGAAGTCAAAGGCGAAATTGACCTTGCATAGCCTAGGAACCTCAGGTCACAAGTCGGGAGTTATCGTGACCCCCCTCCCCTACCCATCTCACCCCCCCCTCCACCCCCTGCGCCCCACTCCCACCCCCCAACCCCTCACCCTCCACTCCATCGCCTTGCGATATCAGCGACACTGGATACACTTAGACTAATAGCTCTGGCCAAGAAATGTGTGAGTAGCGCTGCGTCGTAGACGGTTAAACTGAATACACAACTTTAAACAGAAAGTGGGCAGCAACAACAAATCAAACTGACTACACAACTTTAAACAGAAAGTGGGCAGCAACAACAAATCAAACTGAATACTCATCTTTAAACAGAAAGTGGGTAGTAACAGCAAATCAAACTGAATACACAACTTTAAACAGAAAGTGGGCAGCAACAACAAATCAAACTGAATACACAACTTTAAACAGAAAGTGGGTAGTAACAACAAATCAAACTGAATACACAACTTTAAACAGAAAGTGGGTAGTAACAACAAATCAAACTGAAAGAACCTGACGATGGCTGGTCGATGCTGAGGTGGACGGGGTCCCAGAAAAGGGCCTGCTGTTCAGAACTGCAGTACAGTGGTCACTGGTTTTCCCAGAGAAAACCACCCCGATTTACGTTGTTCATCGTTATCAGGTAAACCAAATAAGTTTGCTATTAATACAACAAAATACTCATCAGACAAATAACGACAGACCGACACAGCGAGTCAAGGTCAATATTGGACGAGTGACTAAGTTCCGATGGTGTGGCGACGTCGGGTCAGTGCCGACGTTGACCAAGGTCTGGAACAGATGGGAGGGACCTGTCGACAAAGGTCTGGAAAAGGTGGTTGCTCCCAAAACTGAATGTCAGTCAGTGGCAAAATTGAATGTCGGTCAACGTCAACAGTAAATGTCAGTAAATTAAAACAGTAAATGGCGAAAGTGACTGGGTCAGCGTCAAACATGAATGTTAATTAACGTCTAAAGTACATGTCAATCACCGTCTAAAGTACATGTCAATCACCGTCTAAAGTACATGTCAATCACCGTCTAAAGTACATGTCAGCCAACGTCTAAAGTACATGTCAGTCAACGTCTAAAGTACATGTCAGTCAACGTCTAAAGTACATGTCAGTCAGTTCGAAAAGTGAACGTCGGTTAGCGTCAAAACGTTAACAACAATAGAACTGGACTAAGGTCTAGACCACGTGACCGTTTGATGTGTTGGTCATTGTCATTGTCAAAATGGACCAAGGTCTAGACTACGTCACCGTTTGATGTGTTGGTCATTGTCAAAATGGACCAAGGTCTAGATTACGTGACCGTTTGATGTGTTGGTCATTGTCAAAATGGACCAAGCAGGTGGGATGGTCTGCTGGTTTCCGGTCATTATCAAATAGGGATTGTCGTCGGTCACTCTCAGAACTGAACGGACGAAGGTCAACATGGACCAACGTCTAGCGTTGACCGGTCAATATCAACATGAACCAAGGTCTAGCGTTCATTGTGTCACTGTGACCGGTCAATATCAACATGAACCAAGATCTAGTGTTGACCGTTCAATATCAACATGAACCAAGGTCTAGCGTTGACGGGTCAGTATCAACATAGACCCAAATTCTAGCGTTGACTGGTCAATATCAACATGGACCCAAATTCTAGCGTTGACTGGTCAGTGTCAGTATCAACATGGACCAAGCTCTAGCGTTGACTGGTCAATATCAACATGGACCCAAATTCTAGCGTTGACTGGTCAATATCAACATGGACCCAAATTCTAGCGTTGACTGGTCAGTATCAACATGGACCCAAGCTCTAGCGTTGACTGGTCAGTATCAACGTGGACCAAGCTCTAGCGTTGACTGGTCAGTATCAACGTGGACCAAGCTCTAGCGTTGACTGGTCAGTATCAACGTGGACCAAGCTCTAGCGTTGACTGGTCAGTATCAACGTGGACCAAGCTCTAGCGTTGACTGGTCAGTTTCAACGTGGACCAAGCTCTAGCGTTGACTGGTCAGTATCAACGTGGACCAAGCTCTAGCGTTGACTGGTCAGTATCAACGTGGACCAAGCTCTAGCGTTGACTGGTCAGTATCAACGTGGACCAAGCTCTAGCGTTGACTGGTCAGTATCAACGTGGACCAAGCTCTAGCGTTGACTGGTCAGTATCAACGTGGACCAAGCTCTAGCATTGACTGGTCAGTATCAACATGGACCCAAGCTCTAGCGTTGACTGGTCAGTATCAACATGGACCCAAGCTCTAGCGTTGACTGGTCAGTATCAACATGGACCCAAGCTCTAGCGTTGACTGGTCAGTATCAACGTGGACCAAGCTCTAGCGTTGACTGGTCAGTATCAACATGGACCCAAGCTCTAGCGTTGACTGGTCAGTATCAACGTGGACCAAGCTCTAGCGTTGACTGGTCAGTATCAACGTGGACCCAAGCCTTGAGAGGGTCCGGGGAAGACGTGGGTAAAGACTGACAGCAACCACTTCAACCTGAAATCCTCCCCCTGAGTCTGTCAGCCAGGAAACGGCCAGACCGTCCCCTGCAATGGGCGCCATGTCCGACTTGCTCGGTACCTGTTTGTCTTAGCTGATTGGTCAGCGACCGCTCTCTCTGACCACTGGTCGGCTCTCACGATGGAGGGGTCAGCCCTGAGGGGTGAAGCTGACCACTTGAATGTGGCATCTACTGGAAGGTGCCGGCAGCCCGTCAGTGTGTAGCTCTGTGTCCGCTGTTTGGAGGACGGATGGTGGTTATATTGTTGCGGCTGGTCAAGAGGTCGTGTCTTCATTTCGCCAGACCCGGACCCGGAGTCTAATAAAGCGGTTTCCTCTTGTGTGAGCTTCTTGCCCAGATCTCCTCCAGGCCAATATTTATTGTGGGGAGGAAGTTTGATCCGTTAGATGACTCTCGGCCGATAACGGAAGTTAAAGGGTCAAGATATGACCCTGCTACTGCTGCTGCTGCTTCTTCTTCTTCTTCTTCTTCTTCTTCTTCTTCTTCTTCTTCTTCTTCTTCTTCTTCTTCTTCTTCTTCTACTTCTTCTTCTTCTTCTTCTTCTTCTTCTTCTTCTTCTTCTTCTTCTCCTTCTCCTCCTCCTCCTCCTCCTCCTCCTCTCCTCCTCCTCCTCCTCCTCTTCTTCTTCTTCTCCTTCTTCTTCTTCTTCTTCTTCTTCTTCTTCTTCTTCTTCTTCTTCTTCTTCTTCTTCGACGTTTTCTCTCTTCATCCTTTTTTCTCCTATTATATATTCTTCTTCTTCTTCTTCTTCTTCTTCTTCTTCTTCTTCTTCTTCTTCTTCTTCTTCTTCTACCTATTTTCCTCTTCTTTTTCATTCCAATAGCCAGCATCGTTTTGTTGGAGCTTCTGACACTTTTTGGCCGAAATCGAACCCTTTTCCGTGTTTTCCAAACCAATGCTGCATAGCTGTGACAGCTGATTAAATACGTCTTCCACCTCCGTTGTACTCTCCATCTTATATTACATTCTCATTGTGTCGAGCTTTAAAATGTATTGCTGTTCTTGTGCAAGAGGTTGGTAGGTTTTTATTTGGTTGGTTGGTTTAATAAAGGTTCAACTTCACACACAGTATTTGTGACGTGTTTTGTTGGCAGCTGCCTGTACGTGTGCATTTCAAAGCCGTTAGGAACACAATGGAGTAGTCAGCGGCATTCTTATTACCTTGACACTGCAACCAGACTAACTGCCATGCATAAATAGCATTGGCTACGACGCCAAGGGGAGAGAACAAGTGCGTCTGCGGAAATGTCAAGAGCGAATAAAGAGTGCACGATCGTGACTGGTAAAACTTGCATTAGACCTTAATGTCAGAGTTGAGACCTGCGATTCACATAAACGGGTAAATAATGTAGCAAAAACTGTCCCAGAGAAGTAATATTTCAACAACAACAACAACAAGAAAAGAAGCCTTTTCCTCTTACTGGTCTCTTGCACAAGACCCTGTTGGCTGTACGGTTTAGTGTTGAAAACTAACTTCATCAGACCTGATGATAATGAACGCGGCAGAGAGTGACCGAGAAAATCAATGCTGCATCCCAGTGCGGGAAACACGCTTTCTGCTCCTGAGCGCCTTAACGATTCGCGTAAAAGTTGATGAAGATTGAATTAACCTCTCATCCTGGAACTCCTCGACTACTTAGAAATGGCAGTGCCGTTTTCTATCGCACATCTTCTGAGAGGCACCTCTAGAAGTCACTGTGTCCGTCATCTGAAGTTGTTGATGCCGGCTGGGGTAGTTGGCTCGGTAGGGGTGAAGGCAAGGGTTGGACGGAAGCTGGAGTAGGGAGAATTGGAGGTTGAGGAAGGATATATATGTAATTTTATCCGTCAAAGCTGGAGAGTAAACCGGTAGCAGGAGAGACACTGCTAGAAAGGGAAGATCTCGGGGGGGGGGGGGGGGGAGAGGCAGGAGGGAGAGGGGCAGGGGGAGAGGGACAGGGGGAGAAAGGCTGGAGGGAGAGGGGGGAGAGGGGCTGGGGAGAGGGGCTGGGGAGAAAGGCTGGAGGGAGAGGGGGGAGAGGGGCTGGGGAGAGGGGCTGGGGAGAAAGGCAGGAGGGAGAGGGGCAGGGGGAGGGGAAGGGAGAAAGAGGGAAGGGGAGAGTGGAAGGCGGGAGACGGGGAGAGGGGCATGGGGATAGAGGCAGGGGGGAGAGTCAAGGGGAGAGAGGTAGGGGAGAGGGGGAGGGGGAGGGGAGCAGGGGGAGATGGGCAGGGGGAGAGGGTAAGGGGGAGAGGTGCAGGAGGGAGAGGCAGGGGGAGGGAGGCAGGGAGAGAGAGGAGAGGGGAAGTGGGGAGAGGAGAAGGAGGGAGAGGGGAAGGGGGGGAGAGGCAGGGGGAGAGGGAAAGGGGGAGAGGGGCTTGGGGAGGGGCAGGGGAGAGCGGCAGAGGGAGGGGAAGGGGGAGAGCGGCAGAGGGAGGGGAAGGGGGGAGAGGCAGGGGGAGAGGGAAAGGGGGAGAGGGTCATGGGGAGGGGCAGGGGAGAGCGGCAGAGGGAGGGGAAGGGGGAGAGCGGCAGAGGGAGGGGAAGGGGGAGAGAGGCAGGGGGAGAGGGAAAGGGGGAGAGGGTCATGGGGAGGGGCAGGGGGAGAGCGGCAGAGGGAGGGGAAGGGGGAGAGAGGCAGGGGGAGGGGAAGGGGGAGAGAGGCAGGGGGAGAGGGAAAGGGGGAGAGGGTCATGGGGAGGGGAAGGGGGAGAGCGGCAGAGGGAGGGGAAGGGGGAGAGGGTCATGGGGAGGGGCAGGGGGAGAGCGGCAGAGGGAGGGGAAGGGGGAGAGCGGCATGTCAAGAGAGGCAGGGGTATAAGGTAAAGGGGGAGAAGGGAATGGGGAGAGAGGGGAAGGGGGAGAGAGGCATGTCGAGAGGGGAAGGGGGGAGAGGGGAAGGGGAAGCGGACTGACGTGAGGAAATCTGGAGCCAGCCTTAGATTGTCACGCAGTCTCGCGTGGTGTCGCAAGCTCCTTTTTCGTTATTTTTCAATTACCCCTTTGCTTTTGTAAGCTGTTGTGGTTGTATTATTCTCTTGGTTCTCTTCTGGAGTGCGTATCGGTTCTGATAGCTGCTTTCTGCCGCTCGTGCCCCGAGATGTCTTCCTTTGCTGAGTAAGTCGCGAGGCGAACTGTTGAAATCATTCTGAAGATTACTGTTGTCCGATTCGGTGACTTGTGTATACTGTGGCTGAGCGTACGATGGCCAACGTCTGACACTTGCTGTGTTCGCCTCCACTTCAACTTTCCTCAGCGCAACTGCCCGTGGTAGTTAAGTTCGTTCTGCATGCATGCAAAGCTCACAGTTAACACAGAATCTCTCTCCATGGCAACTTCGTTATGTAACCCAGTTTGGACCAGAGGTAAGGCGCTTGTGTCCAGGGGATTCTGGTTCGGGTCTCATTTCTTTTCAAAAGTTATGGTTTACGGATGCTGCCATCTAAATGCCCCGCCCTTCTTTTAATGAAATATGATGGCTCACACCGTTGCCCGTCTTAATGTAGAAATAAATGTGGTGGTGACTGTGGTGACAGTGTAGCATTATGTACAGTCCCTTGCCCTTAATGTAGAAATGATTGTGGTGGTGACAGTGTAACGTTATGTACAGTCCCTTGCCCTTAATGTAGAAATGATTGTGGTGGTGACAGTGGTGACAGTGTAGTGTTATGTACAGTCCCTTGCCCTTAATGTAGAAATGATTGTGGTGGTGACAGTGTAGCATTATGTACAGTCCCTTGCCCTTAATGTAGAAATGATTGTGGTGGTGACAGTGTAGCATTATGTACAGTCCCCTCCCCTTAATGTAGAAATGATTGTGGTGGTGACAGTGGTGACAGTTTAGTGTTATGTACAGCCCCCCTCACCCCCCCCCCCCCCCCCAACCTTCCACCTTCTTCGTCTCAGTGCTCGCCAGTGCCTCTCCGGAGATGACTCGGTGTTAAGCAAGTCTATCAGTAAAGAACAAAATTCATAGTTTGTCCTCTTTGTGATGTGCTTGGCCGCTGTCTATGCGGGTAGCTGTGGGACTTCTTATTTTAATCCTGTAAATCGAATGGTCAGATTCAGGGGTCATTCTCCACTGAAAGTATACCGAAGTCTGCACAAGAATCATTGTCCCGAAATCTCATTCGTGTACGCTAGGTATGCCAGCCGCGTAATGAGACTGCATGCTGTGTTGTTGACCGCTTTTATACAGCTCTATTCTCCGGTCTCGGACAGACTCACTGCGCTCGGTGATTTCACTTGAGTGACTAGCCTTTCATAGCGCATTTTTTTTTTTTTTTTTTTTTTTGCGGTCGTGTGTGTGTGTGTGTGTGCGTGCGTGCGTGCGTGCGTGCGTGCGTGCGTGCGTGCGTGCGTGCGTGCGTGCGTGTGTGTGTGTGTGTGTGTATGTGCGTGTGTGTGTGTGTGTGTGTGTGTGTGTGTGTGTGTGTGTGTGTGTGTGTGTGTTTGTGTGTGTGTGTTGTTGTTGTTGTTGTTGTTGTTGTTTGGGTTTTTTAATATCCACCGAAGTGGTGTACTTACAGTGCTGGCATGCCTGGTGCTATGTGAAACTGCTGCTGTACACCATACATACAGCCATGCACCATGTCACTTCATGCAAAGCCACATACGTAAGATAGCTGTAACCTGCCACCTTCACGTTTGGCAAAATGACTGGGATTTGTACGTGCTACTGCGGTAAAACGGCTACCGAAATAAGGGTCAGCACAGAAAGTTGACCCTGTAGAAGAAAATGCTCCCGTCGCTCCTGCAGGGACTCGAACCCGGGACCCTTCAATCACGAGTCCGGTGCTCTAACCACTGAGCTGTCTCAGCTCCCCATGTTCTATAAACCTGCTGTCGAAATGATATTAATCATTAGACAAAAAATAAAAAAGTAAGCCGCGTGCTTTTTCAAGACGGAAGACTTCACTGAAACGTTATGATTTGTTGCGTTAGAAGAAAAAAAGAAGATTAACTATTCCGTTATTTTTAGCAATTAAATTGATGTTAATATGCTCTTTTCCTTTCCTGCTTACGTCTTGGAATTTTGCTACATATTGTTAATAGGAAGAGGCGTGTAATAATCCTGATTGAAAGCACACGAAACGTCAAGGAACAGACAAGTGGAAAGCACGAGTGCAGCTAGCATCCTCTGGGCGGATGGAAAACACGAACGGGAGCAAAATCGAAGAAAAGGCCAAGAGAGAGAGAGCAACCGGCTGCAATAATCAATGCTTACCTTCTCGGCTATGGAAGCAATGAGAAATTCGAATTCCTTTACACAAATTTTGAAGTCAGCCGAACGTTCCCATGAACGACCCAGTGATCAAATCTGCTTAAAGTGTAGTCCGGTATTGCCGCTCCTTTCCCGTCCCTAATAAGCCTTATGGTTTCTGTGGACGTTAAGCACCATATTTACTTACTTTGCCGTTCCTATGTCCGTTAAAAGAGGACGCAACCCTAATTGCGACGTAAAGCAACTAATGTCCTGATACACTACAATGTTGCAAAACCGACAAAACCTAAACTATAATCCTTGTACAATACAGTTTTCGAGTTCTCTCTCTCTCTCTCTCTCTCTCTCTCTCTCTCTCTCTCTCTCTCTCTCTCTCTCTCTCTCTCTCTCTCTCTCTCTCTCTCTCTCTCTCTCTCTCTCTCTCTCTCTCTCTCTCAGTCTCGAGCAAGGACTAGTTGTTAGACAGGTTTTTGAGTGAACCTAAACTACAATCCTTGTAAAATAAAGTTTTCGAGTTCGAGTTCTCTCTCTCTCTCTCTCTCTCTCTCTCTCTCTCTCTCTCTCTCTCTCTCTCTCTCTCTCTCTCTCTCTCTCTCTCTCTCTCTCTCTCTCTCTCTCGCTCTGTCTCCACCTTCTTGGATCTTACCTTCAGTCAGTGCCTCTCCGGATACGACTCAGCGTAAAAGATGTCTAAACCTTACGATCATGAAACTTTCTTTGCACAAAAAGGGTGTTTGGTGCCCCTGAAAATTGGAACTGTCTAGTTGTTGTTAACAAAAATATTGAAAGTTGTAAAAAACACAGCCGTACTGCTGCCATACTGTGTCTGTTAGTCTGTGTCTTTGAAGTCATCAAAAATACCGTCACAAGTATGCGTTGCGCTATCAGCTAACCTTTTTCTGCTCTTCGTCGGTGAAGAGTGAACTAACGTGGCTGTGGCCTGAGGAATTCAAAGCGGAAGCAGGAGGGTACTTCCGTTGTAAAAATAGTAATGGAACTACTTTACGAAGCCGGCAAAAGAAAATATTTTCACGTTTTGTGCTGTTTTCAGGCCCGCTTTGTCTTGGAGCACACTGCGGTTCATATTTCGCGAGTTTCCTGGAGTTACCGGCACGTTTAATTTATCTCTCGTTCACCCTCACCCCAACACGGTGCGAGAAGGTCCCATAGCTCTCGTCACGAAGCGGTTTTGTGACGTCAGAAGGACGAAACCGTTCCGCGACCTCTCGCGTTAACCCTTTTCCTGCCCCTAAGACGTCACGTGATGCCTTTGCACAGTGCTTTACACCTATTCATAGGATATGCTGTGTTTCTTTCCACCCCAGTTACAGCTCCTCGAGAAATCCGCACTGAAACAAAGTTTTCAAAAGTTTTTTGTTTGTTTTTTCTGTGTGTGTGTGTGTGTGTGTGTGTGTGTGTGTGTGTGTGTGTGTGTGTGTGTGTGTGTGTGTGTGTGTGTGTGTGTGTGTGAGAGAGAGAGAGAGAGAGAGAGAGAGAGAGAGAGAGAGAGGGAGAGAGAGAGAGAGAGAGAGAGAGAGAGAGAGTCTCTACGGACTGTTCTGCAGACGAAACTTCACCGAAATGTAAAATTGCAGGCAGTGAAAGGGTTTAGAAACGCACGACTTGTCCGGTCCTCTGTCCCGGAAGGTTGGGTTTGATTCCCGCGGTTCCAACGGCGGCTGTCATGTGACACGGCGTTTCTCGCCCACATCGGGCGAGATTTCCCCTGACGCCGGGACGTCCTCCTGGTGGTTCTCCTGGGCTCTCTCCACATGTTTCCGTCCCCAACTCCCAGTTTAAAAGATCGGCTGACTGGATTGCATGACCCAGAAAAATGTGTCTTAAAACAGGCTGTTGGTTCTTTCCCATTCGGGTGTTCGGTTCAATCACCGTATCACTGTCAAGAGATATTGCAGTGAACGAAACTCCCAGTTTAAGAGATTGGATTATTAGAATGCATTGCAAATCTTTTTCTTAAAACGGTTTGTTCTGTGGTCTTTTTTTTCTTCTTTTTTTTTGTCTTTTTTTTTTTGTCTTTTTTTTAATATTGTTTTAGCATTATCACTGTCAAAACATTTGCACTGCTGGTCTGTCGAGGTCTGTCATTTTGTCCTTCATGCCTTCAAAGCTAAAAAATAGACAAGACTTACAAAGCGTCTCTCTTTATTACTCGGAAATACATGAACTTTGCCTTCAAGAACAGGAGTTCAGACACTGACCAAGTGCAGCGACAAGACCAGGAGCTCAGACACTGACAAAATGCAGAGAGAAGACCCGGAGCTCAGACACTGACAAAATGTTGCGAGAAGACAGAAGTTCAGACACTGACAAAATGGAGCGAGAAGACAGAAGTTCAGACACTGACAAAGTGCTGAGAGAAGACAGAAGCTCAGACACTGACAAAGTGCAGCGAGAAAAGACCAGAAGCTCAGACACTAAGTGCAGCGAGAAGAGAAGACTAGAAGCTCAGACACTGACATAGTGCAGCAAGAAGACCAGAAGCTCAGACACTAACAAAGTGCAGAGAGAAGACCCGGAGCTCAGACACTAACAAAGTGCAGCGAGAAGGCAGAAGCTCAGACACTGACAAAATGCTGAGAGAAGACAGAAGCTCAGACACTGACAAAATGCAGCAAGAAGACCAGAAGTTCAGACACTGACAAAATGCAGATAGAAGACCGGGAGCTTAGACACTGACAAAATGGAGCGAGAAAAGAAGACCAGGAGCTCAGACACTTAAAATGGAGCGAGAAGACTAGGAGATCAGACACAAAGTGCAGCGAGAAGAGAAGACCAGGAGTTCAGACACTGACGAAGTGCAGCGAGAAGACCAGCACGTGCAGAACGCACCGTCCCGTCTGGCGGTGGTCGCCAACGACAACAACAAGAGCCATAACACGGGGTGGGGAACTGGAGCAGGGAGGGGAGGGGTGGCAAGAGGAAGGGGAACAACATTACATTCTGTGATGCTTCTCCGAGTACCGCTGGCTTCGCCAGGAATGCCTGACACGGGTATTGGAGGGTTCCGCTACTTGCAGGTAGTAAAGGTAACCTCTCTGCCGTCTGCACACCTGGCTGAGCGTGTTAAACGCCGTGGCATGCTCCTAGCATCCCTTCCTGGGGACCACGCTTCAGCGGAGATAGAGAGGAGGGATGAGCGTGTCCGACGACTCCAACAAGCATCGGTCATCGAAACGGTTCCGTTTCTCAGACTTCTCCGATGGACAAATAAATAAACCTATGTCTTTAGATACGTCACCCGGTCAGCTTCGTAGGATAGAACAACACGACAATGTGCTAACCATAAAGCGCATGGGGTTTTCAGATAAATACGCAACAGGAACAAAGACAGTATGCCAAAGTGTCTGTGTCCAATAGCAAACAACTTTAAAATAAAAGAGCAAGAAAAAAAGACGCGCCAACAACGAATGTGTTGCTGAAATTTGAGTTACAGACCGAGATTAACCGAGTGCACGTGCAGGCGAGACCGCCATTCTTTCGACCGCCACTGTTATTCGACAGTTCAAAATTATTTTGTACGAGAGAGAGGGGGGAGAGAGAGGGGGGGGAGAGAGGGGGGGGAGAGAGGGGGGGGAGAGAGGGGGAGAGGGAGAAAGAGACAGAAATGAGATAATACTTTATTACACAATGATAAAGATTTAAGTACAAGTCCGCTTTTTTACAAATCTGTCCCTGATGACAAACACAGCAACACTCAATACATCAAACAAGAATACAAACAATTGTGTGGAGGGGGAGGGGGGATAAGACTTTAAAAAAAAAAAAAAAAAAAAAAACTATTACTGTCTAAACCTTCGCAACATACAAACAGAGCAATAATAAAACAAAGTGGCAGAAATTCAAATCTGAATTTTCAGGAGAGAGAGGCAGACGGACAGAGACTTTAATACTCAAGGCGGAGGGCAGGAAGGATGGGGGATGACGATAGTGTTTCCAACTTGGTGCTGGTGATTTTTGTTTGTTTGTTGTTTTGCTCACAATGAACCTTTAACTGCGTATACATTACGTGTCTGACAAGTGCTATATCGGTACCACCGTCACCAAGACGACGGAAAGCTGAACAGTTCCACTCTACTCTCCTGGCTCATATGAAACCTGCGCCAAACACGTGGCTTCTTCTTTTTCTCACTCGCCATTTTGACCGAGGCCAGGTTTCCTTGGGCGATGGAGTTACTGATCCGCTTCCTTACTCTTTGAAAGAGTTTTCTTGTAACTCCGGGGGTCGGATGAACGTTTCTGTGCTAACCGATACTCTCGTCGGGGGTATTCCTGGAAGCGCACATGACACCGGCTGTTATTTTCGTCACTGTGTGATAAAGAGAGACTCGCTGAACAGAGCTGACAACAGCCGATGATTTCTCACATTTGGCAAAGACGTTTTCCATGTTGGAGTTGAAACTGTTTCACCTATGCTTCCTTGACACTGGTCAAGTTTCCGAGAAGCACGTAAGTAGGTGACATTTGTTTTGTTTTTGTTTCTTCTTCTTCTTCTTCTTCTTCTTCTTCTTCTTCTTCTTCTTCTTCTTCTTCTTCTTCTTCTTCTTCTTCTTCTTCTTCTTTCCGCATTGTTGACTGCATTGACCAAACGAGGGCCAACGCGCTCAAACTCATTCGATTCGCATTCCTTGATTTTAATTACTGTTTAAAAATGTTTATTTGCATCAAAACAAAATACTTTCACAGACACTAACAAACTACAGTCTCCTCCTCCTCCTCCTCCTCCTCCTCCTCCTCCTCCTCCTCCTCTTTTTCCTGTTCTTCCTCCTCTTGCTGCTCCTGCTCTTCGTCTTCCTCTATAAAGAGCATCATCACCGCCACTACCACCCAACTCCTTCTTCATGAAACAATGCAAATGAAGAGCGCCTGTGTCAAGGTGAACCTACATGAGGATTGCTTTGCCCCGCTTGTTACACATGTTGTCCATTACGTGAAGTTGCAGCGAAGTGATAGAAGTGAGCCACGTTCAGTTCCCTCTACAAACACAGCACTGAGCTATATACACAGCACTGAGCTACATACACTGTGCTGTACGAATCAGGACAGAGAATTTCAGGCAAACTGTGAACCTGAGTCAGGTTCAGTTCTCTCTACAAACACAGCACTGAGCTACATACACTGTGCTGTACGAATCAGGACAGGGAGTTTCAGGCAAACTGTGAACCTGAGTCACATTCAGTTCTCTCTACAAACACAGCACTGAGCTACACTGAATATTGTACGAGTCGATGAACGACTTTCTGCAGTGTTGTAATTCGTGCATGCGCATCAAGCGTAAGCAGTGGAAGAACTTTGAAATTCTGGTGGCGGCTGATTCGGGAGGGGGCGGGAGGGAGGGGGAGAGAGAGAGAGCATCAGCATCAGCAGCAGCAGCAGCAGCAGCACCGAAAACGACGATGGCGGAACTACAAGAAGAGTTGATAGCCCCGGCTGACGTCACACGTATGACAAGAGACAGTGACAGAGACATGACTATAATGACTCGCAATGATCGTTACGTTAATTATCATCTATCACGAAACCATTCATTCTGAAAATTAGTGATACGATCATCCTGCATTGCATTGCATCGTAGTGTAGTGTAGTGTAGTGCATTGGCGGCAGAAGGGGTGTAAGATTGCTGTGTTGCATTGCACATGGGTACAGAAAACTGAACGAGCTCCTCTAGGATGGGCTGTACCTCTGGTGGAATTTATATACTTTGTGTTCACTTGCAGGCCAGGTGAGTTACCGTAGGTCTTTGTTCTTGTGTTTGTGTGACGTCTTTCGAGCGCTGATTGAGTCCCTTGTGTGTTGGGCTCCAGTAGTCATATGTGGTCGGCATTGTGACTGGTATTGGGAGGGGTTGTCTGGGTTTCAGTGTGTGTGTGTGTGTGTGTGTGTGTGTGTGTGTGGTGTGTGTGTGTGTGTGTGTGTGTGTGTTTGGGTGTGTGGTGTGTGTGTATGTGTGTGTGTGTGTGTATGTTTGTGTGTGTGCGTGCGTGCGCGTGTGTGTGTGTGTGCGTGCGTGCGTGCGTGTGTGTTTGTGTGTGTGTGTGTGTGTATGTCTGTGTGTGTGTGTGCGTGCGTTCGTGCGTGTGCGTGTGCGTGCGTGAGTGCGTGTGTATGTGCGCGCGCATATGTATGTGTCAGTAGTCAACACGGATAACTTTAACCATAGTTTCTTGGTCTATCAATTACTAACGACGAATATGAGTAATTAAGTGCAAGATTTACTGACAAGATTTTCGAGATTGCTGCAGCTAAGCAAGTCTAGTTCAGTTGGTCATAAGTGACCATGTGGTCGTCGACACACGTGAGTTAAGCCTGAAGCCGTGGTACGTCTGAGCCGCATGCGAAACTTGCGCTATACAAAATCGATTTATTGTTATTATTATTATTATCGTCGTCGTCGTCAGCTCAGTCAGTCTCAGCGAAGACGCGGTATATACTAGGCCTAAACTCAAACTTCAGGGTTGGTAGCTATGGCGGCTGAACGTCGATAAGGCTTAAAGTGTTGAACGCACACACACGAACTCGCCCCAGATTTCTCCCACCTGACGCACTAATGACGCATGTCTTCCTGCAGTAACTGACTCCGGGGCAGAAACAAAGTGACCGACCTGACGCACTAATGATGCAGTTCCAGTTCAGTTGAAGCTGGTATCTTTTCCCCACCGTTGCCTTTGAAACGGTTCCAATGTTCGTCTGATTGATGACGGGCCTCTCTCGTCCTTTCAAGGGAGATTGTCTAGCGCTTCCTCTAGCGTAGGTCGAGGAATGATGATACATGTTCTTCCTGCAGTAACTGACTCTGGGGCAGAAACAGCGTAGGTCGAGGAATGATGATACACTATGTTCTTCCTGCAGTAACTGACTCTGGGGCAGAAACAGCGTAGGTCGAGGAATGATGATACATGTTCTTCCTGCAGTAACTGACTCTGGGGCAGAAACAGCGTAGGTCGAGGAATGATGATACATGTTCTTCCTGCAGTAACTGACTCTGGGGCAGAAACAGCGTAGGTCGAGGAATGATGATACATGTTCTTCCTGCAGTAACTGACTCTGGGCAGAAACAGCGTAGGTCGAGGAATGATGATACACTATGTCTTCCTGCAGTAACTGACTCTGGGGCAGAAACAGCGTAGGTCGAGGAATGATGATACATGTTCTTCCTGCAGTAACTGACTCTGGGGCAGAAACAGCGTAGGTCGAGGAATGATGATACATGTTCTTCCTGCAGTAACTGACTCTGGGCAGAAACAGCGTAGGTCGAGGAATGATGATACATGTTCTTCTGCAGTAACTGACTCTGGGGCAGAAACAGCGTAGGTCGAGGAATGATGATACATGTTCTTCCTGCAGTAACTGACTCTGGGGCAGAAACAGCGTAGGTCGAGGAATGATGATACACTATGTTCTTCTGCAGTAACTGACTCTGGGGCAGAAACAGCGTAGGTCGAGGAATGATGATACATGTTCTTCCTGCAGTAACTGACTCTGGGGCAGAAACAGCGTAGGTCCGAGGAATGATGATACATGTTCTTCCTGCAGTAACTGACTCTGGGCAGAAACAAGATGGCCGACCTACCGTAATAATGATTCATGCCTTCTGAAGTAACTGTCTACTGACTCAGGGGCAGAAACAAAATGACCGACCTGCCGTAATGATTTATGCCTTCTGTAGTAACTGATTCTGGGGCAGAAACAAAATGACCGACCTGCCTCCACGATGATTCATGCTTTCCTGAAGTAACTGTCTAACTGACTCCCTGTCATAACTGAACAAGATGACCGACCTGCCGTAATCGTGATTCATGCCTTCCTGCAAAAAACCGTCTAACCGAAACTCCGGGGCAGAAACCAAATGCCCCCAAGCACGCACGCCAAGGCTGGCTGACTGCTGGCCTGGCCCGAGGGTCTGGCGGCCACTTGATGCGTGTCTGCTGTAGGCCGGATGGCCCGGTGCAGATATTTCAGCACCGTTAACTCGTGTCGGAGCTCGTTAACTGCTCCTGCAAACATACGTCCTCCGACAAGCGCATTGCCTGCTAACCCCACCACAGGTAAAGATGTACCACATGCTGAGCCGGTTTGGCCTAGCGGTAAGGCTTTAGGCTGGTAAGTAGAAGGATCTCTGTTCGATTCCGCTTCGGCTTTCTCTTCTCTTCAAATGATGTGATTTGTGGACACTGTCTTGTGGTTGCGACACTCACAATTAATGA
>OY757545.1:23703361-23794027 GCA_963584105.1 Alviniconcha strummeri | reverse complement strand
AACCCAAAACAATCCATTCAATTTATTTCATATATGTTAAAAAAAAAAAAAAAAAGTTTTGCTTTGCAAGACTCTTTACACTTATTGGATGCTACAAAAGAAAGTCTGCAAGACAATGATAAATGTAGGATCCGACTGAAACACTTCGGTCCCAAATGCTCACACGCTACCTACAGGGCAAGTTGTTCTATTTTAGCTGGTCAAATAAACTCTTGGCTACCTGCAACACACAAAACAAATGTCACATCAGAACACTGCTGTGCACTTTCATTGCTCACTAATAAACATATATATATAATTAACAGGCATTCAATCTGTGCCAACAAATAAATATTCTATCACTGAGCACAATCCTGAAATGAATTGCTGTAAGTGACTAACGTGGCCTTTAGAACAGCTTTAATTTAATGTAGACATTAGAAGCAAAAGAAGAAATCACAGTCTGCTGAACAGCTTAACACTAACAACAGCTAGCTGAAATTCAAATGACATTCACAGTGATTATATATTTCATGTAAGACCCATGCACCCAATGAAAAATATTTCTTAATGTGTAACATGGCAATATAAAAATCCATTTTGTGCATACTGAAGCTCAAAGTTACACAGCTTTCTAAAACAATATGCAGGTCTATATCATATATATGTATACTCACATCAACAAAACCAGTATTGTTTATATAGTAAAAGCTTATCTGGTTGAGCACCATTTAGCATCCAATCAGATGCATTACGCACCCACACATTATGATATATGCTTAAGTGCAAGGGGGAAACATTAAAACGCATGTACCAGGTGTAAAAATTACCTGTTTAGCCAGTATTGCATGCAAGTAGGTCTGAGCTTTCCACTTCAACAAAACATCAAACCCTTATCTGCATACTTACACAGGCATCCACACAGTGTAGAAAGTCAAACAGCTCCTCTTCACAAGTTTCGTCTGTGCTGCCATTACCGCTGATCCTCGCAGTACAGTCGTCAAGGCGGGCTTTCACCGCTGCGCACTCTGAACTCGCAGAGCATGACTCCTTCTTTGTATCTTGAGGATCCTGCACACAGAGCGTGAATAATGATCATTTAACAGAGGGCTCCATGCTCAGCCCTAAACCACACCTCCCACAGTAAAGGCTAACAGTATCACTCCCACAAACTTTGAATATGACTGCCATGTGGTACTGTGCTGACTGGTGGAATCTATAATGATCTGAGTCAGATTCCAGGACTGAAATAAATGTGTTTTGCCTGACTTGATTGCAGATTTTGAGCTGAAACACCAATCTCTTGTCATCAATGAACATGCGCCATTACTTATTTTGAAGTTTTGTTTTGAACCACCAGTCTTTTGCTTCATTTTATGCTTTAGCTTGTGAGCCACACACAGCAGCCACTATTCAGGCTTTTTGTAGGGAATATTATTTCTGATAGGCTGGAGCTGCTTGGGTGGTGGGCAGCACGGAACCATAAATTCCAGGGGTCATTGCACTTACTGAAAAACTGCATAAATATAGTATTTTAGCCCCAAATCAAAAGCCATTTGGTGCAAGCACTGTGCTAACTATATTGTGTCTGACTGTGAGACAGGAGTAACAGTACAGAAACACACACAGTTCGGTTGCAAAGGTATTAGTGGACTGGTACATAAAATATAGGATTGACAAACATTTATTGTTTAATGAAGTTTTGACCCATCAATGTGGCCATGACTGTGATAATCTGAACACAGCAATCCAATCTTTTCACAAGACTTACGATGATGTATCCTAAAACTGAATTTGGTTCCAAAGGATAAGCAGTCTTGAAGATAAATTATAGCAGAAATGGTCATATTTTGATTATATTTATAATCCCTCACCATGACCTTGAAGATAGCAAAATATTTTTGCATAGCACTCACTGATGATGCATCACCATACCAAGCTTGGTTAGTAAATCAGTAAATGTTTCAGAAGTGGTTCATAAATAATAATCCAGACAAACATTAATGGACATTTTGAACCTCTGCTTGCTGTGAACTTCCAATAAAAAATACTGGGTTCCCAAAAAATTGCCAGTTTCACATAAGCAAGTCAAAGACAAAACTAATGGACCTGATCACCAATTAATTATCAAAGCTGAGAAATAATTATACTATGCACTTATCTCCAAAGAAAATGTTCAAACAATTCAATATCAAACATTGATAATAACGCATTTCCTAAATGTGCTATTACTCTAAATGGGAGCACATAACCAATTATAAAGCAAAGCATAAAGAAACCAAAACACAGTCAAAACTAACTCTCCACCCATCCCTCCCACACACACTGTCAGTAGGATAGTTTGAAGAGGTGATATTTCAGATTTGATCTGCAAGATGAGTGTGTTTGATTACCTAAGTTTACAGGGGAAAGTGTACCAAACAAGTACTTTAATAAAAATTACAAGATGATTGTTTCAACAACAACAAAAATCTTATGTTGTAATATTATTTGTTTTTGAAATCATACACCCTACAATTCTTCACACCCACAATATGATAAATCATTTGTTCAACTCAGACTCATAATCAAATATATGTCCAATCCAAAAATCACATATGATTAGAAACCAATATAATAACTGACAAAATCAAAGAAAAACAAGTTGGCTTAAAATTCCCACATGTTTGGCAACTGCCTTCCTCAGGGTTTTATTTTTAACAACTGAACATGGGTAAAAACACAGTTCACATAAGGATTCTTAGAAATTAATACCAAGTGACTAAAAGTAAAACTCAGTAAATAAAAAACATGACTGTAAGATTGAACAAACTGCTCACAGAGTTCATCTTGGCTACCCCCCCCCCCCCCCCCCCCCCCACCAAAAAAACAACAACCCTACCCTCATCCACTGCCGTTACCCCTTTCTCTATCATCCTCTTTGTCTCCCCCAGCCCTCCCCATCCCCTTCCTTTATTGTTTCTTCCTAGGTTATTACTATTATTACCACTATGCATGCACACTAACAGATACTATCGCACACAGAAAAAAAGAAAAAACATTCACCAACATAAACACCACCACCCACCCAAACACATATTATCATACGCACACACACACACACGCATTAAGAAAAGAAACAGAGAGAGAAGAATGCAGTGTTTTACTTACCACCAGTTCTTCATCCTGCAAATCAGAAAAGTAAAATGATAAATTATAATTTATACACAAAGACTAAAAGTAAAACGTGTATGGTCTTGCTGAATATCAAATGAGTAACAGAAGTTACTCCGAAAGAACTAAGCACTTCATTATGCTCTAAAAACAATGAAGAAAAATTATTTACACATGCATAAAGCATAATCAAAATACTATATTAAAATTATTATTATAAAAATGTTGGGAGAAAGATCTTGAAAAAAAGCAAAACTTTAATATTTCAAGCTCATCACATTCAGTGCACCTGTCCCTCAATGAAAAAGACGGTGGTAGGACAAAAACAAACAAACCAAAACATAACTAACCAGTCACAAGTGTGTGAAGTTGAAAAACAAAAACAAAATACACCAGTACACTGAATCAGAATGTGAACAGAACCATTAACAGTCATGAAAACAAATGCAAGCAACAACAAAACTTAAAGAAGTGATTAAAAAAGAACGAAAACAACAACAACATACAAATGATACATAAATAGTATGCAATACATAAAAACTTTGAAACCCCAAACTGAACAAGCAGATCAATAATAATTAATTTTACAGAAAACAAAACAAATTCCAACACAGGATGCACTCAACACATTTTCATTCACTTGCTTTCTTTTTTTCAGGACTATCACTTTCTTCAGAATCAGAGCTAGGCTGCAAAAAACAATTAATGGGCATAACAGCAATAGCGACAGATCATGCCTTGTAATACAAAAACAAAACAAAAAAACTTCTGCTTTCAAGGAGTTGTTAATCTGCCTTATATGGCAACTTCACCTGAATGTAGCGATGCAGAAAACAAATCAATTTAGGAGTGCAATGACAAATGGCTCACCCAGGGGTTAAAACAAAGTCACTGATTTTTAGTATTCTACCCCACCTTCCACCAGTACATTTTTAAGATTCTTTTTTTAAGCTGTGTATAAACTATAGAGAAGACCTTCAATTCAGATCAACACATTCCACTGACAACATGTATACTATTAACTATTACAAGATCATAAGACATACTCTTTTTCTTACAACTATAATACAAGTGCTTAGCTGGTATACTGAATAGCCAAAGACAATACTGATGTGAGTTCGAGTCCTTGGTGTGGCAAGGGATTTCTCTCCAATAATCAATTTCCAGTGCAGACCCTCTTATGGTGTCCATGCAACCCCTGTGACTATGTGCAACTGCATGCATCAACATCTGTGTACACATTGAAAATCCCAAACACTGGCAGTCATACCACAGACATTGTTTAAAGGACAAATCCAAGGTCAGGGGTGATTTTTGACACGATTTCTGTTAAAGCTTGCTGAGAACGATGATGTGGGTGAAACTGTGATCTGAGGGTTATAAATGCATGAAAAAAGGCATTTTCTGTCATACTGAAAGCATCGCCATGACGCCCAAATCATATGACCATATGCCTACTACGTCACTCTGGGGAGTCACTGCAAAATGGCCAACTTGAGCTCCGAAGACGAAACCGATACTTTGCCCGAGAGACCCACAAGGATACAGCCATATCAGTTTGTGCCTGTCAGGAAGGATTCTGAAAGAGTACCAGAACATCGTGTTAGCTTCGAAGCAAACCCCATGCGGTATTCCATGGGGTTTGTGAAATTGCACTCACTGAAGTGCTCGCTACACAAATGGGTGTGATGCAGCACAGCAAGAAAGTCATCTCATTTGAACTGTATAAATTTAATCCACTTTTGCCTCACTGCAGGTCGATTGCGCGGGAGCTCGTGCATTGTTATACCTGGGGTTGTCTGCGAATTGTTACAGTTCGCGGCAACACAGTATGCCAGAATAGTTAACTTTTTCGTCATCCACATGCATGCACAGTTTACTGAAGAATCTAAGATGGCAACCGCACTGACTCCCCAGACTGACGTCACTTCCGGGAAAGTCACGTGACTGACGGAGAACCCAAGACTAGTTGATTAAAAACCTAATTAAACATTTTTTATTTATTTTTATTTCATTAAATCTGAAACTAGTGACTCATTTGTCAATCATTTTGATGGTCATTCTGCATACCTTGGACTTTTACTTTCAACACACAAAAATACTGCACACAGACAGGAATGGGTAGCACTGCTCTTGCGGCTGCTGTACCGTACCCAAATTTCCTGCAAGGGAATACCCCCAAAACAGTTTTGTCACACTAGTTCTTAAATGCAAACCTGGCAGCCCTACAGCGGACCTGTTCAAGCTGCTGCATGTCCTGGAGATACAGGTCCCAGGCACAGCCTGCATACTCCAGGATGGTTCTGACCATGGCAGGGTATCGTATGTAGCTGTTCTGACTTTGATGTTACAGTCATGAGTTACTCAGGCTCCTTCATACAATCATACAAAACCATACATTTTGTTTCCTTTTCCAGCTGTTGTGGTGACATGTCTGGACCATGTTACCTCATTAGGTTGTTACTATAAATTGCATAATGCTAGTGAAGGCAACTCTGAGATATGTTGTCAGTGTCATTGGTGATTTACAGAGCGTGACCATGCAGCACATAGTTTGGAGAGCCTTCTTGGTCTTGTTTGGCACAACCCTCATGAAAGTGCATTTTGTGAGGTTGAATTTCATCTGCCATGCTTTCTCCAACTGTTCATGGTTTCCTTGTGGTCGTTTGGTTGATTATCTTATTCTGATTTTTAATCCTCTTGAAACATTTACAGTAATCTGCAAAGATTTTCGTCTTCAAGTGGGCAGACTCAAGCTGGTCCTTCTGAAGATTGGCACATTTCTCCAGTCTTGGCACATTTCCCCAGTCTTCGGACACCTCCCCCGTGTCAAGAAGCAACTGGATGAGCTTTGTCAGGACTTGGCAGCAAGTTCATCAGCTGCTGTCCTGAGATGACCGTAAGCAGTTGACAGGATGCTAAAATCCAAACCTAACTCTCTCCATGCATCGCATAATGGGGTATGAAGGTCAGCGTCTTGACGTCTCAACTTATGTTGTTGTAAAATACATTTGATGCAATCAACGACGATTATGAACGTGTACGTGCCAAGCAAGGTCAAACGGTAAGAGGCTAAGACACTCGAACTTTACGAAGTACAGTGATCAGACCAAGCACAAACCGCCCCAAAAGTGTACACGAAAGGAAAGGAATCAAATCTGACAGCTGCCAAAATACCACTAAATAATACAAGACCTACCTCTTCCTCATTCGGGTCTGACGCCAGTACAACTTCGTCGCCGAACCCCATTTTGACCAGCTTGAGCTAAAGAACGACCCCGGATGTGTAATGAGGGAGGTATCCCTTCTTTCTTCGAAAACAACGCTTTTTTATGGAAAGAGGCATGCTGTTTGGAGTTAATATACTAAATATTATGCTTGTAATTATAAATTTTACTAGTCAATACAGTACACACTGAAACTTGTTCATTTTAAGTCAAAAGGTTTTAGTTTCATGGCAACATTATGAAATAATAATCAGTTGAGGGGGCCAAGAAACAAAATTACCTCCACCCCAAAAGAGGTGAGCACTGATTTGGCGTGTTTTTGTTTTCAGTTAACCGAATTCAGAGTACTTTGGATACGCCGAAATTACTAAAGGCAGTGTTTGATGATAACCGAGGTGCTCTTAATAATAAATTAAGTATTTGTGTGGCAAAATGAACTTGGTGTCGATTGGGGTCGCGCATACACTGCTGACAGGCCGCTTTTGATTTCTCATTGTCTGACTTCGGACTTGGATTTTTGATTGTTTTTTTGCTGGTTTTGCTTTTGTAGTGTAGTAATTACCGTGTGTGATAAGGTATTTTAATCAGTTTTAGATTTTTTACTTTTAAATTAGGTGACAAACACACAAGCAATTAGGTGACATAACACTTCGATCCACCACGTGAACTCACTCAGCAAAGTTGTTTACAAATTACATCCGGATGGATGGATTCAGCCTGCAGCCTTCACCTACCGTACTAGTTTAGGCTCCCAATTGAACCTGTATATCACCAGTCTCTCGATCTGTGATTGCTGTGACAGCTGTCAGCGACATGCTCAGTGACGACACTAGGCTGGCCACCTCTCCAACTCAAAACATGCACAGGAAAGCAAGACTGGCAAACTTATGTAAGTTCCACCATAGCTCCGTAGCCATTGACACCAAGCAAAGACCAGTCTATTATCCCAGTGTCAGAAGAGCCCATCATTCCCATTCTCTCTCATACTCAGTGCCCTCCAGCCATACTGGCTACAGGGAATTCTCCTTTTTTTTTCCCCTAACGCAAGGATTGGAATGACCTCGCTGAGAATGTGGCTGCTGCACCCATCCGTTAAGCCCGTTCTTAATTGGGTGAATGTTTGTTTGTGAACCTAGTCGGAAGTATTTGGTGAAGCTAGTTGGTTCTTAATTGGGTGAACTTTTCTTCGCAAACCTAGTTGGAAGTGTTCATCGAAGCTATATTCGGGGTCCAAAAAGCTTTGCTCAACATATTCTGGGAACATTTGCCCTATTTGATGATCATTGCCTCTGATTGGCTGAGAGCAGAGCTCTCCTGTGGATGAAGAAAAAATAAAAATGGATGACGGTGTCACTAGGTTTTTCACTTTCTTCGGAGGGAATTTGTTGACTTGTGGGAGGTGCAGCCTTGTCTTGGAGACCCAGAATGAGATAGTAGTTAGTTGAATTACCCTGTGAGGGATGATGAAAGTATATTGACTTGACTTTAGCCTACATTTTTTATCATGCTGTCTGCTGCGCGTCTGCCGCAAATTTGGGCCGAAGCTTGTGTCTCATTACAAGCCAGTTGAGAACGAAGTAAAGTTTGGACTGTCCAAACCATGTTCAGAGAACTAAAAGTTCAATTAAGAAACGAATCATAGTTTGTCGAACTTTCCAAAGTATGTTCGGCGAACAAACATTCGCCCAGTTAAGAACAGGCTTTAGACTTTTTGTTCAGGTCTCCCAAAATCAGTACCCTCAGAGTAGGCCCCACCCCACTGAAAAGTAGTGTTGCTGATGGCTAGGGCCATCCCCCAGTGACCTTTACAGTACTTAGCAGGATTGGCCTAGCCCATTGTCAGCATGCTTCTCACTCTTTATGAAATGCCAGTGCGACACTCAAAACTTAACGTTTGTTTGTAAGACTCTTACTAATAGTTTTTCCCCCTTCTTCTCTCTGTGTGCTGCACAACCCCTGAAAATGATGTAATCTTCAGTAATTATGATGAAGGAGGTCACTCTGTAGAAAAAGAACTAATCGAATAAAGAAGAAAAGGATGGAAGAATATAAAGAAGGGGGGAAAAAGAAAAAGATAAAAAACAAAACAAACTGATTTCCACATGTTTTGGTGTTTCCATAATCAGCCAGACTCTGACATGGACTACAGGGTCTTGAAAGAGTGTATGTGATCTTTTTGTATGTGTACACACACACACACACACACACACACACACACACACACACACACACACACACACACACACACACACACACACACAACACAACACAGAGGACTGCAATTTATAGTCACACAAAGCCTAAGAATGTTTTGCTGAGTCTGCACAGAATTTGACTTAGGAGAAATCTCTGGGCAGGCGCAAAACCAAGCACATAACAGTCACACATCTGTGTGCTGACCATTCACAGTCATGCTTAAAACCTTTGGCTTTCAAGAGGAGTGGTTTTGCTCAGTGCTACTGACTCTGTCTAATACACACACACACACACACACACACACACACACACACACACACACACACACACACACACACACACACACACATATATATACAGGCATGCACATATGCACTCAGAAATCTATGCACACACACTTGCATACACACATAATGCCCATGCACACACATTTGTATATATATATATGCATGCACACACTTGCACATTACCACATACATACTCTTACAGTTACACACACCAGTAATGTTCACCAGTTTAGACTAATGAATCTGGTCACTTTATAGAGGGAATTCTCTCTTTGTTAGTTAGTTGTCTTTTGCATTCTCATCCAAAGCTGATCGCTGTTATTGTTTTAGCATATGTATGAATCTATGATGGTATTATTTTTGTTTCCAGACGATGCCAATCCACAAATCCAGCACATCAGTCCTGCTGTTGGTCTTCCTGGCAATGGTGGTTCTACTGCTGCCTGTAGACGGCAGGAATGATGAGGAACTCGACCCCTACGACATGGTCAACTTTGACCACGTGGAGATGAAAATGAAGAAGGTAGGCACTAGACAGTGGATTCCCTGACAAAAGGCCAAGCTGCATAGTGACCACTCCCTTTTCAAGACTTAAAAAAAGAAAATAAACCTTTTTCTTTATGTGTCCATGTGTACATGGTTTCTTCATGTGTCCATGTGTACATGGTTTCTTCATGTGTCCATGTGTACATGGTTTCTTCATGTGTCCATGTGTACATGGTTTCTTCATGTGTACATGGTTTCTTCATGTGTCCATGTGTACATGGTTTCTTCATGTGTACATGATTTCTTCATGTGTCCATGTGCACATGATTTCTTCATGTGTACATGATTTCTTCATGTGTCCACGTGCACATGATTTCTTCATGTGTACATGATTTCTTCATGTGTCCATGTGCACATGATTTCTTCATGTGTCCATGTGTACATGGTTTCTTCATGTGTCCATGTGTACATGAACTTTGACCAAAGACCGCCTGTCCGTTAAGACCACTTACTGCTTTATTTTTAAGGTGGTGTTAAATGAGGGTCCCACCAAACAAGAGAAGACAGAATTCAAATGCAAGCAAAAGTGAGAGAGTAATTTTTAGAAACAATTGTTACTTCTTTGCAAAGAACATGACCGGAGGTGGGGGAGTGGGTTAATCACTTAATGTGAAAAATCAAGCAAGATATATATATATATATGTAGATATACATTGACTGATTGAGTTTTGACTAACTCATTGAAGCAAATTGGCTGATTCAGTATTGACTAATCATTGAAGCAACATGCACGTGCGCACCCACACACACACACACACACTATTATGTTACTGTCTTGTGTTTAAAAGCAGATCTGTATCGGTATAACAAAGCTCAGCCCATTGTGTTCTGTTTGTCAGAGTACACCACCAGTCTTGAAAAGCATACCACCAGATTCAGAACCACAGCAAGAGCCACCCGCTAATGAACCAACAGGAGAAAGTTATGAAGCCCAAGACGAAGACACAGCAAAGTCGGTGCCTCCAGATGGAGAGAACCAAGCACCCACAGCTCATGAGTGCCCACAGCAGCAGCAGCAGGAAGCATCCCAGTCTTGTCCAGCTCTGTCCTTGTTCCAGCAGTTTGTGTCCAGGTTGCTGCTGTTTGTCGGAGACAAGGTTTCAGAGGTGATGGTTGCTTCAGTTACTGTGTCCTGTGTTACACATGTGATGTCTTTTGAGTGCTTTCAGTTCCCCTTTTTTTATTTTTTTATTGTGGTGATAAACTGCGTTGAGTGAATTTTTGCTTTGGTAAGGCAAATGTATAAACACACACACACACACACACACACACACACACACACACACACACACACACACACACACACAAAAAAAAAATCAGCTGGGGTGGGGGGGCATGTAAACTTTTGCACTCCACAGTAAACCCTCCTTAGATGGTGTAGGATGAAATTTTGCAAAAGACAAAGTAATTTTGTAATCCTGGCTGCAAAGAAATTTGGGTATTTTTTCCTCATGTGCTGGGTTGGCCTGGCAGTAAGGCATTAGGCTGGTAAGCAAATCACATCGGTCTGATTGAGATTCCTTGTTTTCACTCTCTTTTGTCTTCAAAAGTTGTGGTCTGCGGACACTGTTTTGTGACTGTCCCTCACAATTAATGAAATGTTACGAAGGCTCTCTTCACTGCCAAGCATAATGCATAATCATTCAGGTGGTGACAGTGTAGATTTAGATATAGTTCCTCCATGCCCCACCCCCTACCAATCTCAGTCCTTGACCATACATTTCCAGAAACAACTCTGCATTAAACAGATGATCTAACGCAAAATCATCTAATTCTCTTCAGGCTCTTGTGATGGTGAGTGGTTTTGGCCTAGCAATAAGGCATTAGGCTGGTAAGCAGACAACGTCAATTAGATGACATAGTTTGATTCCTTTCTCTCAAAGGTTCTTAGACATAATTTTCCCCTTCCCTCACCACCTGGGATCTTGGTCCCCACCAGTAATAATAATAATGGAAATTTGTAAAGTGCCTACCCTGCGGCTCAAAGTGCTGAACAAGCATACACACATAATGTGCATTGAGATGGAAATGTTATCCCCAAAAATAAATATGTATTATATATCGACAAGTGTTCAAGCATAATGATGCAAAATTATGCAAAATTACCTCTGGAGACAACTGAGCGTTAAACAAGTCTCACAAACAATCCTCTCATGACAAATTCTGTGAAGAAGAAGTCATTCCTATCTGCTTTGTCCTAAGAGGAGCCACAGTATTTTAAGATCTGCTGTAGTTGAACCCTGTCGTTGCCATGTGTCACTTGAAAATGAATGAACAAAATGCCAAATTTGAAATCCTAACACCATTTTTTTCTTCTGGTTTTAGCATCTGGAAGGATTTCTGTCAAAGCACACAGTACTAACAGGAGATTTGTTTGACATAGGACCAGAAAACGTACTGTTTGCAGGCATGTGTGTGTACTTTTTCAGCCCAGAAATTGTATGGGCTGGGGCAATGAAGGGGATAAGATCCAGTATACTTTGTTTTTAAAAATTTAAGAGCCACTGTATTGTGCCTAGATCTGCTGTATTGTGTTTGAAGAGCCACTGTATTGTGTTTTGGGCTCCACTGTATTTTGTTAAGATCCACTTTATTTTTTGTTGCTATTGCTGTGGTGGATGTGAGGAAGTTGTACAGTGAAAGTACTGAAACCCCAGATGAAAGAGCACCCTGATGAAGGGATAGCCTCAGCAACAAGTGGTCTTAGTCTTTGGGTGTGAGGAAGTTGTACAGTGAAGGTACTGAAACCCCAGATGAAAGAGCACCCTGATGAAGGGATAGCCTCAGCAACAAGTGGTCTCAATCTTAGACTTTTTAGACTTTAAAGTCTTAGACTTTCTCCTCCTTTAAGCCCATTTTTTTTCTTTCCTGAAACGTTTTTCTGACAAAACTACCCCCCCTCCCCACCCCCCCCAATAATTATCAGAAGCGATCTGACCAAAACTACCCTCACCATACTTGTCAGAAGTGACCTTACCACATCCACTCCCCATTATTTACTCTGACCTAACCACCCCCACTTGTCTGAAATGACTTGACCAAAACTATCCCCACCCCCCTTCCCCCAATAATTTTCTGAAGTGACCTGATCACCCTCACCCCCATAATTGAAATGACCTGACCAAAACTACCCCCCCCCCCCCCAATTGTTTGAAGTGACCTGCCCCCCCCCCCCCCCCCCCCCCCCCAACAATAACTGTCTGAAGTGACCTGACTGAACCCCCACCCCCACCCCCCAATTGAAGTGACATGACCAAGTACCTCCCCCCCCCCCCCATAACTGTCTGAAGTGACCTAACCAAAACTAACCCCCCACCCCCATTTGCCCTGAAGTAACACTGTGCAATTGTGGAACATTAAAATCCAAGAGCAGACTAACTAACCCCTGTCATAAACTTAAAGACAGCTTTTGCGTGATTTTTTGTGGTCTGAAAACAGGAGTTCCATACACACACACAAAATACAGATTATTTCTATCTTTTGCTGTGCAGATGGATGAGCAAACTCCGACAAAGCTCTGCGTGTACTTCAGTTTGACATCATACCAGGTACAGATAATGGAGAGCTTCAAGCGAGACCACAGCAAGGACCGTGTGTTCAGCGCCCATGATGTTCTGACGCAGGCCATACAGGGTGCACGTGCTCTGGATTCCAGTGACCCCGACTTTGGCATAATGCGGATGGAACAGCTTCTCGGTGTCACAGTAGAGAAGGCTGTACAGGTACTGGCACATGCTTGCAAACTGCTAGCATTGGTTTACATCAACTGCTGCTGTCACCAGTCCCACCATAGGCCTCCAGAAACTGTCAGCTGATGACAGGTGGCGCTCAAATGGCAGCACGTTTGTAACCACACTGACAGCTTGGATTACATCAGTCATTTTTTCTCACAAACTGCTCACAATGCTTATGTCTGCACAAACAAAACATGAATTGTTTGAATTGAGACAAACCTGTTTTTATACTGGGATGGATGCACCTGATGTTTACATGGGTGGTTTGATGTTATGTTGCATCTGAATTTGTAGTACTGAAATTTTCACCCATTTTATGGAGGGTGCTAAGACTGAGACGTTGTGGTAGACAGATGTGTGAAATAAGGGCAGACTTAACGAGTTAGGGCACAGATTGACTGGGAGAGGAAGGATACCAGAAAGTGATACTTGAACTGTGACTTGCTTGTTGTAATGTTTTATAGTCTGTTGTCATTTTGATAACTCCTGTCCGTTTTTGTTTGTTTGTTATAATGTTATCACCACTGTTATTGTAGCGCTAGCACTTCTTGTGTATATGTTAATTTTTTCCCCCAAAGAGTTTGAAACACCTTAATGACACAACCATAGATAAAGCACCAGAGCCATTTTCTGTTCTAGTCATAGTTCAGGAGCTGTGTGAGAGTTGAGGTGGCCATCCTGGGCTGCCCGTCCTAACAAGCCTTCTGGTTTTCGTGGACGTAAAGAATTATTGAACCGTGCTTCGGCATTGGTCACAACTTGTCCCTAATATGTCAACTGACATCTGAGGACATTAAGCAACACTTCACCTCACCTCTGTTCTAGAATAATAGTTAAAGCTTTTAAACACAGAGAGAAGGGAGAGAAAGACAGAATGTGTTTGTGGGTGTCTACTTTACTGCTTTCCCAGTCTACAGCAGTACTGGGCTGAGAAGGTAACATTCTTTCTTGCTTTATTTTGCAGCAGTCTACCAAATTATTAAGTTTCACAATTTTGGAAGAAGTAGCAGGTCATTCAGTCAATGATGTAGACAAGATATGCCTTCCTTACACATTAAAAGCAAATTTTGACAATGGTTTGAACAATTGAAGCTCCTGAATGCTTTTAACTTATGTAGCTGTAATATTCCAGTTTATGAAAAGTTGGCCTACACACTGGATCCTTTGCTGCCGCATGGTTATGCTATGTAATAGATATTGTTTTAACCTTTATATATAATATGTCTATTTTTTTAGTGTTCATTTTTCATGGCATTAAAAACAAAATCTGTGTCTTTCAGGTTCTTTCCTTCGTTTTGCTTCTATTGGCTTTGATATTGATGCTGCCAAAGCTTCATTTCTCAAAGAATTTGGTCATCTGGTTGTTCTTCCTTGCGTTTCTGCTCAGCGTTGCAACCACTTGGTACAGACTGTACAAGGTAGGGTGGCCATGTTTCATGTGTTGTGTTTGTCATTTTCTGAGCATGCCTCAGCTAAAACCCTGTGGTAGTTCATATATATATATATATACTATACAAGGTAGGGTGGCCATGTTTCATGTGTTGTGTTTGTCATTTTCTGAGCATGCCTCAGCTAAAACCCTGTGGTAGTTCATATATATATATATATACTATACAAGGTAGGGTGGCCATGTTTCATGTGTTGTGTTTGTCATTTTCTGAGCATGCCTCAGCTTAAACCCTGTGGTAGTTCATATATATACTATATAAGGTAGGGTGGCCATGTTTTGTGTGTCATGTTTGTTACTTTCTGAGCATTCCTCAGCTAAAACCTTGTGGTGGTTCCCTCAGTGTTGACTGAAAAGGCAGAGTGTGCAACTGTTTCCACACACCTGCATAATTAATGGCATCTACACCTGTTCATATTGTTGTCCCTACAAGTGCACCTGCCACTCTGACAGCAGCAGTCCAACACTGGGGATTTCAGTAGGGGAACTGTCATGAAGATTACTGTAGCTGAAAGTAATCCTGGTGATTTCAGCAATGGAACTGTCATGAAGATTACTGTAGCTGAAAGTAATCCTAGTGATTTCAGTAGTGGAACTGTCATGAAGATTACTGTAGCTCAAAGTAATCCTGGTGATTTCAGCAATGGAACTGTCATGAAGATTGCTGTAGCTCAAAGTAATCCTGGTGATTTCAGCAATGGAACTGTCATGAAGATTGCTGTAGCTGAAAGTAATCCTGGTGATTTCAGCAATGGAACTGTCATGAAGATTGCTGTAGCTGAAAGTAATCCTGGTGATTTCAGCAATGGAACTGTCATGAAGATTGCTGTAGCTGAAAGTAATCCTGGTGATTTCAGCAATGGAACTGTCATGAAGATTGCTGTAGCTGAAAGTAATCCTGGTGATTTCAGCAATGGAACTGTCATGAAGATTGCTGTAGCTGAAAGTAATCCTGGTGATTTCAGCAATGGAACTGTCATGAAGATTGCTGTAGCTGAAAGTAATCCTGGTGATTTCAGCAATGGAACTGTCATGAAGATTGCTGTAGCTGAAAGTAATCCTGGTGATTTCAGCAATGGAACTGTCATGAAGATTGCTGTAGCTGAAAGTAATCCTGGTGATTTCAGCAATGGAACTGTCATGAAGATTGCTGTAGCTGAAAGTAATCCTGGTGATTTCAGCAATGGAACTGTCATGAAGATTGCTGTAGCTGAAAGTAATCCTGGTGATTTCAGCAATGGAACTGTCATGAAGATTGCTGTAGCTGAAAGTAATCCTGGTGATTCCAGTAGTGGAGCTGTCAGGAAGCTGCAGCTGAAAATAATCCTGACGGGACTCTTGAAACCACTAAAATTTGGCTTTAGCCACAACATTCTGGTCAGAGCAGGACACCAGTGATGACAGTGTTAGTAGCCTCTGATCAGGGCTGTTGTGGACATGGTTTTAGTCAGAATAACAGCACATTCGGAGAGGGGGGCATAGTCAATAACATCACATTTATTTTTATTTGATATTTGAGTTTTTTTGTCAGTGACATACCATAGACCTAGTTCCCAGTCCCAGTCTGTTCAGAAAGATTTCCAGTAAACTGAACATACTCTACACCCAGACTGATAATGCTTTTATTAAAGGAGGCAGTGATTCACAGCTACAACAGCATATATATATGTACTTTTCAGTTACTTTACCAACTGCAAAAGCATTTTATCATTATGATTTAGCTCTTCACTGATCCCTGGCAGGAAATGTGGGTTGCCTTACCTGGGTTGGTTAGCATTGGAGATGCCAACTGGTCCCGTTTCTCTTTATCTGGGATTAGAATTAAGCCTTCAGGCTGGTATTCCTGGTGTGGCTAGAAAGCAAAGAGTGGTGCTCATCCTGGGTCAGAGTCAAAGAGGTGTGATGCCTGTGAAGCTGTGGTAGATACTGGGACAGCGGAAAGTAAATCCACTGAAGTAATTTGGTGGCCTGATGCTAAATCCATGATGTACAGGGCGAGGTAGCTGGTAGCATGAAGCAGTGATGAAGTAATCTGGTAGCCTGATGCTGCATCCATGATGTACAGGGTGAGGTAGCCAGGCAGCCTGAGGCAGTGATGAAGTAATCTGGTGGCTTGATGCTAAGTCCATGATGTACAGGGTGAGGTCACCAGGCAGCATGAGGCAATGATGAAGTAATCTGGTGCCCTGATGCTGTGTCCATGATGTACAGGGGGAGGTAGCCAGGCAGCCTGAGGCAGTGATGAAGTAATCTGGTGGCTTGATGCTAAGTCCATGATGTACAGGGTGAGGTCACCAGGCAGCATGAGGCAATGATGAAGTAATCTGGTGCCCTGATGCTGTGTCCATGATGTACAGGGTGAGGTAGCCAGGCAGCATGAAGCAATGATGAAGTACCAGGCAGCATGGAGCAGTGAGAAGTAATCTGGTGGCCTGATGCTGTGTCCATGATGTACAGGGTGAGGTCGCCAAGCAGCATGAGGCGATGATGAAGGATCAGCCCAGTGGCTGTGGGAAAGTGCCGGATGGTGTCTTCAGCTTGTGCAAGTACTACTTCACATTCCAGCAGGATGAGTGCATTGCTTACTATGAGCATCTTCTTGTCAACCCCCTCGTCAAAGTCAGCATCATGGAGGTGAGCTGATAGATGGTGGATTCACCTCAGCATACATTTTACATGTTAAAATCTCAAACTGTTCTCACAATAATTTTTGAATAATGAAGAAAAGAAAAGGAAAAAGAAGAAGAAAGTAAGCACTGTTTCTCCTGAGTGGGGATGTAGCTCAGCTGGTGGAGTGTCTGGTCTAATATACTGCTGACAGTGGTGTAGTAACTGGTGCGGAAAGGATTTTTTTCCCAGTCAATTTTTAGCTCAGACTTGCCAGTGGTCTTTGGATAGCCCATGCGCAGTTGTTAAAATATCCCAAGCCGTGGCTGCCACACCATTATTTGGACCCAGAAAAATACGGCACACTATGTCAACTCTAAGAAGACGAAGTGCAGATGCCAAGTGGAAGGGGAACTGAAAATGGTTACCAGAAAAATGGATGTACTGCCTCCCTAAAAGAGGGGAAAGCAGGAGAACCAGACCCGCGTCCCCACCCACCTCTCAAAAAACATAAGATGAGTTAAGAGAAGAAAGAACTATTTGCATGAAGTACATGTGTTAAAAGTATTGTTTCAGTTTGCCTGTTTTAGGATTTATTTTATTTTGAATATGCAAGTAGCAGGGGCAAAAGGTGTTTTTTAATACATTTTTCTTTTGAATTTATGTACCTTTTAGTGTGAATGATAATGATAATAAAATCTAAACTGTTACTTGTATTTACAGTTGTGAAGTTTAGTTATTATGAGCACATGCTTCAGTAGCAAAAAGAAATGGTTGATGATTTACTGTAAAAGATGAGATTGAGCCAGTCTGTCAAAGAAACACTGGAATTGTTTCATGGGGATTGGAACTGTTTCAGAGGCAAATATTGGGGCATGTTTTAAAAGAAGGGTCAGAGCATGTATGAGCTTTCCTGAGCACTTAGATACCATCTTGAACTGCACTGAGTTGGACTCTGATTGGGCAGGCCCTTGCAGTGGCTGTGGTGCAGACTTTGCTGAAACCCATGCGTACAGTGGGGATGGAGATCAGTGAATTCATCCGCGCCCTTGTGAAGGACTTGCCTGTCCAGTGGCAGATGTTCTCTGTGGTAATCGTCTTCAGCCTCTTCACCCTGGTGCTGTTCCTGTTCTGTGGGTACAGCCTCCGCATCCCCTTCCTGCTGGCTATTGAACCGTCTCGCCATTCAGATAAAGTGAGTGCTCTTCTACAGTTTCAATGCCACCACAAGGTTCAGTAAACTGAAACCCGCTGTGGCTTATGGTGAAAGTGATGATGATGATGGACAAACCTCCTGCTGTCAGTTATTGTAAGTAGTAGGGCAGCAGCTGCTCAGTAAATAACATGCGCTGGCAGCAGGCTCCGAATCAGCCTCCTGCCCTCAGCGCTTCAGACTCATTTACAGATGGAGTGCTTAGAATACTCATTATGAAAACATTTTTTTTTTTCTCGGAATGAATGCCTTTTAATTGCACATGACAGGACATGGTGTGATTTTTGAGCAAAAAGGGCTTGTCTGCCATGCAGTGAACAGTATGATGATGATGATGATGGAACTTGAAGAGTTCTCAGCATCCACGCGCAAGCCATGAGTGAAGCACACACTTGGAGACATGCATCCACATGCGACTAAATCACAGAGGATGTAAAAGAAAAACAGTACATTTTTACTCTCTCGTAGATTTTCCTCCTGGGTCATACAGCTGAAGTAATGTTTTTGAAACTTCATCATTTCCTAAACTAAAACCTCTACATTTAGTTGTAATTCTTAACTCTATGGCTGTTGGTGTATACCGTTTCAGTAATTTGTTTTCCATGGTTTCATTGTTACATCTTTAGTTGATCAGACTGTGCAGTATGAAATTGTAGTAATGGGGCAAGAATGAAGTACAGTGGTATGTCTTTCAGGATAGAGTAGCAAGCGAACTGTTACCCATTTGAGGTTGTACTTTTGGTGGAGTGTATGTACCAGGTGAAAGTTAACACATGCAGTGTAGGTCTTTGTTGTGTTCATGTGATGTCTTTCCAGCGCTAATGGACACCCTTTGTTTACTGATGCTACCCATCAAGACTGAACACATGCACTGAATACAGTCAAATGGGCACTGCATTCTAATGAATGAGCAATGTAAATGGGCCTCAGAAAAGAAGTATCGGTACACGTACAGAGCCGATGGCTTTTGGTCAGCTTCTGAAGCTGCATTCACTCTGTCTGCTGCAGGGAGGTGATGTGAAAGCACTGGAGAAAAAGATTGATGAGCTGCAGGCGGCAGTGGAAAGCATCGGAGCTTCAGGGGATACCCACCACCCCCTTGCCTTACCCAAGCCCACCCCCACAGTGGCTGTCCATCCTCCTGGTGTTTCATGCAGCTGCAGGCAGGCTGCTGATGGAGGGGAAGATACCCAGTTGAAAAACTTCAGGCGTCCATCAGCGTCTCCAAGCGCAGACGAAACTCCAAGAAAAGAGCCCAAGTCTGGTGAAGACTTGCACAGGGTAGGTGTTGCATTCCAAGAGCTGCTTAGGTGTGTCAGCTGAGAGTATTCTCCTGAGTCAGGCAAAGACTCGCACAGGGCAGGTGTTGCACTCCAAGAGCTGCTTAGGTGTGTCAGTGTGGGTATTCTCCCCTGCTGAGGGGGGTCTACCACTTACTCAGCAGTTTTCTTTCATTGGTGTTGGACTGATACTCTTTCACTGTTGTGTACAGTGGTCACCAATGAGCTCCTCAGGTAGTGAAACATGCGTCTGACCTAGGCAACCAGCATAATGGTGGTCCTGACCAGGATCAGATTTTTGACAACCCCTCTGCTCTCCATTCAGGAGCAAAATCTGATTCAGCTCTGGGAGGGACAGATGAAGTAGTATGTCTTTCTTTTTCCCCTTCTGATCAAACTGTGTTTGAGGTCTTCTAGACCTGAGTATAAAGCCTCAACAATCAGTTACTTCCTTGTTTTTCCTCCACCCCCACCCCCACTTGTGATGTGAAAAAAGCCAGTGTTTGGGGGAGAGCCTTGTTAGGATGGGAGGTAACTGTCTCTTCACAACCAACCGCCTTCACCAGAGAGAAAGTCAGATCAGTTTGTCATCACCAAAGTGTCTTAGATGTCACGGATAGAACACCAAAAGGACTGATTTGCATTCAGGTCATGGAAGAAATATTGTGGTTTCCATTTTTGTCACCAATCTTTTGATATTTTGCAGTGATTATCTGTGTGGAGTGAACTTCTGACGATTTATAGCAGTGTTCAGAAAAAGGGATAATCTGCTGGGCCATTTTTAGCTCACTGTGATTTGTCATTTTTGGGGTAAAATTAGCTGGTTGATGAAAAAAACTTTGCTGCATGCGTGTGCCTGCCAGTGTGTACAGGTGTGTGAAAACAGTTACACGTGCTGCCTTTAATAATAATATACATTTATCATGCTCTCATCAATGCCCTGAGCGCTCACCTGATACATATTAACCTAAATATAATATTCTATACACATGTAGAGCACAGTTCTACCAAAACAATTTATATGAAGTATTATACGGAAAAACAAACGCACACACTACTCACACACACACACCGCAATGAATTTGTGTATGATCCTGATCTGTATCATACATCATAGATGCACTCACTCACTTGCTCACGCACAAGCACACACACACAATGACTGTAGCAGATACTGGGTACTGATATTAGTTGGGGCGAAAATACTGTGAGAAGAGAATGGTATTCAGTTTGGCTTTAAAAGATGCTTTTCACCCAGCATTGGGTGCATCTCGGAATTTTAACTGAGGAATGCGCACAAACCAGGTAAGGCTGAACTTGTGTGTTGACAGCTGTTTATGACCAAATGGGTGTTGCATTTGAAATAATTAATCAACATGAACAGTTTCAGCGAAGGAGTTCTGCAGACACGTACAAACTAGATGGATCTCAGTTTTCAAGGTTGTGCTGGTCCTGTTACAGGGAGGTGACATAAAAGCACTGGAGACAAGACTCAGCAAGCTGCAGGCGGTGGTGGAAAGCATCGGAGCTTCAGGAAATACCCACTACCCCCCTGCCTTACCCCAACCCACCCCTCCGGGTGATTCAGGCAGCTGCGGACAGGCTGCTGAGGGAGGGAAAGATGCCCGCCTGTAAATAACAGCAGCATCTCCGAGTCCGGATGATAGTCCAATAAAAGAGCCCGAGTCAGGCGAAGACTTTCAGAGGGGCTGGCGTTGCACCCCAAGGCCTCTGTTGGTGGTGGGGGTGGGGGGGGGGGCACCAGGCACCGGTGGGGGGGGGGGGGAGCTTTTTGCTCACCACCAGCTGCTCTGGCCTGCAGGAGTGTAAGTCTGATGAGTGTGACTGCTTCTTCTGAGGGCAGCGTTGGTGGAAAACAAGCAAAGAACAAGGATGAAGCTGAAAGAATGGGAAGCGCGTTAAAGGGGTTAACTCAAAGTGGGAGAACTAAAGACTCTTGACATGTTGCCCAGGCAAGAAGTAGAGACTGCAGCAGCAGCATCACAAGTGCACGCAGGCCCCGTTGAAGATGAAAATGAACGTGCAGTGTTGCCGGCAACAGCTGGAATCAGCGACTGCAGAGATGCTCAGCTTCATCTGTCATCCAAGCATTCTAAACCCAGGATTACGGCACCATCATGAAATTTACTTGTTGTGAACAGGTGTAGACGTGATGTAGTTCATGGGGCTGGACAGGGATTCATGGAGGGTCAGCAGACAGTCAGTCCAGTGGCAAGGGTTTGACCCCTGGTCCAGGCTGTGTGGGCAACCTTTTCAGTTTTTTCCACCTGCACCCCTTCATGAGGGGCAGCAGCCTAAATGAATAAATCATGTGCGCCATACCATACCGTATGGTACCACTTGGTTCTTAGTCAGTGGCTATCTTGTCTTTGTGTTCACACTGAGATTGATGGGTATTGTATGCATCCCATATTGTGCTTTCTCTTGCTTTGGACCCCACATCTGGAATTCACTCCCACAAGACCTTAGACACTGCTCAACCCTGTCATCTTTTAAAGTCAAACTGAAAACCTTCCTCTTCTCACAGTATTTCCACACCAACTAATATCAATACCCAGTTTCTGTATAGTCATGGTGTGTGTGTGCGCGTGTGTTTCCATATAATACCTTATGTCAATTGTTTTGGTAGGACTGTACTCTGTGTATAGAATATTGTATTTAGGATAAAATGTATCCTGTGAGTGCTCAGGGCATTGATGAATGCACGATAAAGGTACACAATTATTATTATATCCACCTTTCAATAAGAGAGGGCCAGTTATCCAGTGGAAACACCCAAGTTATAATGCTTAACTGGACAGGCCAAACTTCTTTGCACGTGTGTACAATCTTTGGTGAGGTGACCATCCCCATCCAGGTGTGTCCACAGGTGGCGGACAGTGGAAGAGCCTCCAGATGTGGAGGTAGCAGTATCTGTTAAAAAGCTGGCTTGCCAGAAAATACAGTTGAATTTGTGAGCCGGTTTGGCCTAGCAGTAAGGTGTTAGGCTGGTAAGCAGAGGGACCTCAGTTTGAATCCGCTTCAGCTCTCCTTTCTCTTCAAAAATCGTGGTCTGTGGACACTGTCTTGTGACTTTGTCCCTCACAATAATATTATGAAACATTAAAATGGCTCTCATCGCTGCCCACCTTAATGCAAAGGTCATTCTGGTGGTGACAGCGTAGCGATAGGTATATATTCTTCCCTCTACCCCCACCTCCATACCCCCTTCTCCCCGTCCCTGATAAGCCTTATGGTTTCTGTGGATGTTAAGCACCATGTTTTCTGAAAATACAGTTGAATACACTGAAGTTCAACATGCTGGGGATTTTTTTTCTGTTTTTTTGTTTTGTTTTTTGTTTGTTATCTGTCAACGACAGGTAAGTCGAACCTTGCTGAAAGTACTTCAGCTTGTTTGTTTTTTGTTTGTTTGTTTTCTTTTCCATCTGACTCTGGAAACTGACGACAGGTCCTGATATTGATGATGTTTTTTTTTTTATCAATTGCTTGTGACACAGTCATAAGAGCAGTCAAGTCTAACCTTTGATGGCTTCAGAAGTTTTGTTGGTGTTTTTGTTTGCAAAAGGTACATTGTCAGTAATGTCCAAAGCGCTCTCGGCTGCGTTCCACGTAACTAAGTTGGTCTAGTTTTAGCGATTTTCATTGACGGATTTCTTGTGTGTTTTTGATCCAATCTCAATAAAAATTACTGTTGAGAAACGCTTCATGTCTCGTCTTCCTAACAGTAAGGTACATTGTCAGTAATGTCCAAAGTGCTTTCGACTGCGTTCCGCATAACTAACGAGCATTTTTGAGTCTTTTGTGAGTTTCCCTAGTTTTCCATTTTCCCCAGTTTTCTGAAAGCGCAAGTCACACAAAGTTCATGTATGTGTGTTCTATGGTGCCACATGTAGTGATTTGGTATCTGTTGTATATACTGTCCTGTATTAATTGAAGGTCACTTCCGTCCATGTGTGTGTGTGTGTGTGTGTGTGTGTGTGTGTAACTTGTAGGGTCTCAAAAAAGTGTTTATTACCATGGAGGGCAAAATCACTAGATATTGTCTGTTAAACTGTTTATTGGACTTTCTCATTAACAAGACAATTTGTTGGTTGGAAACACTTAATTTTGCTTTTGTTCTGCATGTGTTTATTGGTGCAACTTTTTTTTCCATCTGACTGGAAACTGACGACAGGTCCTGATATTATGATGTTTTTTCTTTATCACTTGCTTGTGACGCAATCATAAGAGCAGTCAAGCTTCAATCTTTGATGGCTCCAGAAGTTTTGTTTGTGTTTTCGTTTGCAAAAGGTACATCGTCAGTAATGTAATAACTGTCTGTGATCCGTGTCTGGCAGTAGGAGAGCATTTTTGAGTCTTTTGTGAGTTTCCCCAGTTTTCCATTTTCCCCAGTTTTCTGAAAGCGCACGTCACACAAAGTTCATGTATGTGTGTTCTATGGTGCCACATGTAGTGATTTGGTATCTGTTATACATACTGTACTACATTAATTGAAGGTCACTTCTGTCCATGAGTGTGTGTATGTGTAAATTGTTTGTAGGGTCTGAAAAAAGTGTGTTTATTACCATGGAGGGCAAAATCACTAGTCTGTTAAATTGTTTATTGGACTTTCTCATGAACAAGACAATTTGTTGGTTGGAAACACTTATTTATGCTTCTGTTCTGCATGTGTTTGTTGGTGCAACTTGTGTGTGTGTGTGTGTGTGAGAGAGAGAGAGAGAGAGAGAGAGAGAGAGAGAGAGAGAGAGAGAGAGAGAGAGAGAGAGAGAGAGAGAGCATCAAGCCAAAAGACAGAGCATGGTGTCTGAATACATACATTTATTGAATAACTTTTCCACACGATTTGAATCAAGCACTGTTGCGTATAATAAAGCATGCACATTTTGATTACTGAATTATCCCCATTGCACTGTACATTACTGTTTACATGACTACACTGTGTGTTTACAAGTATTGACTGTTTGTAACAAACTGGAGCATTGAACATCATAATAATTAACATTGCCAGTGATGAATTTAGCAATCCATGCTGCCTTGGTCTTTTGCTTTTAGTGAAGATTGGATGTACAATGAGTCAATGATAGATTTATTTAAACACACACTGGTCATAATTATGAAAATATGATTGAGTTGGCTATCAATTAAATGTATTTCATTAAAGGGGACCCCAAAGAAAGACAAAAAGTTGGCTTCTAAACAGAAAATGTGCAAATATTTTCATTTTTAAGCTTCCCACATTTATTCTATTGAATTTATGCTACTGAAGTGGTTTTGCAGCCTTGTTACTTTACTCCTACCAATGTGAGTGGAAAAGTCTGCTCTTGGTGTAATATACACTTCTGCCAGCCACAAATAGTGGCCTTACTCATAGTGCAATAGAGTAGGTGTCATAGACTGCCATATTGCTGTACTCATGGCCATGTTTGTGCAACTTTTAATACTGATTTTGAACAAAACAGGACAGAAAATTGACTGGAAAACTGCTGTGCATGGACTTTGTTTTATTCTGTTTCTGTTCATATGGCCAGTCACTCTTAACTGTGAGTCCCCTTTAAAAAGAACACCGAAAGAAGAAGAAAAGAGAAAAAAAAGCTCACCTACAAAAAGAAGTTAATTAACACTGAAAGAAGAAGAAAAGAAAAAAGAAAAAAAGCTCACCTACACAAAAAAGAAGTTAATTTCAATGTCTGGAGTTGTTTGATCTCTAATCATGTTGTAGATCTATACCAAGTGCAGCATAATTTTAGCCGTTACAGAAAACAGTTACATAGCATACCATATCCAAATATTGTTCAGCTAAGCTTGATTTTTAATTTTTTTTGTTTTATGTAGATGAGCTATTTTCTTTGTGCAACTGTTGCCCTTTTTATTTTATTTTTTAGCTTAGCATTTTCTTATTGTTTAGCTAAACTTGAACTTGGTTTTTTGTTGCTTTTCTTATTATATAGCTAAATTTGCTTTTTTCCCTTTTTAACAGAGAGAGTGCAGAGCTTTAAACATAATTGTACAGCTACTCTTGAACTTGCATGTTTGTAGCTGAGCTTTTCATATTGTACAACTAATCTCAAACCTGTATTTTGTAGATGAGCTATTTTTGATTTCTTTTGAAGGTAGCTAAAACCACAGAGCTACACATTTGCTACTACCTATGTCAGATCTACTGTTTAAATAATTCTGGTAACCAGGCATTGGGAATGTGACTTCCTACAATATATCAAGAGTGTCTCTCTCACTCATAATGTTTTCACTAGTGTTCATACCAGATGTCACTGGGCACATATGCTGTTAATGCTGCTGTAAGAATTCCCTCATGTGGACAGTCATTTTGTATTTTCAGTGTTGGGTCAATGGGAATTGCCAGGTACACTGTGCTGTGTGTGTGAGTGAGCAGCTGTACATCAGTCAGCCAATAAGTGCAGTGTCTACAGAGGAACTGCTGACTGGTGGAAAACAACACTGATAAGGAGCCACCCCTCTGTTAAGTCCACCTTTTTTGAAGTGCTCCCCTTCATACTCCCATTTACCAAGGCCTCTTTTTTTTTGGAAGTGCTTTCATTCACCAAGGCCTCTTTTTTGAAGTTCTTCTCTTCATACTCCCATTCATCAAGGCCTCTTTTTTTGAAGTGCTTCCATTCACCAAGGCCTCTTTCTGAAGTGGTTCCATTCACCAAGGCCTTTTTTTGTGTGAAGTGCTTCCCTTCATACTCCCATTCACCAAGGCCGCTTTTGGGGGGACATTTTAGCTTCATATCTGGGTGGTCTTTACACAAGGGTTTTGTTGTTTCAGCAGTTGCGCACAACACTCACCCAGTGGCTACACTGTTACCCATGTGTAAGAATGTGAGATGCACGCACAAAGTACTGTTGGCAGTGGTCGTACAGCACACTCATTCAGCAGTAGCATTATTAATATTATTATTGACTGCTTTTATACAGCGCTATTCTCCGCTCACGAGCAGGCTCACTGCGCTCGCATGTGATTCTACATGAGTGAATAGCTTTTAATAGCATGTCTTTGAATATTCACCAAAGTGGTGTACTTACCGCGCTGGCATGACTGGTGCCACATGAAACTGCTGCCATCTTGGCATGTTCTGTGTACACCATACAACCATGCACCATGTCACTTCATGCAAAGCCACATACGTAAGGTGTATGCATATTTAGCTGTAACCTGCCACCTGCACTTTTGGCAGGATGACCGGGGTCTTTTACATGCTACTGCGGTAACACGGGGGTGGAATGGATACCAAAATAAGAGTCAGCACAGAAAGTTGACCCTGGAGAAGAAAATTCTCCCGCCGCTCCTGCAGGGATTCAAACCCGTGACCTTTTGATCACGAGTCCGGTGCTCTAACCACTGAGCTATCCCCGCCCCCACATATTCCACACAACTCCAATTCTTATGTCTACACGTTGGAGCCTGTATTGCTCAAAATGAATACTTTCCCCACAGGAAAGTCTGATTTTCCCCCATTGCTGTTGGCGGCTTTAGTGCACACTATCCTCTGTTACAAACAGTGTGAGTTCTTCATCTGGCCTAAGGACTAGACACTGGTCCCACCACCATAAGAGTTAATAGGATGGGGGAGGGACTGCCTGATTTGGGTTTGGACCCACGTCTTCTAGATCTGAGTCACAAGGCCACACAACTGTGAATTGGGGATTGGGGGGGGGAGGGGGGGGAGGGGGCGATGCCTGAACAAGGGTTTGGTCCCAAGTCCAAGGTCTTATCTATCTGGCTACACCACCTCATCTTCTACTTGTACTACAATCTTGAGAAATGAAATGCAGATTAAATGAATGACAAAATATAGATTGAAACCATTGCAATAGAACCAGATCTAAAGAAAATGCAGTTAGACAAGCAATCCCCTCCCTACCCACCCATCCCCGTATCAATAGTTTTATCAGGTACAAAAACCCCAGAAAGTTTCAAATGAATGGAAAACATACAAAACATGTAACAACAGCATTTGTTCAACAGTAACTATTTACCCTGAAAAGAAATAATACATGTGAAAAAAGCACAGTACTTTATCTTTTTCCCAGATTTGTTTTTCATTACCATGATTGTAACACAACCATTCCTGCCTGTTAGCTTACACACTTGGGTGTGCAACATTTTGTTCAAATTTCATAAGGGATAGAAATGCAGTTCATGTCTCGCATATCCACACAAAAAGGCAACATTTACAAAAAAATGATGGAATGATCTCATACAGCAATAAAATGTTAAAATAAATTAGATGGGCTGGAAATTTTCAAATCTCCTTTGAACAGTCCACCCTAAACTTTCTCCATAGAAATGCAATGTGATAAAATACTGTTGAATTCACTTTCTCAAGCAATAACTGCTTTTGACAGAAAGCATACCCCAAAACAACTTGTATTTGTAAACTGTGATTTAGGCAACCTCAATAAACAATCTGTTTGTCACGTTTCATCCACGTACTTCTGCAACACGTGTACTGTTCTGTTGTAATTGCAGCAAGGCAAACTTTGTTTAGATCAACAAATATATACCCAAAATGCAATCTGTCATACTAGATGCAAGATGGATTATATAGTTGTACAACAGATGTGCACTGTAATGTCATCTAAAATAACATTGCTGAACTAGTATTGTGATATGCATGTATGCACACAAGTGTGTGTGTTCAAGTATATTGGTGTGTGTGTTTTGAGTATATTGGTGTGTATGTGTGAGTATATTGGTGTGTGTGTTTCGGGTATATTGGGGTGTGTGTGTGAGTATACTGGTGTGTTGTGTGTGTGTTGGTATGTGTGTGTAAATATATCATTTCATGTTGTTCTTTTACATTTTTTATTTTTTATTTTAAACGCAATGTGTTTCAATGCCATTTCTAAATGGACTTCCATTTCAATGCCATTTTTAAATGGAAATAAACCTTTCTGAATTGAACTGACTTATATGGTGACCCTGTCAGTCTGCTGTTAAAGGCATTCACTATCACCATTAGATTCATTTCCCCTCCTTCTTCACCCCAGTAAAACCTTTGACATGGTTTCTCTTGTTCAACTGTCAAACCAACACACTGCCATTTCAGAGAGAATTAATAAACAATGCAAATCTGGAATATAATGATGATTGTCTGTTTGAAGTGTGTCAAAAAACTCATGCTCAGCATGCTCATGGAGCAAGCTGGGTGACCCAGAGGAATCTGATGACAGACCACCCTGGTTACAGACTACCCCTTTGGTAAGACCAGTTTCCTGGAACACCTTTCCTTCACAGTTCCATGTGAACAAACCTCTGAGTGGGGACCGGCCCTCTTTAAGACCACTTTTGCTGCATTCTTTCCTGGTTACAGTCTTACAAGGGCTTTAACTGTACAAATAAAATGGATCTAAAAAACAAAGAGCATGAAAACAAACCCACGAAGGGCAGTTCATTCATGCAGCCTTACTTCAGCAACCCATGCACTCAGAATCCTTTCCAGTTTATTCAATCCTTGCAAATAACACACTCAGATGCAATGCAGAGAAGCCTTGATTACATGGCCATTGCTTACAAGGCAAGCAGCTAACAACTGGGAGATGTAAAGTACCACTGATGTACACCTCCACCCATCATGCCCTACCTGTTTCTTTCATCACTGTAACTGACAGCCACCTCATGCCTAAACTTCTCCATCACTCTGGCATGGAGTGGTGGTGAGGTGGCGCCATCTACGGTGCAAACAAAGAGCTAGGACACAGCGTTGAGGTCTTCGGAGTACTTGTGGACGGCCTTGATGAATTCTCCCAGATGGTCAGGGTCTGTGTCCTTCATAACCCCATGGCCTAGGTTGGCAATATAGCGCTGCGTCCCAAACTTCTCCACCATCTCTTTCACCCCCTTGCGAATCTCTTCCTGAAATAATGCAAGCATCCATGTAAATTCACAGAATGTCACAGACACCTGGTGAAATGGAACTTGGACAGAGGTTTTTGTGCGAGTACAAATGGAAAGGGATCCAGATTTATGAGCAAGCATTTCAAGTCCGAGATCTCCTTTGGTCCCCTCAATTTTTTCTGGGAACATCCCAGCATTTACTTCTTAACATAAAAGGGAGGCAGGGGTGTAGACATGCGATACCAAGCCTTCCACTCCCTTTTTCTTTATCACTGGCTCAGCCACGCACACACACATTCTTTCCCTCTCTCACATACACATACACACTCACACACACACACTCACTCACTCGCTCACACACACACACACACACACACACACACACACACACACACACACTCACTCACACATACACAGGTCTGGCACCACAGATGCAGCACGCCCTCTCTGGTATCGCACTTCATTCGCATTGTCCTGGACTTCTACTACAGACTGCCCATGCGTTTAGCACACTATCATTACTGCTTGCGTCCTGTACTTCTTACTTGCCATTTAGTTACTATAATAAAGTAGTGCTTGTGTTATACACATCTGTGATTTCTGGTTTCTGCCCTACATCCACACACCCAATCACACCTGTGATTTCTGGTTTCTGTCCTACATCCACACATCCAGTCACACCTGTGATTTCTGGTTTCTGTCCTACATCCACACATCCAATCACACCTCCTGTGATTTCTGTCCTATATCCACGCATCCAATCACGCCTCTATCCACACATCCAGTCACACCTCCTGTGATTTCTGTCCTACATCCACACATCCAATCACACCTCCTGTGATTTCTGTCCTATATCCACACATCCAATCATGCCTCTATCCACACATCCAATCATGCCTCCTGTGATTTCAGGGTTCTGTCCTACATCCACACACCCAATCACACCTGTGATTCCTGGTTCCTGCCCTACATCCACACACCCAATCACCACAGGGGGGATTCAAACTTCTCTATTGCCCATTATTATTCTTTCTAATAAACCATGGTCAAACATCTGATGTAGTACCACTGTACCTACTAAAAAGTATTGACTTTCTGGGTGGTATTGAAAGAGGTTGGTTGACTGGGCATAAAACAACAACTTACTTACTGAAAGAGGCTAGCAATACCACTGTACCTACTAAACACTGTTGATTTTGTGGGTGGTATTGAAAGAGGCTAGCAGTACCACTGTACCTACTAAACACTGTTGACTTTTGGGGTGGTACTGAAAGAGGCTAGCAGTACCACTGTACCTACTAAACACTGTTGACTTTGTGGGTGGTATTGAAAGAGGCTAGCAGTACAGCTGTGCCTACTAAACACTGTTGACTTTGTGGGTGGTACTGAAAGAGGCTAGCAGTACCACTGTACCTACTAAACATTGCTGACTTTGTGGGTGGTATTGAAAGAGGCTAGCAGTACAGCTGTGCCTACTAAATACTTTGACTTTCTGGGTGGTACTGAAAGAGGCTACCAGTACCACTGTACCTACAAATTGGTACTGACAGGTGGAGTAAACTTGTACATGCTGCAACATTTTTCACACAAAAACAACCAGGCAAGACGGCATACCTTTGTGGCAAACATCATCACGGGATCCATGTTACCTTGTAGTGTCACCTTTGTTCCCACCAAGCGCCTGAAAGTGGAAACAGGGCAAAAAGAATGGTAAACAAAAAGAGCCAACTGTCTGTAGTCTGAAAAAATCACCCATTACAAAAGTTCTGAAATGAAAAAAAAATCACCCAAATCAAAACTTATGAATGGAAAAATGGCAAAGCCAAAAGTTGCCAAAAAGGAATTAGGGGATTTATTCACACCACCCATGAAGTGTTTGTTTCAACAACCCCAAAACACCAAGCCTTTTTTCTTTTTTCTGCGGGTGGGGGTGGGGGTGGGGGGGGGGGGGGGGGGGGGAGAGAATGTGTTGTACCCAGGGTTTGTACAGAAAAATCCTTTCAAAATTCATAAACTTTTCACAAAACCTGGCATGATGTCCGTAATATGGTGCGGAAAAGCAGCACAAAGGTATGCAACTATTCTGCACATTTGGTAAAGGGGCACAACCCTTACTGTAGCCGACGCACTATATCCGTCAAAACTGATAGGAAGTGCGTTCTTTGTGATTTTGCACAATGATTTTTTTATTATCTACTGTTCGGTCTTGGGAAATGCAGTTTCTGACTGATAAGTTGACAGTTTTTCCCTAGCGCTCTGAAGACCACAAAATTCAAAAACTTTCACAGACCCCACTCAGTTTTCCCAGACTTTCAAGGCCTTGAAAAGTTTATCCCTTTTTTCCCAACTATCAAAGATCATGCGAACCCTGCGCACTGCTGTCAGGCGGCCTGAAGGCCCAGCACGTGCCTCTATCTTCAGTGAGGGTGGCACTACTGTCGTGCCACGGTGCTGGTGGGCGGGCTAGGTCACCTTGCTGCAGTCTAACCAAGCCATGCACACAGTAAGGTACGTTTGCAGGCGAAAGGCATGGTGGGTAACTGACCTGCCGTGCAAGGGCTGAATGGTCCAGTCCAGCCCTATGACATCGTAGCCACTTTTAGACAACTCTTCCAGGGCAAAGTGCACATCCTTGCAAAACACAACCTGAAACACAAAAAATAACATGTTCTCTTTTAAAAACAATCAGCTGAGAGGAAAACAACAACCAAGGGTAGGGTGGTGGTAGTGGTGGAAGGGTTGGGGGTGCTGAGGGGATGGAAGAACTGAGGATGTGTGTATGTATCAACTGGAAGGATCATCTGATCTACATTCCTTAAACAAGACTTCACTGGCCTTGACAGCGCTTTACTTTTCCTCATCACATTTTCATGCAACACTAGCCATTATCTCAAAGGTCTTGCATCATTTACATGATAAAATATACACCCAATACAGCCACAAACATAACCCACTTTCCTATGTTTTCTTCTGCACACACACACACACACACACACACACACACACACACACACACACTCAAACACACACACAAGTTTACAGCCTTACAGAAAATTTACCACTGTGGACACAAAACAGGAAAATTGAGTAAAGAAAGAAAAAATAGAAAAGATATGGGGAAAATGTTCTGAGCATGATAGGGCAACTTACCATTGGCACTTGGTCAATTTTTCTCTCAGCAAGTTTCTCCTTCACCTCTAAGGCGATGGCTCTCAACATGGGCAGCTCATACCTGGTGAAGAGAGCAGGCCCTAACTCGCCTGCATAGGTATCAAACACCTGCACAATCTGCCACAAACAACGCAAAGCATTTTCAAAGAAAAACAACAACCTTTACACAAAGTACAGTTTTAGTATTAACTGAAGTCTGTCACTGGATTTAAATTATGTATGCCTTGGCTTGGGCTGTGTCACAATATGCTGACACCAGCGACAATATCAAGGCTAAATAAAAATATTGTTATTTGCTGCATAGTTACGTCAGGGACCAATCTGAGCCATTGTAAGCTCTTTACATAAAAACATCTGCCCTTCAGAAAAGTACATATACTTATATCCCCTGAAGACAGCATGAGTGAGCCCGTTTGGCCTAGCGGTAAGGTGTTAGACTGGTAAGCAGAGGGACCTCGATTCAAATCTGCTTTGGCTCTCCTTTCTCTTCAAAAGTTGTGGTCTGTGGATACTGTCTTGTGACTTTGTCCCTCACAATTAATGAAACATTAAAATGGCTCTCATTGCTGCCCACCTTTTAATGCAGAAGTCATTCTGGTAGTGACAGTGTAGTGATATGAATATATAACCCCCCCCCCCCCCCAATCCTTAATAAGCCTTGTGGTTTTTGTGGACATTAAGCACCATGTTTACTTACTATAAGACAACATATGGAATAGAAAACAGCCACACACACAATCCCTCACCCTACAGTAAGTAAGTAAACCCTACAGAATGCTTTTGTCAGTGCACAACTGCATGTACCGGGTGACCCCCAGAGTGGTCAGCCGGGGAACACAACAACAGCAACTGACCTGAGCCCCAGCAACGATTTGCTCCACCAGGTGGCGCACAATGGCATTCTTGAGGATCAAAAGGAGCCGAGCGCCTGCCTCGGGACACTCCACCAAGAATCGTCGTGCCCGGTTGATGTTGGGTCCAGCGCTCACATTCTCCACCATGAACCGCATCAGTGTGAACTGCAAGCACAAAAGTCAAATGCAGGTTTCTCACTGAAGATGCAGCCAAGACTGGTTATTTCCTATATCCTCTCACAACTTGACTATTGCAACTGTCTCCTCATGGGTACACCTAATTCTGTCATCCAACCTCTACAGAAAATTCAAAACTTTGCTGCAAGACTCATTCTCTTGGCACCTCCCCACCAACACTAAACACCTCTCCTGGAAAAACTGCACTGGCTTCCCATTTCAGAATGTATTAAGTATAAAGTCGCTTGCACGTGTTTCAGTGCTATAAATGGTTCTGGTCCTGCTTACCTCTCTGAACTGCTACATCTCTACCATCCGTCTTGTACACTACACTCTTCTTCTGACACCCGCATACTGAAAATCCAACAATACGAACACAAGACTCATGGCTTTTGCACCTTCTCTTGTTTTGGATAACACATTTGGAATTCACTCCCACAAGACCTTAGACACTGTTTAACCCTGATATCTTTCAAAGCCAAATTGAAAACCTTTGACTCTTCTCACTGTATTTTCGCCCCAACTGATATCAATACCCAATTTCTGATATAGTCATAGTCAGTGTGTGTGTGCATGTGCATATATGATGTATGATACTGACCAGTGTCATGCACATTCAAATTCATTGCAGTGTGTGTGTGTGTGTTTCTGTATAATACTTTATGTAAATTATTTTTGATAGGACTGTGCTCTACATGTGTATAGAATATCATATTTAGGTTAATATGTATTATGTGAATGCTCTGGGCATTGATGAGCGTGTGTTAAACATACATTATTATCAGTACTAGTACTTGTGTCTGCATCCTGACAGGCTGCAATATCTTAGAAAAAAAGGACTGAATGTGCTTTTCCCTTGGATGAGAAGGAAAAGCATGTGGGACCATTGTACTGGTAGCACTAGACAAAATCCAAAAGCACTTAGAAATTAAAAGAACAGTCTCTACCAGGCAGCAAAATTATATTAAAAAAGTGCTATTACATCTTGACTGTCTAATACTGAACATTACTGGATGGAATGTTTGGTTAGTGCTGCTCTTGCAGCTTTAGCATGAGTACTATTACAATAATTTCATGGCTATTATGTACATGAAAGACATATCAGGCAGTTCTCTTGATGTCAAAAATTGCAAACATCAAAGGCAGACAACTTGTTCATACACTGAATCAGCCTAACATGACCCACAAGGCTGACTCAGTGACTGGGCATTAAAAACCAATTACTGACTGTATTTATATTTTATTTACACATTAAAGGACATTAGTCTAAAAGAAGCAGCGTCTTTTCGTCATAATCATCAATAGAATAGTCTGATAGGCAATAATGGTAGACTACAATATTTAAGATTCTGTTTGTTTGAAATGTATGTTAATGTGTTTTTTGTCATAAGTTGTTTGTCCAGGGGAGTGAGTTTAACTCTGGTTAGAGAACAGCACTTTATAAGAATTATTTATCATTATTACAATTAAACAAAGTAAACTGACAGACATGCTCTGCACCAGTTACAACAACAACAACAACAAAAGAAGAAGAGAGAGTCTGCGCCTCACTGGAGCTCCGCAGAAGCCAAAGAGAGGAACCTTCCCCTCCAGGTTCTGTCGTGTGAGGGTGATGGCTTCATACACATAGCCCAGTTCATCGCGGATGTCAAAGTCAGGGTTCAGCTTGTCCACATCCTCCGCTTTCAGTATGGGCTCTGCAAACACAGGGCCCTGGGGCAGAAAGCGAAAATCAGTAACAGTAAAACAACACTGCAGAACCTTACTGACCTACCTCAAACCAACTCCTTTAAAAAAAGACATAGAGCTCAGAACGGGTGATCAGACATCCATATAAAAGGTTTGTTGCCTTGTGTGGCAAATCCCCCCCCACCCCCCAGAGTAAGCCAAAGTTTTTAGTGTTACTGTCACTATATGCCCAATTTGTTCACACTTGGTCTGGTTATTAGTAATAGGACACTGCCACACACAATTTTCTCGCAAGAGATCGGTGATATACAAAACATTGGATTTAATAAAGTTTAATATAAGACTGATGAAGGTAATGGAGTTTCAAATCTTCACTGTGAGTGTGACCTTGACCCTTAACACAGCAATCCAATCTTTTCATAGTAGGCTCTGGCTTATGATGATGTGGTCAGCAAAGTAAGTTTGGCAGCAAAAGGACTGACAGTTCAGTAGATTATGGTAGAGACAGTAATATTTTAATTTTATGACTATAAGCCTCACTGGGACCTTGACCTTGATGGCAGCAACCAATCTATTTGCATGGCACTCTGGCTCATGATCACCATCATGTAACTGTAATGGTTGACTGGGCGTAAAACACCAAGTTACTTACTTACTGGCTCACGACAATGTACCAGCATGGTAACAAAAGCTTTTTCTTTTCACTGTTACAGCAGCGGTTCGTGTAAAGTGCGTTCCACTGTTAGTGTTACTGTAGTTTCAATTTTGCATTGATGTGTACAATATCATAATAAACATTCCTTGCAGAAAGCACACAGCTCTATGTAAACCCCCTAAACCGTTGTAGTGGATAAAGTTGTGTGAAAAGGAGCACAAAACTTAGCAATGAATGACTGAATTTTTTTTCTCTCCAAAATTTACAGTTAAGTATAACTCTAAGTTAACTCTACATGTGTATAGAATATCATATTTAGGTTAATATGTATCATGTGAGTACTCAAGGCGTTGATGAGTGCATGATAAATGTACACTATTATTAAGTCCTCCCTATTCATGTATCTTACTCACCTCGCCAGGATCATTAGCAACTTTCATGCCCAGTGCAATGGGGATGACCAAGATGTCGGAAAAGATGATGGCAGCATCCACAGGAAAGCGCTTCACAGGCTGAAAGAAAAGACAAGAGTTCATTAAACATAACAGAAATCAAAGAACCCTGACCCCCTCAGAAATAATCAACTGTTTTGTCAGGTGGCTGACCAGTGCAAGCTGATTAGTGGCAGCACTACCCCTGGATAGGACACCAGCGTATCACAGGTGAATCTTCTCTCATACAAGAAACTGAGCTACTGGACAGTCATTTTCAGCTGAGATGACTGGGGCAATAGGGGTGAGTAAGAATGTATGCCCAATATTCCACTAGAAATGCCTGAGCTGTGTGTTACTGTCTTTCAGGTGTAGTGATTCTACGACTAGAGCTTTCCCCTTTCCCCTACCCTCCAATATAAACATGCAGCTCTTTCCAGAGAAAATGCCCCAAGTTTCCAAAACAGAAAAACTTCAAACAAAACCACACAAAATGCTATTTGAAAAATTCCTGACCATGTACCTGTATTGTAAGTTCACTGACAAGCTGCGGGTCTCTGCATGTTGCAAAGAACTTCCTGTCACCTTTAGCGGCTTTGTACTCTGAAACAATATAGCAGTCAAGCCATCACAGGTACTCTGAAACAATATAGCACTCAAGCCAACACAGGTAATCTGAAACAATACAGCAGTCAAGCCAACACAGGTACTCTGAAACAATACAGCAGTCAAGCCAGCACAGGTCCAGGTGTGCCCTACTCATATGAACATTCTCCTCTCAACATCCCCCAACCCTGCCCCCACCATCTTTACATTTATTGTGCTCCCATTTAATATGCTTATGGCCTCATTATATTGCCCTAATAATTATGAGCAGACACTCACAGGTTCTCATTCTGTGCTTATCTGTAAGTCTGTAACTTGAACTAGATATAACATGGAGCTGTCACATCAAAGTACAGTTATAAAATAATAGGGATTGACCTTTGAGAACAAAAAGCTGTCTTCAGACATTACATCCAAGAGAACCACCTGTTACAATTCTGCAAGCTATGCATAAAGCTCAATCGAAGAGGCAAAAGAAAAGTTGCCAAAACACAGAACAGTTGTGCCCATGATATTAGTGACAACAACTCTGATGACAATCCATCCTCTATTAAGTGGCCTTAAATCCCCTATGACCATATTTTCTGCACTGAGTCTTTTCTCCAATATTTTGATGGAAATGAACACCTGACCAATTTTCACCATGGTTAATATAGATCTCTTTAACTTCTCTTTAAGACAACTTCTGCTCAGTTGTTACAGTTGGCCTGCAGAAGTTCAATGTTGCTACTTGCTGAACAAGTTTGTTATCAAATGAAATCAAATAAATCTTTATTATTTCAGTACACAAAGCATAAAAATTAAAATTAAAAAATAAAAATAAATCAATCTTGGACACATGGCCTGAAGAAGCCACATTAAAAATAAATATGCACATGAAAATCCACCAGCCTGCAGAAACTGACAGTGGCATGTGATGTTTTTCAGCCATGTCTCCCCAGCAGCTCTTCCTCATCCCTAAAGTGACCTCCATCATCATTCTGAAGATTACATCACAGTCGCCAGCCAAGATAATTAAACGGTAAGGACTTTGTGTTGCAGACAAAACCAATTGGATAAATTATTTCTTTGACAACTGAAAAGTTCTACAAATTTTGATAAATCATCATCTCAGAAGATACAATTATGACCTTGACAGGCTTGCAAATGTAGCAGAAGGTTTTGGTCATGACTTTCCTGGCACTGTCAGTGCTTGTACCTGGCACCTGCCTTGGTTACTGCCAGACTTATCTGTATGTGAATTTCTGCAGCCCTTAAGAGTCTTACAGTTATACTGCTACAGTGGTCAGGGTCTGACTGTCCAGAGAGAGATAAAGAGTACTGGGTGCTAAAGTAGCTAAATGTCCCCCATGAGCACGCACCTGGCAGGTATCGACCAGCCTGCCGCATGACCCATACTGGCACCTTTTCTGTTCGCTCTCCTCTTGCTGCTCTCAGGATCAGGTCATTTTGCAATGGAGGGAAGGCCTGCATAAAGTTGCAAAACAAAGCATCACTTATTGGATTTGGTTCAGAAGTAATGCCAAGTTGTCTGCTTCTGATGAGACTATAAACTAAGGTCACCCGTGTGCATAACAATTAACATGCATGCAAAATTGTCACATACACATGTTAAAGATCATGCAGTCCATGTCAGAGTTTGGTGGATTATGTGTAGGGGAGCAGGGTGGGGAGTGAGGGAAGCAGGTTGGAAGCACAAATGACGAGTCACAAGTCAGCAGTTGCTATAACATAACTTTCATTTACACCACCCAGGAAACAGTGTAGGCTCTCCCCTGAATCAGACGCATTGGTGCCCAGGCAACAGCTCACACTAAATGACCTGCTTCTGCAGGGACATGGTGGGAAAGAGGATGCAGCAGGCCCAGCATGTAAGTTTTAACACTTCAGATAATTAGGGCCATAAAAGTATTAAAATTCCCACCCAATCAAAAAAGAGAAAGGACGACAAGAAAAAAAGAGGTTAAACTTAAAGGGTCATGGCCCAGAACACGCACAGTACTCTCGGTTACACATATGGAAACACAGAAATAACCCAGTCCCCATCTCTCCATGAACATAAAGACCATGTTTTATTATATATAGTTTTAAAGCTAGATTAGCTGTCTTATTTATATTATCTTAATAACACCCAAGGCACTGACTTCGACCATCTTTTAAACATACATTGCTGCTGGTCACACTCTGGAGTTGATTCCTTGACGACTGAACTGAAGTATCTACATTATTAATGTTATGAAGACAGAACAAAAGAGGGGGCAGGGGTCAAGATCAAAGCACACAGGAAAGGGTCATTATACCTAATGCTATAATTACTTTGTGTTAAACTGTTAAAAGTCTCAAGACAGGCAGCAATGCTTTATCCCCCCCCCCCCCCCCCTTTGTGTGTGTGTGTGTGTGTGTGTGTGTGTGTGTGTGTGTGTGTGTGTGTGTGTGTGATTGTGTGTGTGTGTGTGTGTGTGTGTGTGTGTGTGTGTGTGTGTGTGTGTGTGCATGTGTATGTTTTCTCAGTTTCTGCCATGTAAAAAGGATAGCTGGGAGTGGGAGGGAGGAGAGGGGAGGGGACACACACACACACATGTACATAATACCAAACCACAGACTACTCTCCACAACAGCTAATTCTGCAATGGATACACATGACATGTGGGAATCCTATTTCTTCTTCTTTTCTTTCTTTTTCAGTTGAAGTTATTTGAATTGAAGAAGGAAAATCCTGTCATCATTACTTGTCATACATCATACTGACCACATGAACTGAACATTTCATAAAGCCCACAAAAAGTGCAAAAATATTCTTGCTGTGTGACATTACACAACGAAATGTTAGAATGATGACAAAGCAGAATATTTACTGCAGAACGGTGTTTTGCAAATCACTGTTTACGATTCAACAGAAGCTTATTTGAACGGACAAAGATTCGCCTAAACCAGCCTACCAAATTAACACGAGCTTTCATAATGTCTGCTGTTAACTTTATACAACGTGTGCTCTTTTTGTTAGCAAGCAAAGTACACTTTCAACGAACACATTCTTTCTGCAACAGCTGTTCAACACATGATCATTGGTTATGCAAGCCGGCAAAACTTCAAAGTGATATACACACAATATAGTCCCTCAAACATACTACAGAAATAATTTTTACAAAACTTGTGTTATACTTTGATTATTGTTCATCCACTTTCTTTTGTTCCAAACTCCGCAAACAAACAAACAAAAAACAAGCAAAACTCACCTTCACGTGCGGCATTATTGGAGCGGCCATCTTTTGGGCAGACGACGCTTGTGCTAGAGTGTTTTCCCTTTAGGAAAGCATGACCTCTCTTCTCTCTCTTTCTAACCCATAACAACTAGGGCCGATACAGTCACAAGCCTGGGTCATGGGGATGATCATGAGTATTTAGAACTACGTAATACACACACACACACACACACACACACACACACACACACACACACACACACACACACACACATGTAAAATGACCAGAGTGGGAGAGGATGTGATGGCCGACACGGCTACCACCCCTCCCGCCAGCCCAACCGATACCATCATACCGGCTGCCACCAGTGGCCATGACAACGTGGGGAAGAAAAGCCCCCAACCGGCCGACAAGCCGAAGACTGCGCCAACAGCGCAGAAAGACAACCCTGCCCCCATCTGAGGCAGGATTACCGCCCCTCCAGAAAGGCTGGAAAACGGGAACAACAATTCCGAAGCCAGCCCGACGGCAACTCGCGCAGGAAGCAATTCCAGCCGAGTACCCGGGCACCGGCATTCGTGGACTTCCCGGTAGTGATCCACGACTTAGGCGGCGGATCGGCGAGGTTCGACAAGCTCGGACCATGGCACCGCAGCCAGCTTCTCAGCAACGCGGTGGGAGCAGTGCGCTCCATTAGGCCGCTTCCCTCCGGTAAGTGGCTCATTGGATGCGCCACTGAGGCCCAGCAGAGCAAGCTGGCACGCTTAGACAAGCTGCCCGGGGGGACCCCCATAGGAGCCCGGATTCCACGGCCCGTGGTCGAGGGAGTAGTGGGGCCCATCCCCATGGGTGGCGACGAGCTGAAACTCGTCAAACAAGATCTTGAAGCGGGAGGGCATCGCGTCGCGGGGGTCGTCAGACTCAACAACCGCAAGCAGGAGCCCTCTCTTGCCATCAAGATCTCGCTTGAAGCTACGGAGCTGCCCACTGAGGTATGGCTCGGTGCCACACCGTTCACGGTGCAGGCTTTTGCCGCACCTGTGAGACGGTGCACCAAGTGTCAGACCCTTGGGCACTCCAAACAGCAGTGCAGATCAAAACAGACCCGCTGCTCCAAGTGCGGAAAAGGTTCGCACTCTCACGCCCAGTGCGACGCGCAGGTTTTTTCCTGCGTGAACTGCAATGGCACTCGGCGGCCTACAAGGGCGAATCTGCTGAGGAGCCAGACTTACCTTCCCTACAACGTCGCCATGCAGAGGGCCCGCGACGAACTCAAACCAAAGGCTCCGCCCCCTGCACAGCCTGCCTCCGCCGCAGTGGACAACTGCTGGTCGCGAGACCGGACAGCACCGTCCTCGCTCTCTGCGGACACCGGGACTCCGGTGTCGTACGCGAGGGTAGCAGCGAGGGGAGGCACGGCCAACAGGGGGCCCAGCAGGAAGAACCCCATCAACCCACGCCCGGGAAAGAGCTCTCAGGCAGCGGCGGGAGTCCCAGACGGGAAACACCAGTCTGTGGCAAAAGGAGGCCACTCTCAGGAAGTGACCACCCTACTCGCCCGCATCGATCAGCTCACCCGCTGGGAGAGACCGATCATCAGTCCGCTGGAGTCCAACCCTCCGATGACCCTGGAGTCACCTGACGGAGTGGAGGACTCCCTAACGGCGGACGACACCAAGGGGGAAGACAGCCCCAAAACCAGCAAGAAAAGAAGGAGTAGGCGCAAGAAAAAGTCCACCAAAAGCGTGGAGAAACAGGCTGCCCTCCAGTACCAGCTGGTCCTAGAGCAGCAAAAGAACCAGGCTCTGGAGAAGAAAATCCGAGAGCAGACCACCAAAACCGACGGGCTCACGACGGAACTGACCAAGTTACTGAACGAGTCCAGCGTCGACCTACAGCAGGAGACACCGTCCTTCGACGGTTTCCTGTGGAAACTGATGCTCGGACTGATTCAGGCCAAGCTGAGTGGGGACTGCGCCCCCTTCCTACGCATGATCACAGCCCTCTACAACGGTATGACGGGCCATGAGGAAGAAACTCCGGCGATGTCTCGTTCCCTCGACCTCCTGTTGGTCATGTCGGGGATGAGAGACTCGCTCGCAGACGGGAATTTGCCCGAGTCCATCGGCTGATGGATTCATAAGCGCAAACAACTGTGTTTTAACCCTGCCTTCTAACGTCACGTTCAATAGATTCACGGTTTGTCAGTGGAATTGTCGTTCCATCAACACCAACCTTGATCAACTTGTACAACATGTGTCAAGACATCAGTTTGAAGTCGTGCGTTTGCAGTCCCTGGCCTGTCCCCCGGGTAACCTGCCCAGACTGGAAGGGTATTACCACCCGCCAGTCGTCGGTCCGGTCTCTCCGAGGGACAAGGTCATGGCCTGCATATACATCAGACACAACGTCCTCTTTAGCAACGAACCGATCATTACAGGTCCTCCCAACGGGTATACCTGCGGAGTGAGGGTTCGTGTTCAGGGGCAGTTGGATTTCATGATTGTGAACTGCCACACACCCCAGCCATGCACCAGTTTCGACTGGCTGACTGAGCTGGGAGGCAAAGGCAGATGCCTGGTCACTGGAGACTTCAACGTCCGGGACAGCAACTGGGAGCGCGATTACGAGTCCTCTTCACCCACACTCACCGCCCAGATAGACAACAGTGACTTCATTGTGTTGAACGATGGATCTTTCACCCGCATACCTGACCGCTCGGATCAGAGGCCGTCGGCTATCGACCTGACCCTCGTGACTCCCGACACAGCCAGTTGTGCGGAGTGGGAAGTAGGTGCGGATTCTTTGTCGTCCGACCACCTGCCCATCACAGTCAGCTTCGTCTTCTCAGCAGAGAAGGAGACTCCTGCTACCACCAGCAAGTACAACTACGACCTGGCCAATTGGGATTTGTTCAGGAGTCTTCTGGGAACCGCAGAGATAAACGCAGGCGATGCTGACCTCGACGAAGTGAACCGACGAATAGTCTCCTCCATTCTGGAAGCCGCCAGGGAAGCTATACCGGTGACCGGTGGTGGGCTGTCACGGTCGAATAGCAACCCTTGGTGGAACAAAGAATGCGAGGAGGCTGTCAGACTCAAACGGGTAATGTATAGGCACTACTCCAAAGACCAGAACGCTGAGACTCACGAAAGAATGAAAGCAGCCAACAGAGACTGCAACAAGATCATAGCACAGGCCAAGAAGGATCACTGGATAGCCTTCGCGGACACTATTTCGGCTGGGAAGGCGGACTTAGGATCTGTGTGGAAGAAGATCAGAAGAATGAAGCAACAGTGCGTTGTTCCTGATTCTGATCTGCAACACGGCAGCACAAAGTACACGACGGCCCAGAGCAAAGCGGACGCTCTCGCGAAAGCTTTCGCCGAGGCCAGTGACACCGACAGTCTCCCGGCGGACAGGCAACAATTCCGACGAGAGATGGAGGCTACCTTCACGCACCCGGTGCCAGATGACAGTCTGGCGGTTAACACCCCACTGACCTGCACCGAGCTAAGACGAGCCTTGGCTTCTATCAAGAAAGTCAAAGTCTCCACCGGTGTGGACACCGTCTCGTATCGGATGCTGAAAGAGGCCCCCGAGTCGTTCCTGAAGATCCTGCTGGATTTCTTCCAAAAATGCTGGGATGAGGGCACAATTCCCGCGGGGTGGAAACACGCCATTGTCGTCCCCATCCACAAACACGGCAAACCGAGGAAGGAGCTCGGCAGTTACAGACCCATCTCCCTGACATCCCACCTAGGGAAAGTGTACGAACGGGTGATCAAGAACAGACTAGAATACTACTGTGAATCCAAGAAAGTGTTCCCCGTGTGCCAGGCCGGTTTCCGACGGGGACGGGGTGTCACAGACCACCTGGTGAAACTGGGTGAGCACGTCGGGAGGGCAATAGGGAGGAGAAAGGTCCTACTGACGTGCTTCTTTGACATCTCCCGTGCCTACGACCAGGTCTGGCATGCCAAGCTGCTACAGAAACTCAACGCGATCGGAATTTCTGGCAACATGTACAACTTCATCAGATCCTTCCTGAGCGACAGATCGATGCAGGTCAGGTGGAAGGGAGCCACGTCGACCACCAAAGGAGTAAGTATGGGCGTTCCTCAGGGATCTGTGATCGTCCCCCTGTTGTTCAACATCATGGTCCACGACGTGGACACGGCAGTGAAAGGAAAGGTAGTGCTGACCATGTACGCCGACGACCTGGCGATATGGACGGACACCCACTTCAGACGTCTCCACACAAACAGCTCGTGGGTGAAACACAGCATGAAACTGTTCCAGGAAGCTGTGGACGGGGTGGTCCACTTTATGCAAGTAAATGGATTCGCTCTCTCTTCCCAGAAAACTGTGTTCCTCCCATTCCACACCAACACCTCTCAGAACACGGAGGTGCACATCAGGGTGAACGGGCAGAGCATCTTTGCATCGAAAGAAGTCAAGTACCTGGGTGTACACTTCACTCGCTGGGGGCGTACGAACCAGCAGGTCGTGCACAACGCGCGGAACGCCTCCCGAGCCCTCAACGTGATCAAGGTGCTATCTGCTCAGCCCTGGGCGAACACCCCCAAGATCCTAGTGAACGTGGTGCGGGCCCTGGTGCGCTCACGCCTGTCGTACGGACTGGAAGCCATGCCCCACCTCTCGAAAACGGGTCTAGCCCGTCTCACCGCCATAGAGGTGCGCGGTCTGCGACTGGCCCTCGGGCTGCCGCAGTCCGTGCCGCAGTGCCTGGTGTACAGAGAGGCCGGGCTCCTCCCGTTCCGCCGCCACATCCAGCTCGTCTGTAGTAAGTATGTTTTTAGATGCCAGACTGTCGACAACTCCACCGTCGACGAGATAACTGCTACCTTCCGTAAGCCCTCCCGACTCCAGTCCTACTCCTCCATCTGTGACCTGGTCTGCGACCTGGTCCGGAGCGCGGGACTGGATGGTGTTGAGGTGGCGACGAGGCCGATGCATCCCTATCCACCTTGGCTCCTGGAACGAGCGCACGTTGAGGTGGACATGGAAGGGCTAAAGAAGGACCAGAATCCACTCGTTTTAGCAGTGACAGCTAGGCTATGCCTAGAAGAAAAGTACCAACACCACCTGAAGATCTACACTGATGGTTCTGTGATGGAGGATGGTGCAGCTGGAGCTGCCTTTGTGATCCCAGAGTTCAACAACCTCACACACTCCTATTCACTGCCTGCAGTGTCGGTCTTCACCGCTGAGCTGCTGGCTATCTCGATGGCCCTGCAACACATCAGCGCGATACCTGTCACTCCCTTCGCCATTATTATCTGCAGCGACTCCAAGGCGGCGCTGACAGCCAACAAGTCCGACTCTCAAAACGCACGGGAGGATCTCGTGCGTGAGATCGCGACAACTACCCACCAGCTGATCACCCGCGGTACGGAAGTTCGCTTTCAGTGGGTTCCAGCGCACGTCTGCCTCTCTGGAAACGAGAAGGCGGATAGAGCAGCAAAAAGAGGAGCCAAGGGAGTTGACTCCTCGACTGTGACGATGAAAATCGGCCTGGCCGACGTATATGCAGAACTAACCAAGCAGGCGTGGAAGCAGTGGGAGAAGGAGTTCCACCCAATGGCCACGGCCAAGGAGTGGGACGATACCTCTTCCCCCCTGCAGGGCAAGAGTCTTCTTCCCTGGAGTGCCGACCTACCTAGCTCGCATCATGCATCGTCTGCACGTGGGCGTCTGGAGATGCATGTGCGTACCGACGAAGTGTGAGTGTGGGATGAGCGTCTCGTTTCACCACGTGATGTTCTCCTGCACCTCATGTTCAGACCACTTCCAACCTTTGACTGGGAAACTACGCAGCGTGGGACTGCCCCTGTGTACAAAAAGCCTGGCAGTGTGCGACCAGCGTGAAGGATGGAGCCTCTTGCGGGCTGCAGCCAGACTGGTCTACACCTGTCCATTGGCAGCCTACCTGTAGTAGGCGGGACCACCGGCTACGTTCAACTCTTTCCCGCAGCTCGGGTTAATCCCGGCGGTGGAGGAAGGGGTGAACGTCTCCGTGTTTCCCGCACCCAGTTGTAGTCTGCTGGACCTGATTCCAGCAACCACCACAAGTGTATGCTTGCATACCGAAGTATTTTTAGCCGCCTGACTACAGGCCTCGATTTTACTACAAGTGTATGTGAACTACCATGTGCATCTTCGACGTTTTTAACTGTAAATACTGTGTGTGCCGATTGTATATATTACATGTTGTGCAGCCCGCCGACATAACCTTGCAAGTTTTTTTTTTTTTTTTTTTTAAATCTGCAGCCCAGTTTTTAACTGTAAATAGTGGACGACGATTTTTTAACCGGACCCCTAGCGTGCTGCTCAGTTCTACGAGTGAACGCCCCAGTACAGCCAAGACGACCCAGCACCCTGACCCTAGTATTGATCCGCAGGTGGACCCATCTCATCTCTCCCCTCACCCCTCATTCCCCATTTGTTCCAGCGACCTCATGTCCCGATCCAAATATTGATCCGCAAGTGGACCAAGCTTACTTCGCTCCCCCCCCCCCCCCCCCTCGTCTCCCCATGGTTTTAACTATGATATATCCAAAACAAGCTTACTTTATAGATTGTCCCTAATATGCTTTTGGCATCTGAGGACATTAAGCAAAAACACAACGAACGAAAATCCCCGCATCATAGTTCAGGAGCTGTGTGAGAGTCGAGGTGGCCGTCCTGGGCTGTCCGTCCTAACGAGCCTTCTGGTTTCCGTGGACGTAAAGATTTATTGAACCATGCTTCGGCATTGGTCACAGCTTGTCCCTAATATGTCAACTGACATCTGAGGACATTAAGCATCACTTTATCATCATCATCCCTGCACCACTCGCCCTCACAGAAATTTAAGGACCGTGTGCCCTCTTTTGCAGTCACTGACTTTGCCAAGTCTCCAGGTTAGTCTTCAGGTCAGTCTCCAAGTCTGTCAGTCTCTAAGTCTCCAAGTTTTTTATTCGTGCAACTAGTTTTGATTTAGACCCAACTTAATCCACATTCAGCAGGTTGGTTTGTCTATCTTTTACCTTCCTAGTTTTTGGACTGATGTTTTATTGTTGAGTGATTCTTGTAATTTTTTTTTTTTTGGTTTGGTTTGATCTGGCGTAAGATCTGGCGTCGCTGATGTTTCATTATTTTTCACGTTCACTTAAATGATTAAGTACAGGGCCAGCTTCGTGGTAGCCACGAGTTGTTTCAAATATACGGGTTATAACACTTTTTTTCATTTCATGATTGATGTGTTGAATCTTAAACTGTGTTTCGCTACAGATGTTCTGACTGAGAGGTCAGGTGCGTTATCCGAGCCTGGTTCCATTTTGTCCATTCTGATCTAAACCTCCTAATGAAGTTCTTTTATTTTACTGGTTAGAAAAGGCCTGTTCCGCGTATCCGCGATTAACAGGTTCGACTTTTCTATTTAATATTATGTGAAAAGGCCAGCTCCGCGATAGTCCGCGATTAGCTTTGGTTTGACTTTTCCATAAATAATTCTCTTGTGTATTCCATCTTCCACTATCCACAGACTTGGAAGATACCTTAAAGTTTTCTTCCATAAATTCAGTGTAAGACCCTACTGAGAAATTATAAAGTGAGGCGATGTTTTTGATGATACACCGGTTGTCAACTGTCAGTTTTTACAGGTTTGTAGCTCAGACTTTTTAACCCGCACGGACGATTTTGTGTTGACTTAATTGTTGTTTATGTTAAATTCTCAGGGAATGAGGCAACCAGATAAAGTTTACCTAGCTATATTGGCGTTTCGAACCTTTGTGTCTTCTAACCCCTTCTTTTGTCTGCTTATGACATGCTTGTGACTTATGTTTTTGATTCAGTAATATTTGGAACTTTAATTCTCCACTTGAATTCGTGTTGAAAGAGAGGTGGGAGTTGAGCGAGACAAAAACAACAACAACAACAAAAAACGATTTTGTGAGTGAGTGAGTGAGTGTGTGTGTGTGTGTGTGTGTGTGTGTGTGTGTGTGTGTGTGTGTGTGTGTGTGTGTGTGCTGGATCACTTCCTGATAGTTATGAGATGCCCTGTGCAAGTAATTAACGCAGGCATGTTTATAACCTAACCTGCTAGCATTCTCAGTTGCGGTGGCCACAGAATCACTCAACGACATTTGATCCCTTCACGCACTAGAGATGTTACACACACTGACACACACATGCAGCTAAAGGGGTCTTAAACAAGGGGTGGCCTTGGTGAGGGGTTCATACAGAACTAGGAAGACAAAGGTTAAAAAATAAGAAGAAAAAAAGTGGTCTGAAAAAGTGTCCACTCAGTGTGTCCACAACTCAATCAGTCCTGATGTGTTCACCCATGACCCAATGTTGGGTTAGGGTTTAGATTTAGAGGGTAGGTTTAGCGTTAGCACACACTGACATGCCTCCCTATGCAAAGAGGGGTGGTCCCTTACTCGGCTGATCTTTCATCAGGAGTTCCACCGCCTTGTGTTTTATTTGGTTGTACTAAAAAAATAGGAGGCTGGTGGTTGGGGGAATGAATGCATGTGCAGTCAAGGACAGATGTAAACAGCGGTATTACGTGTTCTGCATTTATTTTTTCTTTCCCTAGCTCTGTTATGCCAGAATAAGGCCAGGAAATATTAAGTATTTGATGGGTTTTTATTTGATGGGTCTGTGCTGCTCTTCATTACAATGGCAATGCCCCCCTCAAGAAAGAGAGAGAGAGAGAGAGAGAGAGAGAGAGAGAGAGAGAGAGAGAGAGAGAGAGAGAGAGAGAGAGAGAGAGAAATTCCAAGTTGAGAGGTTTTGCATGATAGTGGTGCATACAATGGAGTCAGACTGGTCTGTCACCTTTGGTGGAAAATGTGTTTCCAAGCAGATGTGCTGACCTGGCAGCTCACTCTCTTGCTCACACCCACACATGCTACACTTTGAAACATTTCAGAAATAAAAGAAGATGTTTACTGATGCATTCAAAAAATGAATTACCAACAGTGGAAATAAAAATACCCATGCACTGTTTTATCATGGTCATTGGAAAACAAATGGAAGCATTCACAACTAAAATTTTGTTATGCACAGCAGGCTCACGTCATGATGTTTCAATAAAATGCAACCAAAAACCTATTGTACACTTGCAGTAAAATATAAACACAGGCACATGACAAGGGCAAATAATTCTCTGACTGTCACACCTAATGCAGTAATAGTCTTGTCACAACTCAGGCCATTCAATACAGAACTATTATGGTGGAGATGATTCTGAGATGGGTTAATATTTATTACTAAGAAGTGCCTTTGCAAACACATGCATTATACATCCCATCACCCTGGAATGTGACATAATAAAAACAAAGAGAACAACAACCAACAAACAAAAAAACACCACCAACAACAACAAAAAACCCAATAACTTTTGATGAGTGGAATGTTTCACATGTAAAAAGGTGTGCTTAGTCATTCCTGACCCCATGGCAACTCCACTACTTTATGGAAAACATACTCTTGGCAAGAAGTAGAATGTTATATATTTACATGCACAATGAAAATCTGGTTTCTATTGCTTCAGTATCATTACTTTTTGATTAGCACAAAATAGCTTTTACCTTGTGACACTTCCCCCACCCCCCAACAGCAACAAACAGATCCCACAAAACACTCCCCAAGTTCCACCAACACCTAAACACTTACAACTCATCACAAGGTGGAGCCAGAGCAGAGGACTGAGCAAGGAAGATGGGGGGGGGGGGGGGGGGGGGGGGTTATATGTTAAAAGTGTTGAAGTCACAGATACTTCTCAGCAGATCAGATGCAAAAAGTAACATGAACAAAAGCAAATAAAAGCTGGTCACGTTTGAATACAAATGCCATCACAGCACTCATAATCATATTGCACACTTCATCAATTTGGTCAGCATGTATGTTTTCATGAATATTGTCAAAGTTGTAACTGTACTATCACGGGGTCACCATAATAACAATTCATTGAAAGATAAACATGAATTCAAAATCTCACATGTTTGCGCATAATTGACAATGTAAACACACAAACTGAGAAATAGAAGTACATTCAGTTGTGTAAATAAATTCGCAATTTTCTTCAAGTGGGCATTGAAGTTTGCATAGAGCCCCCCTCCTACCCTCTAAACAACAGCAGCAACCCCCCCCCCCCCCAAACAACTATAACAACAACCCCTCTCCTCTAAGTTAGTTGGCTTCTGGATTTTAATGTCACAAAATCACAGTTCTAATTCAATCTATTGTTACAATGTTAAAAAATAACCCTCTATCTGTCAAAGTACTATAACACATATTTTGGTACCTATTTATTTTCTGGAGGCACTCACTTAAATCATTTGTGACTATGAGCAGGTAACCCCTTTTATTCCACTGGCCCACATGGAAAATAGCGTTTGCCAAAACTAACAGTTACAAAATAGTAAGATGATTTGGACAAGATGAAGGTGAATCAGTCAGGAGGGTAGAAATTAGGACATATGGAAAACCATTCCTGGCAATTTTCCACAAAACTTCCAGGTTAGGCCTGGAAAAAATATACCTCAGTTTCCCAGTAATTTTTAAAAGCTGCACAAACCCTGCTAAAATTCTGTTTTTAACCATCATATAAAATCAATGGGCAGTACTCTTAAGTAAAAGTTAAAAAGAAAATCTTTTACCTGTGGGGCACAAACCCTGCTAATATTCTGTTTTTAACCATCACATAAAATCAATGCACAGTACTCTTAAGTAAAAGTTAAAAAGAAAATATTTTACGTGTAGGGCAAAACATATTTGACAAAGGCAAGTTCCTTTAACTGTTTTGAGAAACACTAGCATTAATGTGTTTGCCAAAACTGTAATATATCAATGATCTCACTTAAGCCGATGTAATCATAGTTAATACACTGTCAACCAGATTTGAATTTGATTTGAATTACTCTTCACCCTGTACTGAGAGGGTCTGAGGGCTCAGAGATAGTGAACCAGTGACTGAGTGAATGAACCAGAACCAGAAAGAGAGAGAGCGAGAGAGAGCGAGAGAGAGAGAGAGAGAGAGAGAGAGAGAGAGAGAGAGAGAGAGAGAGAGAGAGAGAGAGAGAGTCAAATTATTGAGAGGCTAATTATCAATATAAAAATGTTTTTCTTACTCAATAATTTGCTTGTGCTTCAAATGCATGTGGTAAAATCACAAATAATAAAGACACAACTCACATGTAACACTAATCAGAATCAGATCCATGAGACAATAAACCGGGCCTGTTTTACATCAAATGATCAACAAGAAAAAACTTACAGCTGAGTCACCAAGTCAATTTATCTAGCAAACAAAAAGACACAAATTTTATAAACTGTAAATGTTTGTAGTGTTTGCAACTGCCAGTTTCAACAGGTGTGGCATTATGGTGCTGCCATAGAAAAATGCAGTACACTGTACAAGAACATGCAACAGGAGTAAATGGACCACCTGAGTTATCAAATGTAAATAACACAGAAAACCATTTTTCCTCAGATGACCCAGTCCCATTTTTATCCACCATCAATGTAATGGACCAACTGAAAGCTGCAAACAGTCTCTCTCTAGAGGCAACTCCTTTGTGTTTACATCTTGTGAGACACTTTGAAAATGGCAGAGAAAGAGTATTCTAAACTATTTCTTTTACCCAAACTTCTCATGTATGAAGACAGTCACTGCTTTGTTTCTGTTATCTGTGGCACACACTAAACTACACAGAGCTATAAACTTTTGTAATGGCAGTTTGGATGGGTTAGAAGCAAGAACAAAACTTGCACCATAACAGCAGCAGTTTTACATGGCACCAGCCATGTAACAACCAAACACCACTGTAACCACTTTGGTGGATATTCAAAACACACTGTCAGTGTCACTGTGTAATTGTAAAGCGACAGTCACTCATTCAGAGTTGCATATGGCTAGAGCTCAGATGCTGAGAATAGGGCTATTTTGTCATTGTGAAGCACTCAGGGTTCATCTCGGGATGAGGTGCTCAACAAGTGGTCACATAAATAAATAAATAAATGCTCTTGTTGATGTATGCAGCAACTATGCAACATTAAAATAAACAACAAAACTACACTGGACAAGACTCAACCCCCCCCCCCCCCCACAATTTGCAGTTTTAAATGCATCTTACACACCTGTGACCTTGAAAAGTCAAAGTCAACCTTAAGCAAGGTTATTGGGCGATTCAGCGAAGCTGGTTTGCTAGAGTGAATGCGCTTTGTAATCTTTCATGCAAGAAGTTGCGAGAGGTCGCAGCGCACTTCCGGGACGATTTCTGAGTAGGCATTGCTTCATGCTGTGTATAACAGTAGAAGTTGAACCTAGAATTGCGAAGCCGTACAAATGCCAATACTGTTGCTGTTGCAAAAATTACTGTGGAAAGGGGATGGATCTTTGCATCATTTCTTGGCTGACCAGAAGATCGCAAGTTCATAGATTTTTTTTGTTTTTGGGCATCCTATAGCACGAGCAACATGTTATTGCTTATTTCCAGACACATTATGACTACGGGCCTCAAAAAATGCCTTTAAAGTTGGTAGTGTAAAATTCGCAAATTCACTGTCACCGCCTTCCATTGTGAAGAAAGTACGCACCGGAAGTAAAAGCAGCCAAGGGACTTAAGCGATGCCAGGCAAAAGTCAAGGGAGTTAACAACCCCGCCTAAATCACCCAATAACCATGCACCGACTGTGTGAAAAATGTCTCTCAAACAGAAACAGTGTCTGAGCAAGAGCCATCGTTACATATATTATGACAGTCAAAAATATTGATCTGCTGACATGATTAATCATCATTCTAAATTTTAACTCTCAAGACATGAAATCTTCAGTTAAAACTATCTGATGTCACTGTGACCTTGAAACAGTCATGAAGGTTAACTGAAAGTGGAATGATGAAGTAAAGATCAGCAAGTAACTAGTAGTACTTAGTAATACATACTGCCATGCAAAGATTGACAGTTATGGCCTATTTTATTATGCCCAAGAAAATCACACTGTTAATGTTTTTAACATGCCTAGACACTCACCAGCTGGCCTGCCAGCCTCACACTGATTGTTACAAAAACTTTTGTCCCCCCATGTGAATCAATAAACAGTACACACATAAAACAGCCTGCTGGATAATGATCTCATCAATACCATGTGTGGTCTAAAATGAAAGAGAGGAAAACAAGAGCAATAAATTAAACAAACAAACAAAACACATTACAAGTGGCATAATTAACTTATATAATACCAACACAACAAACAAACTTAGTTTAAAAAATGAAAGTGCAGACACTATCAGTAATCAGACCATTTATAACTGTCTCCATGCTGTGTAGCAGATTGAGAATTCATTTAGGTTACATAATAAAACTGGTCCCTAATCTGTAATCATATCTGCACACTCTGAACATTAACAGTACATAAATAAAAAAAGCAGATGTTGCTGCTGCTGATGATAATGACTCACAAAGTCACACCCACAGCCCATTTGCACTGGGTCAAAAATAGAAAATACTTTGTCAGTCTGTATAACAGTATACATGCATACTCATCTTGCAGACTAGAAATATTGGCTTACATCCACAGTTAACAATTTTAACAAAACAAAAAGCACACAAAACAAACCCTCAAACAAAAACACAAACAACTGCTACACTACAGTTTGGGTAAAACACTTAAGCTTTTTGCTTAAAAAACAAAACAAATCATAGCCTTGTCTGCAGTGTCTCACACTCAGTGACTCACATTCACAGTGCACGCTGATCAGATCCTTGAAATAAAGTATACTAAATAGCATTCACCAAAAATGGTAGTCACATGAATACATTCATCCCCCTCCCCCCATTGCAAATCAGATTCATTCCTTGTTAACATAAAGTTGTTACATGTAATTGTCAGGAAATAAATATGGTATTGCACAACAAAAAACAAGAATTGCACAGCTAAATAATCATAATGCAACATAAGCATGAAACTGAAAGTAAAACAAATTTAAATGGCCTCTTCAGATTGTGTGCAAAAAATATATCACAAATTGTATACTTTCAACGGCTAATTATATCAATATTAAACTATATTTAATATTTCACTAGACAGCTCAGCAAAAGAATGAAATTGGACCCTTAAAGTTAAAAAAAAAAAAAAAAAAAAAAGTACATAAAAAATGAGTCACAAAACAACAACAGCAATAACTTTGATAAAATATCAGTCAGTTCACTTTCATTGCCAATAGTAGGTGTTTCTCAACCTTTACTGATAATAATATTAACACAGCACTATATATATATCAGAAAGCAGTAGCTTAACATGTGCATGAATCACTGATTGTATTCCCCCCCCCCCCCCCCCCCAGTGTTCCACTATCATTAACTGATTAAATATCAACAGCTCATCCATACTAAGGGACTTAATTAGTGCTTGAAATATGTTGCATGAACACAATCTCAACAAAGGCCTGAACTGCCAAGCTGGTAACTCCCCTGGTATGCAAGTAAATATACATGAAAGTACATAAACTTATTTTCAAAGCTACGTCATTTACAAGAAAGTTTGACCTCTGGTCATTACTACAATTATGATGACAGGCATGACGATGTTCATTTTCTTACTAATCTTACTCTTAGTAACTGACTAAAACTCTTGACAACTGTTTGTTAGCTGCAATTGCAAGGGGTATTTTATTCAGCCAAAGGCAGCTGTGAATTCACAAATAAAATTCCTTGCCGCCAAGTCTTTTGCTCTTTCCTAGCCCCCGCTTGTCGCCGCCTTTTCCATGTGGGTCATTTTTCTGTTCAGTGTACAACTCTGAACTGGATAAAGCCCCGTTGAAGCCATTTGGCACCGAGTCCTTGTTGTGAACAAGTGATCCAGGTGACGGGGATTCACCACTGATGTCGACTTCTCTGATGTTTTTTTCTGCTTCCCTCATGGCTTTGAGGAGATTCTGGACACTGACTCTGTGGTTCAACAATGTTTCAACGATCCCAAAGTTATGCTGAAGTGTCGCGATAACTTCATCTTTTCGTTGCACTTGTTGCTGCAACAGGAAGACCGTTTGCTCAGTTTCGTGTAACTTGCGTTGTAAACTCTCAATTTCAGTATTTTTGGCAGAGGAAATTTCTGTTATCTTACTTTGTAGATGCTCATCTTTAGCTATCAGAGCATCACGTTGTTCGGTCACTGTCTTTTCAAGCTCGTTCACACGGCTGTGGAGCAGATTTAGGTGCTTATTGGCTTCCTCGATACTGGTTCTTGGAATCATTGTTAATTTCACAGTACAACGGCGAATACTCCAAAGTCTGACACAAACACCAGACTGTACGAAACAAGTGTTTTGGTGCGAACTGTTCCTACTTCCTGTGACAGTTGTAAAAACAAATTATGAAATGCACAAGTTAAAAAGACGCCAGTTTTTAGAAGTACAAACTGAACCCTTTGAGCCCAGATAAACACTTCGCACCCCCTGTTGACATGCTGTCACAGAAGACGTTTTCTGTCTTTATTGAAGGAGAGTAGTTTTTTTCTGTTTTTTTCTTTTCTTCGGTGTCTTCTCATAGGCTCTGGAAAGTAAAGATCAAAACGAAAAACTGCACAATTAACGTACATTTGTTAAAACTAATGTTTCATTTAACATTCTTTTCTTTTAGAGAGACTTTCCCCCAAACCCTGCTTTTCTTTTAGTTTTACAGGCGAGAAGTGGCAGGGGAGGGTAGATAAGCCAGAATGACAAACACACAAGCATTTGCGCATGCGCCTTGCTTGACTGGCAAGAAGGCACATTATTCGCGCCAACGACTTGGACAGAATTGATATCTATAGCCCGTTTGTCCAAAAAAGTTACTATGGCACTCGTAAATATTGTGAATGTAACTGTCTTAGATAACCCATCCCCGTTTCTCAGACCATTTCAGTTCGAGATAACTTTTGAATGTGCAGAAGATCTTCCTCAGGGTAAGTTTGCTTGCCGGGCTTCTGTTCGAGCTCAGTTCTATTTGGTGTCTGTTTCTGTGTGACCAAGCAGTCTGACATAGGAAATTGCTATTATTTTCCATAATTTTCTGTACAGTGCAGATAAGTTAAAAAAAAAATATTCTCTGGTAATTTAATGACCATTACAGTTACTGAGTTAGTCTAACACTGTAACACTAACAGTTTTACTAGTCAGTTTTAGTATAGTTTTTACGTTGCAAGATTCCCAGTGTGGCAGTGACTACGAGTGAGACTGGGAATTTGACTGTGACATCAGCGTCATAATGACGTCACCTTTTTTTTTTTGGTGTCAGTGGCCCTGAACTTTCAGTTCGTTGTGTAATACTAATACTGAATCACCCCATGCAGACCACCCTGATCTCACTTCTCAGTGATCAAAGATCCCCTTTCTTTCATTGTTTTATTAAGTGCACTTCTGAACTTAGTGTAACTGTAAGTGTAACTGTTCCCTTTGCATTGATTATTTTCAAATTCTCTGTATATGATTATTGAATCTCAAATTAAGGAGTAACACCCTTGACTCCCTCTTAGTCTTATGAATAAAGAGTAAGACCCCCAAGTATCTGCAAAAGTAGTCTTCAGCTTAAGAGGGGTTTCACTGTACTACTAATAGTATGGTAAAATCCAAGGAGACAGAAATTCCTGGACTGTTTTAAAAGTTATTTTGGGTCATAAATATCACAATCATTAAGTGAGGTTCATATCTACTAATTACAGCCAAAATCTGCAACGAAAGGTGATTTTTTTTCCATATATTTTTGTCATTGATTGTTTCGAGTTGGTGTCACGGATTGCAAATGGTGAACGAAGCCGACGAAGTGCTGCTAGGTAAGCAGCCTCGTTAAACAAGCTACGGCAATTAAAAACCATGGAAAATGTACGAAAAAAATGCAATCTGAGAATGTTGAATTGTGAGTATGATTGTCTTGCCAAAATCAGCACTAAGGAATTGTTCACGTTGTTACAGGGAAACTACGTCAAATGTTGAAGGGCAACATGCGCCGACTTGAACCGACAAAGACAAAAATATATGGAAAAACCTTTTGTTGTGGATTTTGGCTGTAATTGGTATATATATGGAGCTCATTTAATGATATTTATGACCCAAAATAAACGGTCCAGGAATTTCTGACTGTCTCCTTGGATTTTACCACTGGTACTACTAGAATTAGTAGAAAATGTGCATTGTTTGGAAGATGTGTAACTGTAAGTTATGTATATTGTTGCTGTTAATGTTTTCGCTGTTTTCAATGAATTACTCAGTAAAAATTGATGACTGGTGGATTGAGTGCTTCTTGATAAATCAGGGTATGACAATAACTTTTTTTCCCACTTGCCCTGCAAGTAGATGAATTTTCTACCTGCCCAAGTGGCAAAACTAGTTGCCCATGCCAGATTCTTAAAATCAACTATTTTGATTAAAATAGGCGACATGTTTATCAAATTGATTTTGATGGGTAGAAAATGTGATAAAAGTTCTAAGTAGACTCACACACACACGCGCACGCATGCACGCACATACACACACACAAACCATCTTCCCCACAAAGTTACATAAATCTGTAACATTGTTAATCGCTAGGTCCATGCTTGAAAGAGATGAAATTCTGTAAAGTACTCAAGCTTATAATAATAATAAAAATCTACAGTGCCACTGCCAGTGGTACCTGTCTCAGTACTAATGGTATCAGCAATGAATCATTGCACTACAGAATATGACTGAGCGTAACTCTGCCTCATTCTGTCATGTGTCATGACTTTTGTGAAAGCCAACAGGCAGTTACTGTTTATTTCATTCTAACACTGTAACAGTTCTAATTTCAGAATTTTAATTACTGTTAATATTAATGATCCAAACTGCCATGCATGCCCCAAGCCATGACCCAACATAGCCCAGGCAGCTTGGATCAGTGGTTGTATTTTTTAACACAGGGAACTGTGCCAAACCTGCACCAGATACATTTCTTTATTTTCTGTGTTAATAAAGGATTCAGATTTATGCTAGTTTTTTTCCTGCCTTCATTATGTTATTTAAAAATAAGAGTTTTTTGTTTTGTTTTTTAAGGTCCAGTGTTTCCCCTGTTTCCACAATAAAACAAGATCGCGAGTCAGGAGTAGTGTCCCTTTGCTGAACGGAAATTCCCGATCAGAACATGATTATGAATTTGAACATTTTAGCGGCCACAAATAGGTCTTTTAAAATGCTCATTGATTACACTTTGGATCTGACACCTCCCTTCTCCCCTGGCCCCCAATCCCTCCCTCAAAAGAAAGAGAAGACGAAGAAATTGATTTAAAATTCCCTCTTGTACTGGCCCATGTCATTGCAAAAACCCAAGCAAATTCTTTTGTCTGCACTTGGGAACAAACTTCCTCTCTTTTGACTGGGATCTGTTAGCTATTAGCTTTTCAAACTTATTTTTGTTTTCACCCCCCCCCTTCCTCCGATGCTCCCTTTAAAAGTCACACCGGCCAAAGCTGAGTGCGAGCCATGCTTCGCCACAAGTAAAGAGAGCTAGCTTCTGATTGGCTTAACTGCACTGGCAAGCCAATCACATGCTACGACACTGAAGTCAGTCAGTTTCATGATGTAAAAGGAAACTGATGTTGCGATTGCGGAACCACAAAACAAAAACTGTCACAGTGACTTGAAATCTAGTGCTTGAATTGAAATATGACATTGAGATATGACACTGTCAATAAAAAAATGATAACGCCTTGCCTGGTCGGGCAGGCCACTGAGATCTTCACCTGCCCGACCGAGTAAGTTACCTGCCCAGGGCAGTTGGGCAGTCCTTATTGTAATATATATTAAAATATTATGATATATATTAAAAAACAAAACAAAAACGGCCAATCAGCCATGTAGGTAATACTAACAAGGCAAAACGCAAATCCTCAAATCACACAGAAAAGTTTATTGAATTCACTGCTGAGTCACCGGTTCTTGACAGTTGATACGCTACCTACATTGGTTTATATTTATAACTGGTATGCGATTTGTATAGAAATTGAATAGAGTAAACAGAATACATTTTATTAGTAATTAACTAAGGTGGCCATGACCATTTAAATAAAGGCAACAAGGCAAAACGCAAATCCTCAAATCACACAGAAAAGTTTATTGAATTCACTGCTGAGTCACCGGTTCTTGACAGTTGATACGCTACCTACATTGGTTTATATTTATAACTGGTATGCGATTTGTATAGAAATTGAATAGAGTAAACAGAATACATTTTATTAGTAATTAACTAAGGTGGCCATGACCATTTAAATAAAATACTAAATAATGGTTTATTATTTTATTTCAGATCTGGAGTGGAAAATCATCTATGTGGGTTCAGCAGAGAGCATGGACTGTGATCAAGTCCTTGAGACCATTTTAGTTGGTCCTGTGCCTGGCGGGAGTCACATGTTTGTGTTTGAGGTACATTGCTTGTATAATTGTACTGCCTTTTGATTGTAATTGTATTTGTCTGTGAATATGATTTCTGAATCTGCTACTTTTGTCCAGTTGGCTGCCTTTTACTTCAGCTATTTTTTGCCAAGGGTTAAAATTCTTAAATTGTATCCTTTCTCAGAATAAGTATTGAAAAAAGATTGGAAATTAGGTGCTTATGGCATTATGCACCCTTTTGAAGTTTCATCTGCCCCATCTGTAACATTCAGTAATGCTGTCATTGATTAAACAGCATTATAATTATATAATTTATAACTATGATAACAACACTTTACTTCCAGCTTGGAGTGGCCTTTGTGTTTACCTGTACACAATCTGTCTGATTCTAGATTTGATGCTGTCATTCATATTTATTACTGGCACACAAAATGGGAGCCCTGACACACAAAATGCTTCCAAATAAGAAGCCCAAACAATACCCCCCCCCCCCCCCCCAAACACACACACACAAAACCCCACACAACAAAATAACAAGAACAACACACACAAAACAACAAAGCCAACAACAACAAAAAACAGATACTCTAAACAATTTTTGAAAAGGGTGAAAATGTCCTTTTATTATTGCAAGACAAGGGTGAGTCTGCCCCCTAGTCGTGGAAAATGGGACACAGCGGCAGGTCCATGCCCTGGCATCTTGATGTCAGCGTTGCAGTGGCCAGCCATGGCTCTGTCACATACACAAGTGACAGTGTTCAAGTGACAGGCATTTGGCCATGCAAATAAACCTTGACCAACAACCTCACACTTATCTTTCAAATGCAGACCAGGTCTCATTGTTATAACAATGAATTATACTGATTGTAATATACATGGGAATGTGTGTTCTAACAGATTTCTCGGTTGTAATACAAGTCACCTAATCTTGCCATTTTTGAGTCAGAGAACTATGCGTGATCCACCATTGTGTAACTGTAAGTCCTTGTAATACTGATACATGGGGATGTGTATTCTGATTTCTTGGTTGTAATGCAAGTCAGCTACTGAGCTAGTCTTGCCATTTTTTTAAACAGAGCACCACATGCTCCACCATTGTGTAAGTCCATGTATTATAGTTTATACATAGGGATGTGCATTCTGATTTCTTGGTTGTAATACGAGTCAGCTAGTCTTGCCATTTTTTAATCAGAGAACTGTGTGATCCACCATTGTGTAAGTTGATGTAATATACATGGGGATGTGTATTCTGATTTCTTGGTTGTAATACAAGTCAGCTAGTCTTGTCATTTCTTAATCGTCAGCGAGCCTTGTCATTTCTGAATCAGAGAGCTACACATGATCCACATTGTGTAAGTCCACTCTGACTGTTGTTTTGCACTGCAGTTGGCTGCACTGACTCTGCCAGCCGCCTTACCACAGCCAGGTAATTTTCATGGTGTGGCTGTGATCTTGCACACACAGCCTCTCCACAAAAACTTGACATTTGGCTGTAAATTGTAATGCAACCTGCAGGTGCGGTATCACTTATGTCTGTGGCACTGGCAGCCTGTACAGTTCACTTTCCCCTCTTGTAACATTCAGTAGTGCACAGTGTTGTTAAAGGGACAGAATTATGTCATACCCTAGCTGTACATTTGTGTGATGCTCTCTGAGGATTATGGAAATACCAGCTGTGAAATGTCCATTGTATCCACTGAATATAGCAAGTTCTGCATGCTGTATACCCCCCCCCCCTCCCTCCCATCGGTGTTGCCAAGGGATTTGAATCATCATAAATAATACTTCATGGTTATTAATTATTTTCCACTTTAAACTAAAGCACTGGTTTTGTTGTTGCAAGTGTTTTAAGAGTGTAAGAACGTGCAAAGCCTGCTTAGTTCTACCAACGTTATTGTGTTACTGTTACTAGTACTTGAGTTTAGACAGGTATTGAAGGGGACGCAGACTGTTTCCTGCTGTTGCAGCCTCAGATTCTTAAGTTTGATAATGGGATGGAGACAGTTTCCTGCTATTGCAGCCTCAGATTTTTAAGTTTGATAATGTGCTTGCAGGCAGGTCCGCCGGACACCAAGCGGATTCCAGATGCTGACGTTCTTGGGGTCACGGTAGTGTTGCTGACCTGCTCCTACCGTAATCAGGAGTTTATCCGTGTGGGCTACTTCGTCAACAATGAGTATGATGACCCAGAACTCAAAGAGAACATGCCTTCAACACCGCAATTTGACAAGGTAGCTGATCAAGAAGTGCTTGAGGGATTCTAGTCTTAGATTGACATTTATTTACTGCACTGTAAGAGGTGTGAGGGTATGTTATATATTGGCACGAGCTATTGTATGTTATCATGGCATAGTGCTGTTAGGGTTTTCTTGTCTAGATTTGACAGCCAGACACAATTGTGGTCTGAAGGTGTGTTTTTCAGTCTAAGATGCCTTGGCAGATTTAGTAACTTTTTGCGTGTGTGAGTGTATATTATTTAATATTACACTAAAAATGTTACATGCACTTCATTGGGTGTATGCCATGTGTATTATTTAATATTGCAAAAATAATACTACATGCACTCATTGTATGTATGAGTATATTATTTCATTTTACATTACTAACATTACATGTGCTTCATTGCCCCATAGTTTGTCTTTTGAATGGGAAGTTTGGGTTGCTCAGCCTCTTACAAGAATAGTAAAAGTTTTTTTTTTTTAACAGTTCCTATTTTGTCATCTGGCAGGTGGCAGATGTTTTCGTTGTTTTTAGAAATAAGAGTGAAAGCCTCCTAAATCCAACAGTTACAGTTATTGGAATGGATTTGCAGGAATATTAGGCTGATTTGTGCCATCACATTTGCATGTCTCGTTTGTTTATTTGCAGATCACACGGAACATTCTCGCTGACAAGCCTAGAGTGACCCGCTTCACCATTCAGTGGCTGTCGGAGCAGCAGCTGCGGGAACAGCGAGAGCGACAACAGATTCGGGAAAACTTGGAAAATGTGATGCCACTGAGGAACACTGAGTCCTTATCAAACCAGATGGATGATTCTAATAACGACAGTCCCATGTGTGTCAAGCCCAGGTCTCCGCTCGGACCCAAAGAGGAAAGCATGGACGATCTTGAAAAGTTGTTTTCTGGTGATTCATAGGGTGGGTGGTGGGGGGTTCTCGTCTTCATCCTGCGCTCATGCTCATAGTCACACACCTTCTGGACTCTGCAGGCTTTTATGTTCATCATGTTTCATCAGTCAAAGCGTGGTGTGCATGTGGTGTGAGTCGCTTGAGAATAGAGTGGTTTGGGATTTTTTGTGTGCTGGGTGAGCAAGTTGTAACTTTGGTGGATGAATTATGTTTAGCTTGAGAGAATGAACTTCTGCTGGATTTCCTCATGATGCGCACAATTCTTGCGTCTTCTTTGCTGCTGCAATTAACGAGTGTGCTTGCATCCTGATGAAACCCCCTGATCTTTTACATTAATATTATTATCAGTTGTATTGCAAGAAAGCAACAATTTGTGAAGAAATAAGACATGCTTATGGGGAAATTCTCTCCCCTCCCCCGTGTTTGCAAATACCTTTATGTGGCTTTCGTGTGAAACTGTAAGAAGGCACTAATGTACTAACCATGTACACACACGCACACACACGCACACTCTCTCTCTCCTCCACCCCCCTAGACTTTGTGTTTGGTATGTATGCATCATGCTTTATTACATCAAAATTCAGTGACGACAAACAGCAGAAATCAGTGACATGGCTTGTAGTTGCACTTACTGATTTCCTGAGGACAGCTGTTACTGTTAGGCTGAAGGGTCTACTACTTAGGTGTATGATTTTTGCAGCTTTGGCAGATCTTTTTGTCCTTCAAGTTGGGGGAGGGGGGTATTGGATTTGGATTCACCTTGCCTGTGTTCAAGGTTTGTTCAGATATCTGATCAACTTTATCTTTTGCATTTAAGCTTGGTATTGGTGGTGCATTGAAATAAGATGAAGTGTCATTTAAAAAGACTGGATTGCTGTTGTTTTTCCTCCTGTTTATTTGCATGTTGTGTTTGGTTAAACTTGTTTTATGCCAGAAGTACTGGTGGGGACCGCGATCCCAGGAGGTGGGGGAAGAGGGAGACTATACTTAATGCCACACAGTCACCACCAGAACGATACCTGCATTAAGATGGGCAGCAATGAGAGCCATTTTAATGTTTTATTAATTATGAGGGACAAAGTCACAAGACGGTGTCTGCAGACCACATCTTTTGAAGAGAGGAGAGGTGAAGTGGATTTGGGTGGTGGTCCTTCTGCTTATGAGCCTAAACCCTTACGGCAGGGCCAAGCCAAATGACATTGTATAAACAGATGTAGAGGTTTTGTTTAGTGTTTGTTGGAACTCTTTGACTTCTGACCAGATCTGCTACATGCAGTTTGTGGTCTTGTTTGGTTCATTAGGTACCAGTTTGAATGATACCTCCGGTCTTGCAACTGAATGATGTGTGTGTGTGTGCATGATGCAATCCTCTTTACAAAGGCAAGCAAAATTATGACTTGATAGACAAGTACATTTGTGATGGCACTTGCTTTGTCTGATCATGTTCATTTTAATTTTTATACCACTGCTTGTCACCTCTTTGTGCACCAAGATTGTAAAGATTGCGTGGATGTATCATGTATTTGTTGGCCTTTATTGGCAAACCGAATCAATGAAGCATCACAGTTCATACCATTATTAATAGGAATGGAATATATAAAATAGACAGCAGGTGTTCACTGTTCTTGTTCATTAAAAAATCTGTTATAAGTCACAAAAACATTGACTTGTGACCACGAATGCTGACATTTTGTATCCAACAGTCTGTATCAGTGACACCATGAACAAGGCCAGAATGTGGCAGAAGTATCATACCTTACAAATCAATGTTTTTCTGCTTTTCATGAGTAAAGAGCTAAGCACCATGGCTGTGCCCCGAGAATCTTAGATTTGGAGCAGGAAAAAATGCTTTGTTTGTATTGAGAGATCAAACACTTGAAGCCTGCATGGGGACATTTTCTACAATTTCATGTCATTTTTTTGTTTTTTGGTCACAGTATATAAATAAGAATTTTATTCTTGCCAGCCAAAATCCTGAGAAATAGGAATACATCATGCTTTTGGTTTATGTATTCATTCATCACTCCCACCTGTACAACAACCCTATTACCCCAAAAGATGCCATAGAGTCATTTAGCACCAAGCTCCCCCAGCACATACATGCCAGTCATTTAAAGAAAAAACAGAATACATTTAACCACTGCTTAGGCCTACAGTGTACGCTTACATGCATCACAAACTTCATGTGTCATGGAATAGAATAATAACAGCAGTACAAAATGTTATGTAAACCTGACTGGCTTACACCTGTCCACTGTCTGCAGTTTTGCTTTGGATTCCCTTTAAATACATGGATGTGTGTAAAGTTTAGTATGACGTTTATTGGTGCCGTGCAGATGCGTTGTGTCTTCACTGTGAATCCCCTTTAAATGCATTGGGGTTGAAGATTGGTGCCCTGTAACACCTGAATCAACACCTCCAGAATTTTAGACATGCTACCCCTCAAAATTGTGCCACACTGAAAAATGTGCATTGGAACTAAATTATAAAAGACTGAAACTTTTGTAATCCCTTTGTATGAATCTGCTTAGATTCAGGTGCAAAGAAAATGGTGGGGAAATAATTCTGAGGCTTATGATGTTGATAATCCATTTTGCCTGTTTATTTTACCAAGGCAGTGAAGAATTTTGTTTTATTTTTTATTAAAATCAAAAACAGTACCTTCTGTCTTTCTAAAAATGCAGAACCCACAAGAAGTTAAGACATCTAATTTTCTTTGGCCTATTCTATTAAATTATCTAGAACAAGGTCATGGTTCTGACCAGTTCAGTGCAGTGAGTTTAACTCTGGTTAGAGAACAGTGCTTTATAAGAATTATTTATTATTATTAAAGCATTTAGATGTTTACATTTTGTGTCACTGTGTTTGGATCTTGTTTTACTTTAACATTGAAGTGTCTTGTGGCATGTCTGTATGTAGTATACATATGTATTTTTAGTTCCCAAATGGTCTGTGAGCTGAGGGAGACTGAGGTGAAGTTTGTTTTCTTTTTATCTTGGGTCTAAATGAATTAAGTGAAGTTTCAACTTTGTTTTAGATAAGTGTTATCTAACTGCAGTCTGTAAAAGGAACATGGTTCTGACCAGTTGCTTTCTTGTAACTACAACTGTCGGCAAACTGAAATGTCCACTGGAAAAGTAAGGAGGCCTGTGGGTTAGATTGAGCTGCCTGTTTTACATGCAGGCTGAAGAGCTGAGGCCAGAAGATTTCATGAGAAAGGTGGCTCCCTGTTTGCTTTGTAAAACTAATGGGCTTTGTCCGACTTTCCTTGCGCCATGTCTACATGTCCAGTGTGGCACTTAAGTTTGTGCATCTGATGCTTATTTGCACACTGACTGACCAGTGGGCATACAAGATCTTGCAAACCAGGATAGGTTTTGCAATTGGAAATGAAAAATTCCTGCCCTGGAATGTCCTGGAATTGTTCAGTCATGGGAGAATACAAAATTTTAAAAGGGAAGTCTCCACAAAATATGTGTGTGTGTGTTTTATTCAGTGAATTGTTTCACATTAGAATGCCTACAGAGTAACTTACAGTTTGTGTGTGTCAGGCCCCGTTTAGTGCATCAGTTGCATGTTTGTGTGTGTCAGGCCCCAGTTTAGTGCATCTGATGCACAAGTTGGTTCATACTGTTTAACACTGCTAAACTCTGAAACTGTCTCCTCATGGGTACACCTAATTCTGTCATCCAACCTCCCCAGAAAATTCAAAACTTTGCTGCAGGACCTGTTCTCTTGGCACCCTGCCACCAACACTAACTGCACTGGCTTCCCATTTCAGAACAAAATGAGTATAAAATCACTTGTGTGTTTTTCAGTGCTATAAATGATTCTGGTCCTGCTTAGCTCTCGGAACTGCTACATGTCTGCACTCTGTCTCGTACACTGTGCTCTTCTTTTGACACCTGCATGCTGAAAATCCAACAATGCAAATGCAAGACTCATGGCTTCTCTTGCTTTGGACCCCACATTTGGAATTCACTCCCACAAGACCTCAGACACTGCTTAACCCTGTTATTTTTCAAAGCTAAACTGAAAACCTTCCTCTTCTCAAAGTATTTTTGCCCCAACTAATATCAGTACCCAGTTTCTGCTACAGTCATTGCGTGTGTGCATGTACGATGTACGATACAGATCAGTGTCGTCCACATTTGAATTCATTGTGTGTGTGTAGGGGGGTTGTTTTTCCATGTGGGCTGTTTTGGTGGGGCTGTGCTCTGTGTGTATAAAATATATTTAGGTTAATATGTATGTGAGTGCTCAGGGCATTGGTGAGTGCATGATAAATGTACATTATCATTATTAACACTGGGTAAACAGTTGGCAAAAAGGAAAAACAATTTCAGTTGATATTCAAACTAACCGGAATTTCCAAATTTGGGGTGGGGGTGGGGGCTTCTTTCCATCAGTATGCGCTCAATGCAAAGATTTCGGTAAATGTTGCATTTTTCGGGTGCTGTATGCATTTTAGCCACATCGCTGTGTCACCGTACGCAAAATGACAACACCGATTAAACAAGTTATGCCTCACTGGTGGATGCCGCGTCACTCAACACCAGATCTACTTGCAGACTCAGTGTCATCTCAGCCGTTCAAGTCCAGTCAATGAAGGGCGGGTTCTGGACAGCGAAATAAACACGTAATACACTCCTGTAATTTTTAGACTATAAGGCGGCAGTGAAACTTCCTAAAATCTTATCCATGTGCCTTATAGTTGGTTGCGCCCTGTCTGTGAATAAAATTCGCATACTTTTCCAAAAAAAGAAAATGAATAATCTGAAACTGAATTCTAACGAACCTTTATAGATCTGGAAGAAGATTGGTTCCTGTATCAGACTGGCCAGACATTTTGCTGAACTGATCAGTGATATTTTCTTGTTTTTCTTTCCTTGAATGCCCACAATCATGTTGATGATTATTCTGGCATTTTAGGTGATGTTCGCAAAGTCCACATTTCAGCTCTGGTCACAAGCCTAAAAATTGAGTTGATGCACTGTCATTCAGACATTCTCTCTCTGTCTAAAAAACAAAAACAAAAACAAAACGAACTAGTTGACAGGTCAGTGGGAGGCACGTGACACAAAAGTGTCAACAGTCGTTGCCTCTACTGCATCAATGGAGAGTGAGTTCCAGTCCCTGATGGTGCAGGGTAAAAAGGAACCTCCTCGGTACTGCGTTCTGGTGGTGATGAGGCTAAGCTGTTGACTGTGGGTACGGTGGGGGGTGGGGGGGGGTAGTTTGGTCTTGATGATGGGGCACTGGACTAGTCCATTGCAGATCTTATACATCACCCCTAGGTGTGAGATCTTCCTGCGCTGTTCCAAAGACGGCCATCAGAGTGAGTCCAGCATGAGATTTACGCTAGAAGTGTTGTGGTATCGGTTCAGCACGAATCGGGCAGCTTGTCTCTGGACATCCTCCAACTTGTCAGTGCTCTTCTGGGTGTATGGGTCCCATACTGATGAGGCATATTTAAGTATGGGTCTGACAAAGGCCTTGTATGCTCTGTCCTTTATGTCACTGGAGTTAATCTTCAGATTGCGCTGCAGAAAACCAAGCGTCCTGTTAGCCTTGTTTGCCATGTTGTTGATGTGGTTGTCCCAGTCTATATCTTGCTGTATGGTGATGCCAAGGTACTTGGCGCTGGAAATAGAGTCAAGGGTGTGGCCGTGCAGCTCGTATGATTTTCCGGTCATTCAACAGAGGACATGATCCCAGATGCGGAATTTGAAACCAAGCAGTATGCCTACTTTGTCAGCGTGTAATATCAGAATTTAATCAAAGGTAGACTACGAAATCAAAAACAAAACACGCCTTAACACCGAATACGAATGAGAGAAAATGGCGGCAGCCTCAACTTCAACTTTCTCTTGTTACTAAATCCCGCGGTAGACGAGAACTGGGTTTGCTGACATCATCTGCTGCAGTTCTTCCTTTAAAAATGATGTCGTGTATGATGTTCCGATCTATTCAAACTTTTTGTGTGAATGGCAAATTTACTGAATGTTACCACATTTTCTTTTTGCACGGATAGACCTTTTTACTATTTTCGTCTGCTCACGTTACAGACCGTGAGCTACAGTCAGGTTACTTCATCATTTTGGCTTTGTAATGTGCGCTAATTCTAGGTTACACTGTACGCATTTTTCGTGCCATTCACGCAAAATACGTAATGTTTCACGTTGGTTGACGCAAATCTAAAAGCCAGCGCGACCCCTGGGTGGTTCCAACTGACCAGTTGTGAACTTGGTAAAGAGCTGGTGGTTCAGACTGACCACTTCTGAACTTGGTAGAAAGGTGGTGGTTCTGATTACAGTTGCTAGTGCACAACCGGCAGATCACATGCTGTGGTCTTGAGAGCAGATGGGAGGGGTCGGATCTCTTGCAGCATGCATGCTGTTGCAGTCAGTTGCCATGGGATTGCAGTTATTAAAAGAAAAAAGTGAGAATGGAATAAATCCATTAATGGCTATTCGGCCAAAACATTGTCCTTGTGGATATGATGCAGAAGCAATGTGATTACATCCAAGATAATTATGTATCAAGATAGTGCAGCCCTTAAGGCCTGCTAAATAATTATACATCAAGATTGTGCAGTCCTTATGGCCTATAAATATACATCACGGTAGTACAGTCCTTATGGCTTACTAGATAATTATACATCCAGATAGTGCAGTCCTTATGGCATACTAAATACTTATACATCAAGATGGTGCAGTCCTTATGGCCTAAAAACGGCGAGGACAGATTTCTCCTTGAACTGGCTCAACTGCCGAATTCTTTGCTGACAAGAGCAGGAACGTGTCAGACCACAGGGTGGGGTCAGAAAGAAGGCGCAGCGTAACACAGACTACAGAGTGAGGTCAGAAAGAAGATGCAGCATAACACAGACCACAGAGTGGGGTCAGAAAGAAGACACAGCATAACAGACCACAGAGTGGGGTCAGAAAGAAGACAGCATAACAGACCACAGGGTGGGGTCAGAAAGAAGACAGCATAACAGACCACAGGGTGGGGTCAGAAAGAAGATGCAGCATAACGATACTGTATGTCATTCCCTTCCTGCTTTGAATTTTCCACTGAATGCAAAAACACTTCAATAATATGCTCTCCAGGTGATCAGCCATATGTTAGTAAAGACTATTATATTATTGGTCTTTGCAGCTAGCTGAACCAGTTATGAAGGGCATTAACTCTGTTACACTGTCTTGGTATATAATGTCTGTTACCTGTGTTTTTCATTATGATGGTTACATGTAACTTATGCCTTGGTCTGAAAGAAGCCCAAACTGTGTTGTGGTGTGAGGATGTAGTGTTATGTGTATTGTATTTATCTTTGGTTCAGGAATGCTTGATCTTAAAGTTTTTTTACAATTTCATTTGCAAAGAAATATATGTTGCAGTTAATAAGTTAATTTTAGTTTAAAATTGACTTGTATCCACTGTTTAGTTTTTGAAGACTGATCTTCAGAAATAAAGAAAACAACTGTGTGTGTGTACTGTTCTGTCTCCTCCATGCCTCGAGGATGTGGTATCACACGCTTCGTGTTGACTGGTAATTTCCAGTATTTCACTGGTTAAATCAGCAAATACAGCAAACAAAACCAGCAGTTGGTCACATGTACCAGCTCTTATTTTGCTTGACTGGTTCTCAAAAAAACACCAGTGAGAGTGTGTGTGTGTGTGTGTGTGTGCATGTATGTGTTCTAGACAGGGAAAGGAAAATGGTGTTAGCTAGCAGAGCTCTAGTAGTAGTATCTATAGATGGCAGTGAATCTGGTTACAGTGATTGATATTCATGATCCACTTTTGATACCCTATAGATGTCACACCCGTTTGAAAAATGCCTAGTGCGACCTCTGTATCCTGAACTCTAAATATACACCTGGTCCATGGTATTGGTAATACATCAATGTCAAGTGCCTAATCCCATTGCAGCCGTCTTGGTGCATGTTCTATGTACACCACACAACCATACACTGGTTTACAATGTCACTTCATGCAAAACCACATGTAGAGTGCGTGTGTTTAGCTGTAACCTGCCACATGGAGGATCACCACAGCCACAGCGGTGATGGCCAGGCTGAGCAGGATGTGGAAAAGCAACATCAGCTTCCAAACCAAATTAGGCAATCAAGACCAAATGCCTGAGGAAAGTTCTCCACATGTCGTACAGAGAACATGAGATCATTGACTGTGGAGCCTGGTCAAGAGCCTCACGGGTCTCCAAGAACCTCTCCTGGCATGGTTTGGCCACGTCATGAGTCCTGACACCCTCTCCAAAACCATCATGCAAGGCACCGTCAAGGGAGGATGCAGACGCGGGATGTGACGAAAGAGCTGGTCCGACAACATCGAGGACTGGATGGAGATGACCTTCGGGTTCCCAAACCTCCTGTCGATGGCCACCATCAGAACAGCTTGGAGGTGGATGTCTGCTTCTTCTGCCCTCAGGTCCCCCCAGTGACTGCAAAAGTCAAGGGACTGAGTGAGTGAGCGTGAACGGATACCCAAATAAGAGCTGGCATAGAAGCTGACCCCGGAGAAGAAAATTCTCCCGCTGCTCCTGCCAGGAATTGAACCTGTGATCTTTTGATCAGGAGTCCAGCATTCTAACCACTGAGCTCCCAGGGTAGACTGTTAACATTCATCTTAAATTTGTGGTTGGGATAACAGAACCTAGATTTGCATGCTTTAGTGGTGCTATTAGCAAGCAGCCCAGTCTGAGTTAGGTTAAGTAGCACAGGCTACAATTTTTTTTTTTTTTTTTACATTCTAAGTTCAGTCAACTTTTCCCCCAGTCTTCTCAACAAAAGTGGGCTGGACTGCCGGCCTTCAGGAAAAAGATGAAGGTGCACAAGGAAATATGGAATGCACTTTTGGCAGACAAGACTAGGCATGCATATATATAGTAAGCATGAGCATTTAGTGTGTTTTCATACCAATACACTTCAAACAAAATGATCAGTGTACACTGTGAAAAATGATAAAAAACACTATGTTGGTGTGACATTTGAACATTGGGTCGGGCTGATATGACCTTTGTGGTTGTTTGGGCCTTGAAAGATATACATAGCCACACAAAGATTGAATTATAGTTTTGCGGTACCCATGAGCCATCGTGATTCTCACATGAAACTCTTTGCTGCTGGAAACAAGGAAAGATATTAACAACAGGGGAAGTAACTTTAAAAACATTTTTATCCCAAACATGATTTTGAAAGGACGAAATTTCTTTGTTTAGCCTTTATTGGTGCAGGAATTTCGAGGAGGTTTGCACATTTTCTTTGATGAAATATGCCACACCCAGATAACTGTTCTGTTATTCAACTCACAATGTATGCATTTCGGCGGCTTCTTTTTGCCATACCTGATCTAGCCGAAATCAATCTTGTTCAAACATGACTAATGCAATTACGATAGTCAAAACAACCAGCGCAATAAACCATAAAATCAACATGGCCAGTCTTGCTTGATGGTCTTAGCCAAGATATCCAATTTGGACTACTCTCTACACTACTTACACATAGCTGACCGAGACTTGGGTTATCGTACATGTGTTGATCAACAATAACATTGTCATCGGCGGCAGAAGGTTTGGTTTGTGAGTTTATGAATTATTTATTTTAGAAGCAGACACTGACTCTAGTGACAATGACAACGACAGAAACTGGAAAATGTAATTAACCCAGACGCTTGTATTACTCGGTGTACCCAAGTTTGATGGTATTGGCACACTGGGTTATAAATAACTTTTATGTTTAATGCTCTGGAGTTTTGTCCCTCCAAATCTTGAAGACTAAATAATAGGTAATACATATTATATATTTAGGTGACAGCTGTGTATGCATATATAATGAATCTGACTATAGTACACACTGAAAGTTGTTTACATGCTTATTGTTTATTTTTGGAGTGATGCTGATGATTGTGTAACATGTTCCAGATGAGGATATTCTCCAACAACAATGGAGTGGGAGAACAAGTTTTATGACATTGTCCGGGAAACAGAGTCAAACCTGGCAAATGCACGGGTATGGTCAATGATTTTTGCTCAACTTACTGAATTTCATATGGTTACAGTATATTATATATCAAATTCCTAATCCTAGAGGATGCAGAATCTGAGAATGTATTTCTTCAGTTTGTGACAGAGTGTGAATGTGCATGATACATGTTTGTATGCATATGTGTGTGTGTGTGTGTGTGTGTGTGTGTGTGTGTGTGTGTGTGTGTGTGTGTGCATACACATGTGCCTATTATTGTCTGTCCCTGTCTTTGAGAAGAAACTGCATTTTCCTCAGTGGTTAATTTTTTAATTTTTTAAAAATAGTTTTTATTAAATTTTAATTTGGTTGTTGTTGTGTGTATTTAAAAAAAGAATATGGGAGAATAATCCACTCTACAATGTTTCAGTTGATTTTTGAAAGTTAAATGCAGGATTGTTTTTTTGTTTTTGTTTTCAGCAAAAACTGCAAGGAAATGGAGTGGCTAAGAATTCATACACCTATTTGGAATACTTGTGTAAGTAATAATAATAAAAAATAATTCTTATAAATTGCTGTTCTTTAACTCACTGCTCTGTACAAACATCTTATGACAAAAACCACGTTAACATGCCTTTCAAACAAACAGAATCTTAAATATATTGTAGTCTAGCTACCATTACCTGTCAAGCAATAACCATGTTACACACACACACACACACACACACACACACACACACACACACACACACACACACACACACACACACACCCACCCAAATCTAAGTATCTAATCAAAGAGAAACAAACTTCTGATTTTCTGTGCAGATTGTTTGAGAAACATTTACTGCTGGCTGGCTTCTTCTGGTTTGTCTGTTTATTAGGTGTTGGAAAGATCTGATTTTCATGTGCAGTTGTTTTTTAATTGGTTGGAAAATGATGGTCTGACTTAAAATGGAGTGGTGAGCTCATTAATCAAAATGCCATTAATAATTAAATTTACTGAAGGCATTCTGCACAGGTGATTGTGGTCACTAATGGAAGAAGGAAATTACATTAAGAAACAGGTGAATTGAAGTGTATACAAAGTGATTTACTGCAATAAAGTGGCATGGAAAGGCAAAGAATCCAAAACGAGGATGACTGCTTGGGTTCTAAAACAAGATCCAAACTATAAAAGGTTAAAAGGAACACTAATATAACAATATCTATCTATCAATCTCTCTATCTCTCTATCTGTTTGCAAATCTTTTGTGGTAAGCCCCTTTTTAAAAGTGACTAACAGTCAAACAACAGTTAAACAGTGAAAAATTAAAATACTTATCCCACTTTAGTTGTGGTGTGTTGTTTTAAATGCTGGAGGCATTGAACAAAATCATATGTGTATTTTTTCATTTTTTTGTTTTGTTTCTTAAAGATTGTGCGTGTGTTATGCATAATTTATAAGCTCTACATATATGCTGTGTATCATTTATTCATTTTCAGTGTTCATTTCTGTTTTTCACCCCAGGTCCTGCACGAAACTCTTTTCAAGCATCGCCATCCACTTCACTTGTCAACAACAATGACAACATCAACTCCATACGTCGTCAGATGGGCTGGAGCCAGCCACTGTGGCCTCAGCCAAGTTCATCATCTGCCCTAGCTGAGCCCTTCGCAGACAGCAGTGAGATTAGGGAACTGAAGACCAAGATTGACTCGCAGAACTTGGTACAGACAGGCTGTTTTGTGTCCATCTCTCTTGCTTTTGTCTTTGTCTGTCTGTGTCTCTCTTTCTCTGGCTGTCTGCCCTTTTGTTTTCTCTTCCTCTCTGTTTCTCTCTGTTGCGTGTGTGTGCATGCATGCGTGTGTGTAAGTGGATGTGTGAGAGTGTGTGTATGTGTCTCCATGTGTGCATGCAAGTGTGTGTGTGTGTGTGCGCACGCGTGCATCTGTAACTGATTATGAAACAACATTTCAAATAGTTGTTTAGAGTACTAATAGACACAACAAGTAGAAAATGAGGAAACGTTACGGAACATTAAAGAGCAAAACATTAACTTTTTCAGATGATTGAGAAGCTAGAACGGCTGGTGAAAACCTTGAATCATGAAAAGGAGCAGTACCGCAAACAGATTCGAGATCTGCAAAGTGAGTGCCCATTACTTTTCCTGCCTTTCCTGTGTTTTTTTGGTTTTCTTTCATCATTTCCTCTGTTCTGTCCTTAAAAAAAAAGAGAAGCACTTGTTATTATTTTACTTCTTCAGGCTCCAGTCAAAGGCTACTGAAATTGTCATCACTGGTACCTTATTCAAAATAATACTAGCTTTTGTCGCACACTTCCAGTGACTAGGGTGACACTGTTCAAGCCAGAACAGGGGGGACTGATGCAAAATGTTTGCATGAAGGTAAGTGAGACCAGATGTACTTACTGACCCTCCCTCCCTCCATTCTTCTCATCCTTCCTTCCTTCACTATACTCTCTTCCTTCATGGTGGCTTTCAGGTGAAGTGGGGAACATCAGCATGGATGTAAGTGATGCTTACACAAAGCATGCTCCTCCTTCCTTCCATCTCATCCTTCCTTCCTTCCTTCACTATACTCTCTTCCTTCATGGTGGCTTTCAGGTGAAGTTGGGAACATCAGCATGGATGTAAGTGATGCTTACACAAAGCATGCTCCTCCTTCCTTCCATCTCATCCTTCCTTCCTTCCTTCACTATACTCTCTTCCTTCATGGTGGCTTTCAGGTGAAGTGGGGAACATCAGCATGGATGTAAGTGATGCTTACACAAAGCATGCTCCTCCTTCCTTCCATCTCATCCTTCCTTCCTTCCTTCACTATACTCTCTTCCTTCATGGTGGCTTTCAGGTGAAGTGGGGAACATCAGCATGAAGCTGAGTGAGAGCAGGCTGGCGGACCCTCACCTGGAGACGCAGGTGGATCTGATGCGGCATGAGGTGCGCTCTGACATGCAGCGTCTGCAGGACCTCATCAGCTCTAGCAAGACCTCTCTCTACTCCAGCTCTTTGGAGCGCAGCTTCAGGGACATGTGGGTGTTTAGCTGCTTGTTGAACTGAGTGGTTTTTGTCTTTGTCAAGGAGAATGCTTGTCACTTGTATGCTGAAAACGATTAAATTCACGCACAAGAAACAAAAAAAATGGGAATGCCCACCCCTTACCTGTCCACTCCAAAAAAAAAAAAGAGAGACGTATGTTCTTATGGTATAAAGACTTGTAGAACAAAAAGAGTTATTTCTTGGATTTTAGCATCTTGTCACGGGCATATGGTTACCTTGGGAAGAAAGAGCAGACTTTGTGAAGGAAATGCACATGATCTGAGTAAACTGTTACTGTTAGTCCACCCATTTCTTTGTTTTCTTTAAGTTGTCCCCTCCCCACCCCTGCCTCCCCCCTCCCCTCAACCTTGCAGCCCTTTTGTTATGTTCCTTTGTGTGCCTACTCGTGTGTGTGGGTTAGGGGTATATTTGTATGTGGTGCATGTGTGTGTGTGTGTGTATGTGTGTGTCTTTGTGTGTGTGCATGTGTGTGTGTGTGTATGTGTGAGTACATGTGTGTGTGTGTATGTGTGAGTACGTGTGTGTGTGTGTGTGTGTGTACACATGTGTGCATGCATGTGTGCATGCACGTGTCTGTCTGTGTGCGTGCATACCTCTTCACCTGAGTGTGTGTTGACAGGAAACAGCACGTGCACAGTGAACTGGAAGACGTGCGCAGAGACCTGAGCTCCATGACCCAGCGAATAGGTCAGCATTTTCCTCTGGAATTGTTATGGTTGCGTGGCATATGTATCAGTGTCTGTTACTGAAGTGTTTTGTGTGCACCATGATTGTTCTTATACAAAAAAGAAGAAAGAGAGACTTCTCATAGAGAAGAGAGACCTTGAGAAGAACCAGCATGCACTTTGTCTTAGTGCGGTCTCTGAGTGTTGTAGAGAGGTGTGTTGTTCAGGTATATAAGAAGGGAATGTTGTTTTAGTGTTAGGTGTGTTGTTAGAGTGTTTCAGAGAGGTGTGCTGTTTAGGTATTTGAGAAGGGAGTGTTGTTTGAATGTTTCAGATAGGTATGTTGTTCAGGTGTATTAGAATGGCATACTGCTTAGGTGTGTGAGAGAGGAGTGTTGTGGTGCAGCTTTGTCTTTGGTTGTAAATGAGGTGTGTTGTTCAGGTGTGTATGACTAAAAGATAGGTGTGTTGTTTAGGTGTTAGTGGTGTGTGTGTTCAGGTTGTGGGTGTGATTTTGCAGGAAGACTGGAACTGGATGTCTCGACACACAGCATGAGCCAGAGGGACGTGTGTGATCGACCGAAAGGGGTATGTGTGGGAACAGCTCATTCCTGTCTTTTATTCTTTTGTTACCTGATCCTATTCACCCACTGCAATCAGCAATGGCATGAGCAAAATGCCATTTTCTGACTGTGCTGACTACCTCAGACTAATTGGTCAGTTATAAACTGTCTGAAAGCCTTGGTTACAATGGTTATATCCACATGGACATTCTACAGCACTGGCAAACATTCAGTGCTGTGAAATGCCAGACCCCAAACCCCTGAACACATTCTGTGACACTTCTGTACTTATTGTGGTCAGAGATGTCAGACAAGATCAGGAGTCAGACTTCAAATCCCTGAATACACCATACAAGACTGTCCAACTGTAAAATGCCGTACATGAACAGAATGAGACCCCAGACCCCTGAATACATCTTACAACATTGTCCAGCTATCAGTGCTGTGAGACATCAGACCTGACAATGACCAGAGCCTAAACCCCTGACCCCCACTCTCTCCCCCCTCCCCCAATACTGCCCAACTATCAACTATCAGTGCTGTGAGGCATCAGACATCGCCATGACCAGAACCTACCCCCCCCCCCCCCAAGTACTGCCCAACTATCAGTGCTGTGAGACATCAGACCTGACCATGACCAGAACCTAAACCCCTGAACACACCCAACAATGCTGCCCAATATTTAGTGCTGTGAGATGTTCCAAGGGATGGAGCTGCAGAAGAAGCTCTGTGGGAGCTGCCAGACCCTGCAGATAACTGCAGGCATCACTGGGGCATCAGGAATCCACATCTGTGTAGGTGACTGGAAGCTTTGAACACAGAAAGAGGACTGTCTGACAGTGTTGAGTGTGCAACTGCTTGACTTGTGTGGTTTTTATTCTCCTGCCATGAAAGTGTGTGCAGAATATATGCATAACTGTGCTGTGACTGTTCTATGACTTTGTTTCTTTCTCACTTTCTCTGGTTGGCTGTTTAGTCACTCTGTTTTTGTTGGTGTCTCAATCTCTGTTTGTCTCTTATACTCAAGTATTTGCCTATCATAAGAAGAAAAAGAACACCCCCACCCCCAACACACACACACACACACACACACACACACACACACACACACACACACACACACACACACACACACACACACACACAAACTGTCATGTTTAAGACCTGCTTGGTATGCACTGATTAACAAAACTGTTTTCAGGATTTCCTGGGCTCTTCGTCTTCTGTACTTCTGAGGCAGAACAACAGTTTCCTTAGCAACCGTCCGTCCCCTGTGACCTCAGGAGATGTCTTCCAACTCAAGGAACTGAGGTGAGCAAAAAGACTATTTGTGGCAGTTTTGTTTGACTGTAGCTGTAATTCTGACACACTGAATGGACATTGTCCTGGTTGGTCTTTGTGAAGACGTTGGAACACAGGTCTGGCTACCTGAAAATTGCCATGATATAACTGTCATGGTTGACTGGGCATTAAAAACATTAATGATATGTATATCTGCCTACCTCAAAGTAGCTGAAAGTTTCCAGCAGTTTTTCAAAAAAGAAGGGGAAAAACTGGGGGGGGGGGAGGGGCAGGACTTGCCCAAGGGAGGCACCTCAGTTAATTTTGTTTTGTACTGTAGTGCAGGTAGCACTTACTCCCCTTAGGACATTTTTTTCCTGCTTTAATACACGATCTTTGAAAAATCCAGGGGACTGCACTCGGTAAGTGCTTACGGGCATGGACCTGTATATATAGGTCCATGCCTGCAGGTGTAGTGCAGAGTAGGCACGTGGGCAAGATGACGGATACCCGTAAACAAAGGCAGAAAAGGCATCAGCAACGCTGATCAAGCGCTCACTGTTCGTTGGGAGTCTAGTATAAATTATAACAGGTCCATGCCTGAAGATCTAAAACTGTCGCAGATTGGCTCTTCTCAGCTGCTGCCTCCATTCAGGGGACTTCACTCTCCGGCAGTAAGAAAACACTGTCAAATTATCTTTGCCTGTTATTTCCAGAAATCGTGTATTTTTCCTTCACAGACAAAGGCTAACAGGGAGGCTGTTGGAGTCGTTGGTTGATCTTCTCGTAGTACAAGCGTGGTAATGTCTCGGCTTGAACAGACTGAAGATGATGAGGTGAAGAACATGCTTTACTGATGTGTCAATCAGGTCAACAGTGTCTGAGTTACACAACAAGTTGGACAGTCTGGAAAATCGTCTGGTAGCCAGCCGTACATCACCAGCTGTACAGACCTCTCTTTTGAAAGGTGTGTGTGTGTGTGTGTGTGTGTGTGTGTGTGTGTGTGTGTGTGTGTGTGTGTGTGTGTGTGTGTGTGTGTGTGTGCATGCATGTGTGTGCCTATGTGTGTATATATGTGTGTGTGTGTGTGGGTGTATGTGAGTGTGTGTGTGTGTGTAGGGTGTGTGTGTGTGTGTGTGTGTGTGTGTGTGTGTGTGTGTGTGTGTGTGTGTGTGTGCAATGTATCTCCAAATATTTACAACCTGTACAGTTTTAACTTTCTGCATCACAGGCTTTCGGAAGTCACCAACAAAATCGTACAAACCTGGCAAGGTGACATTGGACATCTTTGAAGATGATGATGATGATGATGACATCAGCGACCTTGATGACTTGGACCTCTCTGATGACCTTGACCTTGATGTGGCTTCGGATGCTGACAGTGATCTTACTCTGAGTGGTAAACTCGATGAGTTTGTCAGTGTAGGAAAGACGGATGCACTGAAAGCCAAGCGTCCAGCGCACAATGTTGGCTGGAAAGCTTCTAAGAAAGAGGACCCATTTTCAGCATCTGACTTTCACCTGCCGTCTTCTTCTGGCCACATGAATGGTAGCTCCGAAGAAACAGGCCAGTGTGAAGGACAGCATAACATGTAGTGTAATGTTGTGTAGCATGTTGTAATATGATAATAGATTAATATACTGTTGTGTAATATGGTATCATTTAGATATTGCAGGCCACGTTTTTTTCAGCAACATCTCTAACCCCCCCTTTATCCAGTCCTGTACAGATGATGATGCACCAGTTGATGTGCATACAGTTTGAAGGAAAGTTCAGAATTAGCCCCTGTTGCCATGATCTGTAAGAGAAACATTATGCTAGTCTATCTGTTGCATTGACATTGAATTGTAAATGTGTTAGCAGCAGAAGAACCCTCAGAAAACAACTTCCCTAATTCAAAGCTCTGCTCAAGATAAAGTGATTAAAAGATTCCTACTGAATACTCTTCTTGCATTTTAAGTTATCTTAAGACAGAGTTCTGTTAGGAACAAAACAAGATGTGACATTCTCAGCCACTTTGTTTTTAAAAGGTCTGTCTGTGTCCCTCAGCCCCCATTCTGCCTCAGAAGTGCTAATATATTTTGTGTTGCTTCATTTCTTGTCTTTTGTGAGCTGGTTTGGCTTAATGGTAAGGCGTTAGGCTGGTAAGCAGAAGGACCTTGGTTCGATACTGCTTTGGCTCTCCTTTCTCTTCAGAAAGGTTGTGGTTTGTGGACACTGTCTTGCGACTTTGTCCATCATTTCCTACTGAAACATTAAAATGGCTCTCATCACTGCCCATCTTAATGCAGGAATCATTCTGGTGGTGACAGTGCAGGGTGACAGCGATAGATATATAATCTCCCTCTTCCCCCACCTCCTTACCCACTTGCCCCCCTTCTCCCCATCCCTAATAAGCCTCATGGTATCTGTGGACGTTAAGCACCATGTTTACTTTCCTGTCGTACTTTTCTGTTTCAGGTTTGATATCTGACCTTGACCTTGATAACCTTGACCTGGACAGTGCCACGGATCCAGTTGACTTGGACTCGTTAGATGGGACGAGCGTTGACCTGAAGTTGGATGACCTTTGAGCGGCTCCACCTGCTGAGTGGGTCTTGAACTTGATGGACCAGTGCCACAGCACTGTGTTTGTGATATTCCAGCCTCAGTCACTGGAAACTTATTTTGCCATCAGCACATGCTGCATCTTTTTGGGGGGATATTTTTTCTTGTTGCATGGAATAAAAAGACTTCCATTTTTATCTTGCTAAGTCAGACTTGCCAACATGATGTGAAGAAGAGCCAGGACTTTGTCCAGACTGGTCACTTCTGTTGTGAGCCTACCTGGGGTCTGTGATGTTTTAGCTGATTTTATTCTCCTGCACAGAAGTTTGCTTGAGTCATTCAGGCAGTTTTGCTTCTGAGGCATACTCTTCTCTTTTAAGACATCCCCCCCTACTTCCCCTCTCCCCTTTGCCAGATTTGATTACAAAAATCACCATACAGAGCCATATATATTTATGAAGATTGCCAGATCACAAATCCTGCACAAATATATATATATATACTGTAACCAAAAAGAAAAGAAAATGGAGAGAGAGAGAGAGAGAGAGAGAGAGAGAGAGAGAGAGAGAGAGAGAGAGAGAGAGAGAGAGAGGCCATACTGTATCAGCTTCTAGGAATTCAGTATCATATCTGTTTTTATCACTTTTAACATTCATGCAGTGAAGTATAGGTACACTGTGTCCATTAGAATTGTGAACTGGGGAAGTGTTTATTCTTTGCAGTGAGTTCTGTCTGTGTCTCTTCTGTTCTGCAGATGCATGTACCATAAATGTACCATGCAGGTGCTGTGTACATTTAGTTTTTTGTGGGTGCATGAAACAGCGGCAGATGCATCATAGGTAGGGGTTGAAGTTCATGTGAATGATAAGTATTTATTGGCGGAGATTGTGACACAGTGGACTGTGGGTTTGGAGACCACCCGCCTCTTTCTGGTCTTGAGACCACAAATCCCAGGGAAAGGATTTTTTTGGGGGGAAAAGTTTATTATGGAAGTTTTTTGTTTTGTTTTGGGGGTGGGTGGGGGGGGGGGGGGGGGGCTTGTGGACTGAGCAGTGAAAAAGAATGTGGAGGAATGGCAGGCTCTTCAGTAAAGTTACAATTGGGTTACCATGGCGACTGTTCACATGTTATTGTTAGCAATGGACTTCTAACCAGAGCTGCATACTGTTACAATATTAGTATTTATATATTTTTTATCATACTTTTTATTTTTGGTTTTTCATACTAGTATTTTCTTTTGCCAGTATACTGAACACATGGTGTTTTTGTGGAATCAAATTTGAGCTACTCACATCAAAGACACACACACACACACACACACACACACACACACACACACACACACACACACACACACACACACACACACACACATGCACATACACAGATACACACACACACACACACACACACACACACACACAGATACACACACACACACACACACACACACACACACACACACACACACACACACACACACACACACACACACATATGAAACATTTGCACCATGACGACCTCATACAGAAACAAAAGAGTGTACTGATATGCTGCTGCCATGCTGGTATAGCATACCATGAAACCTTTGTACAGGCATTCACCAGAATTCTGGTTATATCATCCACCTCTACTTTTGACACAGAATAGGTGATGGATGTTAGAAACATTAGCTGAGCATTCAAGATTGATTCTAATGATAGGCTATTTGTAGTGGAACGACAGGCTATTGTAGTGGAACTAGTGACAGGCTATTTGTAGTGGAACTAGTGACAGGCTGTTTGTAGTGGAACTAGTGACAGGCTGTTTGTAGTGGAACTAGTGACGGGCTATTGTAGTGGAACTAGTGACAGGCTATTTGTAGTGGAACTAGTGACAGGCTATTTGTAGTGGAACTAGTGACAGGCTGTTTGTAGTGGAACTAGTGACGGGCTATTGTAGTGGAACTAGTGACAGGCTGTTTGTAGTGGAACTAGTGACGGGCTATTGTAGTGGAACTAGTGACGGGCTATTGTAGTGGAACTAGTGACAGGCTGTTTGTAGTGGAACTAGTGACAGGCTGTTTGTAGTGGAACTAGTGACGGGCTATTGTAGTGGAACTAGTGACAGGCTGTTTGTAGTGGTACTAGTGACAGGCTGTTTGTAGTGGAACTAGTGACGGGCTATTGTAGTGGAACTAGTGACGGGCTGTTTGTAGTGGAACTAGTGACGGGCTATTGTAGTGGAACTAGTGACGGGCTGTTTGTAGTGGAACTAGTGACGGGCTATTGTAGTGGAACTAGTGACAGGCTGTTTGTAGTGGAACTAGTGACGGGCTATTGTAGTGGTACTAGTGACAGGCTGTTTGTAGTGGAACTAGTGACGGGCTATTGTAGTGGAACTAGTGACAGGCTGTTTGTAGTGGAACTAGTGACAGGCTGTTTGTAGTGGAACTAGTGACGGGCTATTGTAGTGGAACTAGTGACGGGCTATTGTAGTGGAACTAGTGACAGGCTATTGTAGTGGAACTAGTGACGGGCTATTGTAGTGGAACTAGTGACGGGCTATTGTAGTGGAACTAGTGACAGGCTATTGTAGTGGAACTAGTGACAGGCTATTGTAGTGGAACTAGTGACAGGCTGTTTGTAGTGGAACTAGTGACAGGCTATTGTAGTGGAACTAGTGACAGGCTATTGTAGTGGAACTAGTGACAGGCTGTTTGTAGTGGAATGGCTGGTAGTTTTGGAAAGGAGTGGAATTATTGCTGACTGGACACATGGATGACTGAAAGGCATATGGTGTATTACAATCTCGCAATGTTACTTACGTTTCTGATGCCAGTGCATTTTCTCATTGGCCACATTTTGAAGCAATACAATGTGAACGTCAATCAACTTGGTACTAGCCTTGTCTTGTAGTCTGTTGACACGGTGTCAGAGTTTTAGCGCAATGCTCATTCAGGGTACTGTCAACTGACTGTTGTGAAGAGAGGGGGGTGGGGTGGGGTGGGGGAGAATCCAAGTGTGTATGTGTGTGGGTATACTGAATACTATGGAGAGACAGGGTGGGGGTAAGGGTGGAGAGATTCTGAGTGTGTATGCATGTGGGCATACCGAATGCTATGGAGAGACAGGGTGGGGGGAGGGGGGTGGAGAGATTCCAAATGTGTATGCATGTGGGCATACTGAATGCTATGAAGAGACAGGGTGGGGGTGGAGAGATTCTGAGTGTGTATGCATGTGGGCATACTGAATGTTATGAAGAGACCGGGAGAGAGATTCCGAGTGTGTATGCATGTGGGCATACTGAATGTTATGAAGAGACAGGGGGAGAGATTCTGAGTGTATGTGCATGTGGACACTCTGAATGGACAACTCTGCTCATGTGTTGAGGTGTCTCAGGAAGTGGATGTGCTTGTGTGCAATTTTACTGTTAGGCAGCAAAAACAGCGTTTTCATCAGTGCATGGCTGTTTTTGTACAGAGAGAGAGAGAGAGAGAGAGAGAGAGAGAGAGAGAGAGAGAGAGAGAGAGAGAGAGAGCATTGTTTGGACACACAGAAGTACAGCACACTTTAAGCCAACCCTTGAAGATTGACTGCCAAAGTGGTGGGGTACTTGAAAATGGTCGTATATGCAGTTCATCCCATGGAGATTGAGTGTACTGCCTCCTTAAGAGGAGGAATACAGATGAAGCAAAAAAAAAAAAAAAAGGGTGGTGGTGTCTTATCAGGGTGGTCTTTCATCATTGATTTGACTGTACATTGTAATCTGTGTGATGTGTGCATTGTTGTAAACTGACCTCAATAACCAGGCAAGAGTATAGTGGTGATAATCCTTTATGATAAAAACTACCATGCAGACTGAAGGCATGTATTTAACCATGGGCACAGGAACATGTGTATGATGCATGTGAAAACTACACAGGCTAATAATGCTCCTAATTGATTAAAGTAAAAAATGGCATTGACTGAATCGTTACTGATATCCTGTTGACTCCAGCCAGATTTTTTATCCCAAGCAAAATGTTTGGTTTCAGTGAACTGACACGGATTTGCCATGAGGAGCTCAAATTCGAAGCAGAATAGTACTTTTGTTACATAAATATTGACGAGCATGCAAAATCTTCAAATGGAATTATTTGCACATTTTCTCTACGTTTTAAGGTAAACTTGCGTCTTTGCTTTGGGGGCACTTTGAGGCATAGGATGTTTGCAGCTATGTAGGCTACTGTGGTCATCAGCGCTTTTTTCCCCTTCCAGACTGATTCAGTATTTACTGCACATGAGAGTGAATCAAAATCTGAAAACCCTGACGGTCTGTTGGGGAATATGTTTAGTGTCTTCAGGACAGACGACATGAAAACCCTGATGGTCTGTTGGGGGAATCTGTTTAATGTCTTCAGGACAGACCTCTGCAAATGACCAAAATGTGATCTGCATTTACATCAAAAAATGTCTTTTGAAAAGTTTGCTGCGTTTTAGTTGGTGATACACTTTTAGGAGAGGTTTGTTTCATAATCAAATAAATTGTTTTGTATTGTAAATTGGTGGATGATTTTTGCCGTTATTGAATGTATGTTTTTGTATTGTTATGTGTATGATCAGTACTAAAACTTTTCTTATCAGTTTCATCTTGTAGCATCATTTTTGGATTATGTTTTGCATTGTTTGGTTTTCTGTTGTTGTTTCTGTTAAAATCTGTTACTGCTTGTATGTTTTGTTCCTTTTTTTCCCCTATCGTTTGTTTCTCTTGTTTTGTGAATGGATGCCAGTGATGAACAATTAAGGAGAGAGAGGAAAAAGATGAGCATCACTGAGGTTGGTAGGTGATCCACCTCTGTTACATGATTTTTTTTTACTGAAAAGGTTCTCAGGTTAAAACAGTCTGGATGACTTGCAAAGACTTACGTACAATAGACACAGCATGTTTAACTAATAAACTGTTGCTTCTGGAAACACTGGCATATTGCAGTGTGTTATCTTATTCCATCCGCTTCAGTCTGACACAGAGCAGATCTGTGACCCATTCCTTGCCTGTAGGACTCCCTCTGATGTCACTGGCAAAGTCCTCTCCATCCGCTTCAGTCTGACTTAGAGCAGATCTGTGACCCATTCCTTGCCTGTAGGACTCCCTCTGATGTCACTGGCAAAGTCCTCTCCATCCGCTTCAGTCTGACTTAGAGCAGATCTGTGACCCATTCCTTGCCTGTAGGACTCCAGCTGATGTCTCTGGCAAAGTCCTCTCCATCTGCTTCAGTCTGACTTAGAGCAGATCTGTGACCCATTCCTTGCCTGTAGGACTCCAGCTGATGTCTCTGGCAAAGTCCTCTCCATCAGTTTAGAGGATGTTGTACAGCTTCTTGCTTCAGTTCCAGCTTCTCCAGAATTGACCTACAACAGGTTCCCCAAGGCAGCAACATGGGTCAGCTTTTTCTCAGGACTGATCTTAGTTGGAAACTGCATCAAAAATGCAAAATATTTTGTTGGCAGTGAAAAAAACTTTAATTGTGTTTAAAGGGGACCCAAGCCATGAAACATCGTGGTGCCTGTTGGTAGGAATGGAACAGAAAATACACTCACACCAGTATTTTATTTTATTTTTATAGTGTAGTTTGTGAAAAATCTACATTTGAAAGGTGTAAGAACATGGCCGTGAGAACAGTCATTTTGTGCCGGGCAGTCTGTGTCTGTGACATGAACAGAGCCAGCATGTGTAGCACAAGTGCTAATTTTGTCATGAACCAGCCTTTCTTTGCTGTTCATTTGTACAGAGTGAACCAGCATGGGTGTGCACCAGGGAACTCAAATTGGAAGCAATTAAAAAGTATTTCTGTTGCATAGCTGTTGATAAAACAAATCAAAACAAATCGTGAAAAGGATATGTTTGCAAATTGTATCCTCTTATTTTCAGGCCAGTTTGTGTTTGTTTGGGGTCTGTGTTGTCTTTTTACTTTTTGGTTGCTTTCCAATCAGTGAAATGCTAGAAGACACTTTTGTGTAACTGCTGATTTCAAGATTTTAAAGTTTGTTGTAAATTTTGATATTTTTTTTTTTAGCATAGTACAACTAAATTAACCATTACCTGTTTTCTTCAATCTTCCAAGCTGTGTGTACGTACGCAATTTACACAGTCCTTATAATAATCAGACTTGTTTTTAATGTTTTTACTTGTATCCTCAGTAGCATGTGTATTAAAATAATCATTCAGTGAAAATGACAAAAGAACACAGATGCATGTTATAGTAATGATAATAATTTGCATGTCAAAAGAAATGGTTTTGAGTGGTATAAAAAATAAAAATAATTCACATGCATCTTATTGGTCAGTTTTAATCTACATGGGAGGCCTAAAAGCAGTAGCAAAGCCACGCCCTTCAGATGCTGTGTCATGACGTCCCCTCCTGGAGCAGTTTAGTGACCTTGAACATTTCTGGAAGGTGACAAAATGTGAAAGAATAATAAAAGTGATATATTCCACTTGTGAATGTGAGTTGTCTGAGCAGTGGTTCTCTTGTTCTAATCTGCTCTGAAGGCAGAAAATGGTGTCTGAGTGGTAGCAGCTGTTTTTGTTTTGTGTACTTGCTTTTTTGCGTACTTTGCATCTCTGGCCGTGTACATTGTACTACTTATTTTACACGTACCAGCAATTATCTTTATTGAAACTTTTGTGTCTGTGATAAAGCAGTAAGCAGTACAGTACTGCCCATACTGGTACTGTTTATAGAGTTTTTATTGTTATTATTATCTTTATTTACCATTTTATCATGTATTGATTGTGTATGGTTTGCTGTACCCGTGTGGTGGTTTGTGTTTTTTTGACTGATGTGTATTATACAGTCTACCTACTTGAAGTCGTTGCTGTATGTATGTATATATATATATGTTGTGTGTTTGGACTGAGTCTGTAGGTCTGATTTGTGTACAGGTTTACATGTGAGAAGCAGTTTAAAGTGTCTATTGACTCATGCCAGTGTTTGATCATCTTAGGTGTCCTTTGACATGATTATAAAATCCGATTGCCAACATGTACAGACTACATTTTTTTTCTGTCTGGATTTTGTTCTAGAGAGAAAGGTGTAGCCTGTGTAGGCTACTCTGTTCAGGCTTTGTTTTAAAGAGACTGGCGTAGCATATGAGTGATGGAAGGGTGCAGCATGTGAGTGTGTTGGAAGGGTGCAGCATGTGAGTGTGTTGGAAGGGTGTAGCATATGCGTGTGGTGGAAGGGTGTAGCATGTCAGTGTGATGGAAGGGTGCAGCTGTGAGTGTGGTGGAAGGGTGCAGCATGTGAGTGTGTTGGAAGGGTGTAGCATATGCGTGTGGTGGAAGGGTGTAGCATGTCAGTGTGATGGAAGGGTGCAGCGTGTGAGTGTGGTGGAGGTGTTTTGCATGCGAGTGTGGTGTAATGCCTGTGTCCAGCAGAATTCCAGCTTTGGCTGTCTGCCTGTGGGTTCTTTTTCCAGGCTGATGACGTCAGTGTTCTCATTTGAAGGGGCTGTTTGAACCCAGAACTGATTTACAGGTTGACGTAAAAAAAAGTGTTTGAACACTTAAAGATGATGAATTATCTATGATGTCCCATCAAACTGTAGACGGCCGGTGATGCAAACTTCAGACCTGCATTTGAAACAGTTCCTGTTTTAGCACCCTACACAGTTCCTGTTTTAGCACCCTAATTATACCCACAGGGCATTCTGAAAGTGGAAGTTTATGATTTGTTGTCCCAAGATTATCGTTAATAAGTGTTGTGGACAACTAATAATTCCACTGGTACCTTCACCTGATGTTGGCAAATGCAATAAAGTTGAACATAAATATGTTGTTTATTCTTATGTTGAGTTGCTTATGTTTCTGGTGCCATTAATTTGAATAAGATCTGTTTAAATAATGACCAGCCTACCTTTTATGAACTGATTTAACCCATGCCTCAGCCTGACACTGGGTCATAAAGAAACTGTTCACCCACCTGGTGGGGCTTTTAATAGAAGATATTATTGACAATTTGGAAGGCAGCAGGAAGTTTAACTGTGTGCTTTACATGTAAAGCAAGAGGTGCCTGCAATACATTGCTGGCCGTGTGCTGGTGTTTGGGTTTGACGTGTGCACGTCCACTTCGGGCCACTTTTGTCTCATCATTGTGTATGCTCCTTCCTCTCTTCTTTCCTGTGGTGTCCAGCTTCAGCATTGTGAAGGCTCTGACACTGTTAGTGCATGCTGGGCTACTTGGGTGTTTGTACAATCCACCGAACTCTGACACGGACTCTGTGACACTGTTAGTGCATGCTGGGCTATTTGGGTGTTTTTACAATCCACCGAACTCTGACACGGACTCTCTGACACTGTTAGTGCATGCTGGGCTATTTGGGTGTTTGTACAATCTACCGAACTCTGACACGGACTCTGTGACACTGTTAGTGCATGCTGGGCTATTTGGGTGTTTTTACAATCCACCGAACTCTGACACGGACTCTCTGACACTGTTAGTGCATGCTGGGCTATTTGGGTGTTTTTACAATCCACCGAACTCTGACACGGACTACGGGATCTTTAACGTGCGTATGTGATCTATTTCGCATGCGTACACCTCGGTTTATAGACTTATCCAATAGACTGTTGTAGAGTCTGCACAGAAGTTGGCTCCCGAGAAGTCTTAAGGCGGGCGCGGAGCCTAGCAGTTAACGGTCAGCCATCCATTTGGAAGCCGAGCTCGGGGGGGGGGGGGGGGGTAAATGGGTGGTCAGTGGTTGTGACGGGTTATGCATGGTATCACTGGTTTTGGTTGAATTTTGACTCTCTACAATTTATCATCGCAATGGACATCGCATGGTCATCTTAGGAGACAGTGACTCCCAGAGTCAGAATTTCTTTCCAGTGTCATTTCTTGACCCCAACCCATGTCGAAAGTCCAGTTATTATTGTGGAGTAGGTCAGCACTGAGGGTGTCGTGCTTTGCCTTCTGCCAGGAATCCTGTCCTTGTAATGGCAGCTGTCCCAGCTCAGGGTGGAATGCAGGAGGACTGGAGCCAGCTTTAGCATTCAAATGACTGTCGTCTTCGTCACTTGGTTGCAGCTGGTATCTGTTGTCACCAGTGAATGTGCACCACGACGTATTGTGAAGGTTGTGTTGGGGGTCAGCGTATCGTTATTGTGCTCTGTTGCTCTGTTTGAGCTTGCAAGGAAAACGTAGCAGCCTTTTTTTTCGTTTTTTTTTTTTGTTTTTTTTTTCACGTGGAATATTAATGGTGATGTTCTGATTGGCTGAAGTGCTCGTATGATTGACAGCCCAGAGCCCTGTATCCTAGATTTTTTGCTGTCTGTTTTTGTTGCTGATTTTTGTTTTTGTTTCCAAGTTCTCTTCCCGTGGAAACATTTGTTGTTGATTTTTGTTTTTGTTTTCAAGCTCTTGGTCCTGTGGAGACAAAGTTTTACATACCGTTGTTGAAATTTGTATTTGTATTCTTTTGTAGATTTGCTTTCTGTACTTCAATGCAGCGACGATACTGATGTGTATGATTATTGTACCCTACCACCAAAGATTTTGAAACTGAGAAACTGACTTGTCTAAAGTTTTATACGTGTTGCTGTATGCCTCTGTGTATTGGAACATATAAAACGGGCAACGATGAAAATTGGGTGTTTCGTTTTTGTAGTGTTTTTAAAAAACTGTTTTTTTATTTTATTATTTTTTATTTTATTAGAAGAAATCAGAATCAAAACTTGAAGTCG